>RAHM01000104.1:42769-197445 GCA_003713295.1 Parotia lawesii
TCAGGGAGCACCTACCTGCTGTGTCACAGAGCCCTCCACAGCCTGTGAGGAAAAGAGAGAAAAGTGAGGAAACCTCTACTACAGCATCTGCTACTTCTCAGACCTTAATGATCACACTGCTTTTTTTATTATTATTTTACTTTTTCAACTTCCCCCCTCACACTAGAGCTCMAGGCTTTTTTGCCTCTTTTTAAATAGGCCCTCAAAACCAGAATTCTGCCCCAGACACCCACCACAGATGCAGCTCAGCAGCACAGGCACCAACCAGAGCTTGGTCTCCAAAAAACTTCTGTGTGACCAGGATCTTTTGAAATAACCCAGGACGGTGTTAGCAGTGATTGCACTCACCTGGTGATAATTAGAGCCCTCGTTAAAGGACAGGCACAAGACACARGTGGTGTGATTTTTCAATTTAAACTCCTTTGAGGGAAGAAAAGATCTGGAAGGCCCTAGTTCAGCTGTTGCTAGATGCACAGTGCTAATCTGTTAGGGAGGAGAAGATGGCTTACTAACTCAGTGTGCCTAATATCTTATATTTATTTTCTTAAGCAACAACTCATTGTCCACTAATGTGAAACATGGGTAGGAGGAATATAATAATCAGTTTTCTCATTTTGAGTTTTTACTGAGATAAACCTCTGAATCCATCATGTTTCTGAATATCACCTGAATATTTGCCTCTTTCTACTGTCCACCTTAAGTGACCTGTAAAATCCAGCTGGAGTGATCTTTCTAGTTGATAGGCTGCCTTCAGTTTTAGAGCTTCCTCTTTTTCCTGGAGCATCAAATATAACCAGATAGGACACTGACCTCAAGCAGTTGTGGTGAACATGGGAAGACACTGCAATCATATTAGCAGCCCCTAAATTATTCAGAGCATTTTCTGGTAAAATGGTGCTGCAGGACAATGAAAGCAAAGAACAATTCCCAGCAGATTAGATTTTTTTCCCTGTTGCTGTCTGTAATTATTTCTATCGGATAAGTTATTTGCTATGCAAGCTTACCTTCAAAAGCAAGCTTGTTTAAAAGAGAAAGAGGAAGAAATCCTTTGTAGGGTCTGCACATGATTAAAYGGCTTTAACAAAGCATAATGAATAATAATGACAAAGACCTGACAGTTGGAATTTTAAGCATTTTGGCTTGTGACTTGGAAGAGCCAATGATATCAAGATGACTACATGTAGCAAATAAATGGGCATTTTCCAGTGCTGCCTATCAGTGAATATTACAGATGAACTGTTACAGTTTGCATATTTCTGCAAATAACATTTCTTCTGTAATTTTAATGTACTCACATTACAGGGAAAACCAGTATGGAACTATTGTCTTTAGCAATATATTCTGCAGATCTCTGAGAGCTTGTACATCCCAAAAAAATGTTTGGGGTTTTTTTGGTTTCTCTTTTTTAAAAGGGGTCTTGGTCAAAAGTAGGCAGACAAAGTACGTGTGAGTCCCTGCCCTACTACAGGAAGGGTGACCCAAGGAGGGGTATCTGAGTATCTTTGAGTGATGGATGGTGATTTTTGTCATGTTCTGTCCTAAAATCTCTATGCAGGAAGGCAAATATTTGCATAAAAGTGCACAGAATGAAACACTTTTTAATTTCCCCATTGTATCATTATCAGTTATCTGGCAGCCTGGATTTGATATAAGGAGTGCATTAAGCTAATCACTTCTTTAAACTACTCCATAGTAAACACTGCTTTCTGGAAAATGTCTTTTCCCATGAAAACTTTGTTTCATTCCAGAAATTAATTTGGAGGGAACTGATTTTTTTCCCCTCTATTTTATTTTTCTATATGCAGATGCCTAAGGTAATACAGCCCTCCTAAATATGTAGTTTAATTTTTCTGATTTCACTGACAGAGATGGGGCAATAGAGGTGAAATGGATTTGAGAAGTTTTCCAAGTTGTGCTTATACCTTTCATCACTACCAGCTTCAAAATTAAGCTAAATAAGAAGTTATCCAAATATTTTGATGTACTACTGCAGCAGACAGGATCTGAGGAAAGGACAATAAATGTCATAAAACCTTAGTTTTCCATCCAGTTTTCCTTGACAAATATCCTTTTCTTTCACACAGCCTCTCTGTTCAGGAAGGCCCATGGAGAGGAATGGCCAGACATCTATCACTTTATCACTGACGACATTCGTTAACAATGTCACCTTTCCTTTAAACCCAGAGTTTGCTCCAAGAAATCTATTTTTCGACAATATACCGTGCGGACAAGGCAATTTTTAACATCTATTACTCCTGTGTATTGTGTTTGAAATTGATGGTGCTGAATGTGTTACATTTCTACTATCAGATACTCATTGTGGGAGATAGAAATGCTGTGAAGGCCACTAACATCTCATTGAAGAAAAAGAACAGAAATCTGATGGCTTTCCATTGAGGGACAGCTGCTCAAAGGGAGGTTAAGTAAGCACAATATGTTGGATACTGCTTTTTCCCCACTGGAGAAATGTGTACCAAAGTACTTCAGAGCTCTCCATCAGATCAGCGTTCTGGTGTCAGTGCTGTAAACAATTTCAATAGGATGCTGGCTGGGAGAAGTGGAGAGAGAACAGAAAAGAAAAGGAGGAAAACAAAAGGCAGGGATCTTTTAAAGAAAGTGACAATTTTTTTTTTTTTTTTACAATAATGAACAAGCATACATATTGCTTTTGAACACAAATATTTAGCTCTGTATAGACAGCTTTCCATTAATAACAAAGAGCAGTGAAACAACTGAATATGTGCCAAAATTCTGCCCTGTATTTTAATAAACTGGAGCAGATTCCCTGAATTTAAGCAATAATCCTGTACCAACTTAGTTTATTGTCTGGTGTGGAAAATCAGCCCTACTTCAGCATGTACATCAGTTGTGGCAGAAGCCAAATCAATCAGACAGTCAAGGTGGATCTGCCTAGATCTCCATCTAAAAGTGGACTGCCCAGAGCACTCTTAAGCCATTGACTCAATAGCCTGGTTTTATTAACAAATGAAGTAGGGCTCCTCTCTTTGTAATCAGAGGACACTTGGCTGCCTGAGGACACAGTGTCCTTCTGTGACCCCCTCATCTCCTGCCTCAGCCTGAAGCCTTTGGCAGGGCCCCATTCTGCTGAACTGCTCCACACAGAAATAGCCATCTCCCGTTCTTCCAGTCATTCCCTTTTCACAGGGAAAACATGCAAACTGAGAACCAGAMAAGTGGGAATATCCTTCACACAGCCTGATTAATGTTTCTACAGGCTTCTTAGGAGATAAGTACTATTTTATTAAATTCTCACTCTACTAATATCAGAAGATTTTCTAAGTTAAGCACTGGTCCATGCAGCTGAGTATATTTACTTCATGCCTCTAAATTTTCTTCTTTTTCAAAATTTTTTTTAGCTTCTTAGGTTCTATTTAATGGGAAAACTTTTTAAGACAGAAAAAGGGGGAGAAAAAGTACTAAACTCCCTGAAATGTCACCTTGAATACCAGTTTAACTCCATATTCTACCTTTGGGTTTCAGATGCCTCAGTATATAATGAGGTACCACTAGTGTTATATATCACGCAAACCTATGAGACAGGAAAAATAAAAATAGTGCTCAAGTGTTCATTTTCATTTTCTCTTATCAACAGTTTTGTTCTAAGGTAGAAGCAAATGCCTTCTGAAATCTGGCTACTTAGTCCTGTTTTCCATTTGTGTTTCTAAGATATAAATAAAGCAGCTGAAAATGGATCTGAAATACACTCTGAAAATGAGTGGTGATGAGCATCCTGTGCTACAAAGTGAAATCTTGTTTCTTGTGAGTTGATAGGGTGTCACAGACTTCCCCTGGACCATGGAGTGCAATGGATCTTTTCCTGAGACAGCCCTGACAGCTTCATGTAACTGAGCTAATTCCAAGTGATGTTGATTTAATTCATTGAGATGAGAGTCTGATAACTGCCTTCAGTCTCCGTGTGGAAAACAATGTGCATTCCTGCTGCTCTACACAAATGTTAACAACAACATGTTGGAACACAAGCTCAACAAATCATTTAAGCATTTACTTTAGCCTGCCCCACTGCAGCAAAACACTTAAGCACATGCCTAAAGGTATAGACATGCTCAAGTGCCTTTCTGATTAATGATGAACTGGAGCCCAAGTGTCTAATTTCAAGGCTAACATTGTGTCTTATTGCTAGATTGGAAGAATTACTCATTCCAGTGCTATCCAGGGAGATTAACATCACATTTCACTTCCCTTTCTCCATGAATGCTGCTGGTACACAGTGGATGAGCTGAGCCCACGGGCTGGAGGAGCTCTGAAATATTGACACACAATCAGACTTGCCAGCGAGTGATGTCCTGAGTTCCTCAAAAGGCAATCAGAATGACCCCCCCCAAAATGAAGTTTTACAAACTGTTACTTCATCATTTGAATGAATGAATCCTAAAAATCAGTTTTCRGGAAATGGTGGGAAGGAAATTGTTGAAGTGCTTTAACATCCTGTCAAAATGTCACCTATGTGCAGGAATGGCATGTGTTCATTTTAAAAACAGATAAATGCAGAAAAACACATGACAATCAGACCCGAGCTGAGGAAAAAACCCAACCAAACAACCCACCCAGAAAAAAACCCCAAGAAACAACCAAAATGACAAGGGAATAAAAGAAAGGATAAAGCATTRTCTTTACCGTGAATCCTCATTTCAGTCTCCAGACAGTGAAAACAGCAAGGTCAATGTCTCAGTTTAAAGAATGCAGCCCCCCATTGCCAAGGTACCAGAGACAATGTCAGACTTAATTGACAGATTACTTCTAATCAATGATTTCTCTGATTAGTGACCCACTGATGATACAACCAAATCAATGTGTTTATTCCAGACGATAGTCCTGATGCTCTAAAAGAGTGAAAACCTGGAAAAAATTACAACGTTAAGTAACTCGAATCCCCTGCATACCAATTGCACCTGTCATTCAGCTTGCTTATTTACAGGGTTTGAAAGGTTTAGTAGACAACAGAAGGGCTAACAAACAGAACCCAAGTCATGTTTAATTATATCAGTTTTATTATCTTAATTAATCAGTCCACTGCTCTGCACTCTAATATCATAATGTTGTCTTTTTTTATAACAGGCTACAAAAGATTTCTTTATTTCTCTTTACTTAATTTTTGGCCCATATCTATTGTGGCATTCTTTTTGTTGATTTCACCCTCATAGACATGAGGCCAGTGTATTAAATCTTTGAAAAACTGCTGTTTAGGTGGAGAACAAAAACATCCTGAAAGCTGAATGGAATAACAAAAAGACAAGAGAGTCTGTACTCTAATTAATTTTACATGAAAAGGGAAAATTAGAAAAGACAGTAAGGGATTTAAAGCCCAGAGGTATCTGGACAGGAACTTGGAAAAGACTGTGTAACTGTGGTATTGATGATAAAAGTCCATATACCAGTGCTTGATTACAACCAGAGATTATATTAAAAAAAATGCAAGTTATGACTTAATCTATGCCAAGAGTAGATAGATATGCAATATCCTCCCGATAGCTGATATGAATGTGGAAGGGGGAAACTGGATAATCCTGATTTCAGTTTTAACTCACGTTTCAAACGCAAACTGTTTCAATTATGTCTAATTGAAATGATTTATTGCCTTGAGTGGCAAGGAAAAAGACCTGCACAGAAATTCAACTTCTTAATCTTTGTGCCGCACGTTGCTCCTGTTCTCCATTTTATTGTATTGAATGAGAAATGGGAGACATGTCTGTGCCATGCCTTTGCATATTTAGCTTTTCGAGCTGAGTTGAATCATGATATAAAGAGAGGATATAGTTTCCATAGTAGAGACCCAAAGACGTGAAAAGGTGAAGCATTTAAAGACGCACTGACAGTCTTCTTCAAAATGAACACAGCTTAAGCTCCCAAGCTAGCAGTAGGTGTGTAAGCTGAAAATATGTACAGCTCAAAAGATATTCTGCAGATAAAGTTTCCTTATTTAACTGACAAAAACATCATTTTGGCGTGGATTATTTTTGTCACTGTAGGAAGTGCTGTTGCCATCACCCAAGGATTCTTCCTGTATTTCATAATTTCATCCTTGAAGATGGGACCTGTGGATCCACCATCGCAGAGCAGTGAGCTGGCTACAAACTTGCCCCAATTACAAGTGTCTTCTCATTTCTCTGGGCAAACAAAACCCTGCATTTTTTTGACAGCCTCAATGGGCAGATAGAGTGGGATACTCTGGGTAAGGCAGCCTCTGGGTCAGTGGCYAGGGCTGACTGAGATGATGGCTATAGCACGAAGACAAGCAAACAAAATCCCTGTTCCCTCTTCCCCTGGAGGAGTCTTTGTGCAATCGTGCAGTTGCAGRGCTTTTGGGGACTGTAGAAGTTCTTTCAGAGTACTCAGTATTCGGAAGTCACAGAAGGAACCTCTGGAGGTCAGCTGCACCAACCATCAGCTCAAAGCTGGGCCTCATTAAATTACTGTTGTGAGTGGCAAACAATCACATTAATGAACAGCTGTATCAGCCTCTGGTTGTCCATCACAGCAGCATCAAGGCTTTATGTCTAAGTGAAGGGGTGATGCAGCTCCAAAAGAGCATTCCCAGTTCTCCAAAGCCAAGCAGGTCTGCCCCACTGCCCTCCCCATAACATCTCCTGGCTGGCTTGAGGGAAGGTGACAGCCAGGCCTCCAGGGCTTGGAGGGATTTTTTTCGGGTCTTCAAAGGGTACTTGCCCTACAAAACCCTTTTCAAAGGCAAAAGTTGGCTAAATATATTGAGCATTGAGCTTTATTCTATTTGCCTCTTTACTGTATATCTGCCTATAAAGCAAAAATATGGATTATTTCTGTAAGAATATCCATTGACTTTGGTGTCAATGAATTCACTGATTGAAATGTGCTTCAGGAGAGGCATTAAAATATATATTAAAACTCCGTTGAAATACATAGCTTTTCTGCGTGTTTTTAATTTTCCATAAGAGGCATAATTCCTTGTTTGACAGGCGCAAAAAAAAACTAAAGAAGAATTATTTTCTAGTACAATCTGTAAGACTTTTTTTAAAGGARTAGAGGTGAAAAAGCAGTTGTGGAGTTTTGTGTACGGTACACAGCTGACCTGAGGGAAAGCAGCCTGCCAGAAACCTCTCAYGAGGACTAACTATCCATATAAATTCCCATGTCCGAGTTGATGCTTGCAGACAAGCAACGGCTGACGTCAAAGTTCTGAAGGCCAAATTAAGACAAAGTTTCTCTAGGTTTCTTTGAAGAGCAAAGYGTTTTGGACTATCTTTCTGTTCCTGTAACTCAAGTCTCCTTGACAGCCTATTATTTGTTCAGTCATTATGTTCTCCTGATTCTTTCTGACAAAGTTATCGAACACCCCACCGGGACCACAGCCAAAAAAGCATTCGCCTTTATACAAAGGGCCAAATCCTGACAAAGAATGCATGACTGGAGTAAACGCACTGTTTGGTCAGAAAGCAGAGCTAAGTGGAGGTTTCTGCTACACCTTGTCACTGCTGGTGCAAATGCAAGCCACGGGAACTACAGGATATAGGGAGAAATAAAATATACAGCTCAGCAGTGCAGGTTTCTCCCCACACTAAAACTCCTGTACAAATAGCCACAGTAGAGCTTAGATTCATTGTACAGAGGTGTGCTTTTATTTTCCTTTTATTGGCTCTCTATTGTCTGTTCCTCCATCCATAAGGAAGGTGGTATTTCTTTGTTTTTATCTTGTTCACAGCTGCAATGGGAACAATTAATCCTTGTTCGACAGTGGATGCAGTATAGTCAGTCATAGCGCCTTTTTTTTCTTAATACTTACTACTGGTTACTTTTGATATGCTTATTGATTTTAATTTTATTGTAATTACTGCTCAGCTTTTCACAGTTTTTATTTTAATGATCTCAGGCCCATTGTTTCGCATGTCCAAAGTGCTGAGTTCCCAGACACCCTTCATTCTGCGCTAAATTCAGATCTGATGTATCAAAACATATCCCCAGTGTGCATCCTCTTATCAGTTTCTGAAGAATTCAGAGTGACTCCTGGAGACAAATGTGGTGACCTTTGCTATCCATTCCACAGCTAGATTTAATGGTTATAGGTGCCTTGCCATTCCGTTGATGTTAACAATGGGTACACGAACGCATTAAGTACTACCCCAAACACAGCATAACCTGTGCTGTGAGCCCATCTCATTTTAAGCAGAAAGTCTTCCTCTTTGCTGCAGCACACTTGACTTAATCTTGCAGTGCAGTCATTCCATAGCTGGTCTATAACTGGTTTATTTGTCTATGTGTATATGTAATTGCATGTATATGTTTGTACATACGTACAAACACGCATCTCACAGACCAAGGGACAACTGAGCATGGCGAGTCCCTTAAGAGGCAACTGCTGAGAGTGAAGGAGGTGAGAGAAGAAAGAAAATGAATTTATTTAATGTTACTGGAACATTTGGATCCTTGTTTTACAAGGTCCCAAAATAACATGGAAATATTCCTTATTRCTCGCACAAAAGTGATTTTGGTCAGTGCAACTTCCAAGCTTTCCACCACTGAGACAGAACTCTAAACCTGTTGCTTCCCTTTTCACRGGGTAAAATTCCTCTGCTGTGCATTTTAAGAAATATGATTCACTTTGTAAAAGGCAACTATCTGTCGGGTCTGGGTTCAGGTACCTGCTTATCTCAACTGCTAGTGATTTTCTCCAAGCACAGGAGTGCAGGCAGATAAGGAGTGTCAGTGTACTGCAAATACACCATCGTCTTCTGCTGAGACAGACAAACTAGGAACACGTGCTCTTTTAACCTGAAGCCAGCATTACATCGGCCATTAGGAAGATGGGCTTTTAAATTGAAGGACTGCTGTTGGTTACTGATTACTTTGTGAACAAGACTATTTAATGGACTCTAATTTCCTGTAACTAATTCATTCTTTGGGATCTGGAAGTAATTTTGGAACAATGTAACAGGTGATGCTAATAATTATCTCTCTCTATAAAATCTAAATCTCCAAATCAAGATATATATTTTTCTCTTTTTGTCTTTCCTGACACTTAATCCCTAAAGTACTTCACAAAATAAGGTAGCATAGTTACAGAAATAAAATAGCAGGAGATGGAGATAAATTGAAATGCAAGATAAATAATTGATGAAATGTGTATTTTTCTTCCTGTGCATTGGAACAGGCTGCCCAGGGAAGTGGTGGAGTCACCATCCCTGAAGGTATTTGAAAGATCAGGCCCTTAGAGACACAGTTTAGTGGTGGATTTAGCAGTGCTGGGTAAACAGTTGGACTCAATGATCTTAGAGGTCTCTTCCAACCCAAACAAATTCTCTGATTCTGTGTTCCAAGGTGCTGTCAAATATTGCACCTTTGTCAATGAAGCTGCCTTATCCATGCTTGGATTTAAGACAGGAGGTGCAGTCCAACTCAGAGCCCGGGTGCTMACTGGTATTTTTACAGCTTTTGCTTCTTTGCACATCAGGTGGGGTTCTCCATTCAGTAAGAAACAGTAGAAGTGAGATGTGGGTGTTGTAGCTAAAGGAAAATCCAGCCCACAGGACTCTGCACAGCCAGCACACAGAGCAGGCAGGAAGGCCACCCCTCTTTACCCGTACTGCTTTAAAGCTCCATGTGTTGGACAGAGCACGTTAATATACAAATCTTCTCCTGCACCCACGATTTGGTCTTTATATCTGATGCAGAAACCTCTCCTCGCATCCAATAAATTCCTGTGCCTTTGCAGCTGTTCATCAGCTGAACCCTGGTGGGAATCTGTGCAGAGGTGAAGTGATATTTTCAGGCAAGTGCAAGGTTCTGGCTGCTGCTGGTAAATCTCACCTTGAATCAAGCTAAGGCATTTCTCAAGGCCTTTTCTTTGCCTTTTCACAAGTGAAGAGTTTCAGCCAAGAGTTCAGTAGCAAAGTAAGAACAAGAAACCACCAAAAGCAGGAGTGCAAAAAAACCCGACTGGCTGTTTACGATTCCCTTTTCCAAGTCCCCCCTTTSTGGCACTCTGTTRTGTTTATGTGCTAGGCAGCAGAATGCTCTGCTCTTCTCTTTATAAAATCAGCTGTTTCATGTTTTCTAGGCCAATTCATACATCTTTATTGATTACATCTGTGACTCTTTAACAATGACACTATTTGCAGAAATCAAAGCGGAACATGTGGAAATAGCAGTTATCTTTTTAACTAAAGTAATTCCAGAGAAAAAGGTACATGCTGTTCCATTTATTGAAAATTCATTTTTAATGCACCTCATTGGTATTTGCTTGAATTAGACTGAYGTGGCAAAAATCTAGACAAAATATGAAATGTGATAACTATTATAGTCCTTATTAATATTTCATATTTTAATGTGTAGCTACAGTCACAAATAAAAGTATTATTCTCTCATTCAGCTCTCACAGCTTGTATTATTTTTATGAAAACTAGATTCTCATTATATTTGCTGGTTTTAATCAGTAATGTGATTTCCTTCTCTGTGCCAAGCAGTTTGTGAAAAATGAGGCATTTCCTGAACAACTCTCAGTTATAATGTTTTAGAATCAAAACCCCTTGCCTTAATTTCATAGAGAGTGATCACTCAAACTTATTCCCTTTAACAGTCAAGCACAAATCTGTCTCTTTTTGATCTTGGATGTGTATTGTCCCAATTAAAAACTGTTGGATTTGTGCAGTTCAAAGCAGAAGCAAAGGAAAATGATTTTTATAAGGATTTTGAAAGGTTCTAATGAAACGTAAGATGGTTGTTGTGTTTTGTTTTGGTATTTTTCTTTTTTTTTTGTTTTTCAAAAATTATTTTCTCTTTCCTACACTACTTTCAGAATCAGAAAAACTTGAAGCCAGCTAGAAGAACTTACACTGTGAAGGAGAGTAACCTCCACAAAGGACATTTCTGAACAGTGACAACAGAAGGAAGATGTGCGTGAGTGGCACACAATCTTTACTGGATATGGAAACAAATATTTCTGTTTGCAGAAACCACAAATGAAAGAAATCAGATGTAGCTTGGATAGCAGTGAAGGGCTCAGCATTGTGAGGGCCACAGGTAATAAACAGCTCCGACACCATTACCACCTTCACAAATAGGACATAAGATGTGTTCAGATGACATTTTCTGCAAAGCAGTACTTCTAATAACTACTCCATAGCAATTTAAGATTATCAKATTACAGCATGGAATACAAACAGGTAAAATAATCACTCTGAAGATTAAAGAAGTGGAACGCAATTTCAAGTTAGTTTTTCCTCTTCACTGGATATTGCTCCTCCTGTTACATTTGTTCCTGGCAGATGTAAAGTAGCTCACTTGAAAAACCACTGTATTTCCAAGAGAGCCCTGAATGCACCAAGTACTCTTGAAAATCTAGGCTTAACTGTGAATTTTATGCATTCAGAAATTTAGTGGTGACCAGCTCTGAGACAGTACCTTCTGCCAGTAATGAAGAGAATAATACAGATTGTATTTATAAGTGGGAAAGCAGTSTGCATATGCAACCTTCCCAAGGTACAGAATCAGTATTTGCCAACTGCTTTGTTTCAGATGTTAGAAATTTCCTAGGGACAGCATAAAAACTTGGTAATAGATGATCACTTCAGTGACTATTGGGAAATGAAAGCATTTTATGGCAACTGCTCTAGCTGCTGCAATACACTGTAATCTCCAACCTGAAATACAGCTGGTACTTCAGAGCAAACAAAGGAGGCTTACAGAGGACCAAGGATCAAATTTCGTGCTGTTCTGCATCTTGTATCATCATTTACCATTGCAAAAAGAGGAATAAATCATCTGCTTTTCAGACCTGATTGTACTGTGTACCCACTTTACAAAAGGATGAAGGATGACACAGGTAAGAAGACAACGGGGAATATGCCCACAGGGATTTATGTCTGCACTGTTAGGCAGTTTGGGTTTTGAGCTCTCATGTTTTTCCCTTTGGACAGAATGATAYTTAGGGAAGACACTTTATGCACATGTAAGAGAAACCAATACATTATTGAACAATTCTGTGTTGCCATGTGCTTATTCTTGTTTGCAAAAATATGCCATATACTGGGAAACTAAATAATTCAGGATGGCTATCCTGTTCCCATATACACGCATCGTAAACAAAACAGGAAAACTCTGTTTGCTGCACTTGTCAGTAAAAATCAGCAAATGAGATTTTCAGTGATGTATGGAGGCAATGTGGCAGAAAACCAAGAGTTATGAACACTGAAGTWACAAAGTTTTGCAATGTATATTATATGATAGTCGGTAGATTAATAGATAAGTAATACTACTGACACTACTGGACTCTTATCCTAGATTTTTCAAAAGTGCTATGTGTGAATGTATACCTTAAACATTTATGGGAGAAGAAAAATCTCTATTAGGTATACCATTTTGGGTTTTTATAACAAATGTCAGAATATTCAAACTCCCAATATTGCCCATATGTTAGCTGCTAGAAACCCAGACTATCATTTCAAATGCAGCAAATTTAAGCTATTAAATGTCGTCCCAGCACTGGTACAAACAACACAAAATATGACACAAAACAAATAAAAATAAAATATGTCAGACATGTAAGTGTCAAACCAGATTTGTGCAGTCTATTGGTAATCTGGTTTGAGGTGTAGATTGCAAGACACCAGCATTTAAATCTGTTCTATGTTTCAGGGTGTTGTGATTCACAATATTCAAGTTTCAATATATTTTGTACTCCAAGGGAACTTCTAGTTCCTATGAGAGCAGCCAAATTTCTAAAATCCTGCTCAGAGATTCATAAGCTCCTATTGACCATGCCATGTGTTCAGGTACTGCAAAGGATCAGCTTTAAAGGTCAGTGGCATAGCAGAGGTAACTCACGGGCGTTGCTTTTTCTCATGTCCAGCTGAATGTTTAACACAGTCATTCCTAGACTTAAAATTTCCAAGCTAATGGCAGAACTGGTCGACCTTCATGCTCTAGGAGAACTGAAAATTTTTAGCCAGAGAAGATGAAGCCATTGTTGGATGAAGAGGTGATGTTTCCAGTACGTCTAAGGGAAGAACAGTAGCAGAACTAGGAAAATCCATAACACCAGCAGAGGTGTCTGTTGATGCTATTGTATCACATTTTTTCTGGAAGCTGTATTTTGCTACAGAGAACTTAAAGGTTTTTACATTAACATAAATATTGCTAAATATGTTAAAGAATTAAAATATATGTTTACAATAAAAGATAAGCCTGCATAATTTAATAAATGAAAGAATGTTAATCAGTTCCTGATTTTTAAAAATTTTCTCTTCAAAAAATTTTCTCTTCAATCAGATTTTAAAAATATTCAGTTCTTTCTCCCTACAAATAAAGGCAATGTAGACCTTTGAGAGGGCTGATATGGCTTTCCTCCCCATAGCCAGTATTTCCATTCTGTGCTGCTGTGGGGATTACTAAACAGAATGGGAAGCAAACTTCAAGGGAAGATTCAAATGTGGTTAATGTTGTCTTTCTCAAGACACTGAGGAAGCATTCAAACCGTAGTTTGCTTACATGAAACTATTTGGTCAGAATGTTTGAACTACATCACCTCTTTATCGTGCTCACTGGCTGGAATATTCATGGAGAATAACTCCTTAATCATTTGCTTCAAGATAACAAGTATTCCACTTGGCAGTGTAAAACAGAAATAAAATAAACCCTGAAATAGGTGATTCTGAGGTCACAATTGTCAAACTGAAAAACGTCTGCCATATTTGTTGGGTAACAGGAATGAGGGAAAGAGGGTACGGATCTCTTCTGCAAGGCAGAAAAGATAATGAATAGTGAAGGATTGTGATGATTGTCACTCAAATAGTTTTCAGTAATGAGATTCAGCCTGTGTGTTCCTAGCAACAGATGCTCTCAAAGCCCCTGTCAGGAATGACCTTTAAGCACAGTATTTGTTGCAAAGAACCGCAATATTAACTGCCTCTTCACACATTCAGATATCCCACATAATGCTTATGTTCTGCAGAACAATGAGATTTCAGGTTTTATTTCTTCAAATCTTCCCCTCTTGTTTCCCCCTTCAAGGACTGTAAGGAAATAAACAGGCTAGAGCATGAGAAAAGGTTCGCTGCTATGGTGGAATACAAGCACTAATGTTTGTTTGTCCCATTATCTGGAGAAAAAAAAGCCGTGCAAAACACGGGCAGCTCTGTAGCAGGTTGAAAGATTTTTTGCCATTAGCATCATTCAGCTATTCAAGTAGGAGTGAAAAAGGTTCCTCGTTAACTCTTCAAGCTAAAAATTCTTTCCTGCTGCAACAATGGGTGAAAAATACAATAAATATACTAGAAAACTTATTTTTTTCTACCAGATAGAAATTCGAGATGATTAACACGACAACAAAGAAAAGCTCTTTCTGCTCATCCTTTCCCTACCCATACACTCTCTTCCTTCTTAAATGGAGTAAAATAGAAGAAGTAGAAAATAAGAAGTCACATCAAATTCAAAGCCTGGTCCTGAGTTTCTGGCCCCCACAAACACTAATGCAAGTTAGAACGGGGCCCAAACATTCTTAATTTTGTGACTTAATATATTTTTGAACATAGCTATAGTATAGTATAAACGATAAAATTTTCTTTCCTTTTTTCATCTAAGAAAACTGCCCCATAAAATACAAGCAAATTTTAAAATTCTTTCCAGCCTCTTTCCAATACTTCCTCTCCTTCCTTCATGTACCCTGAAGAGCACCAGGAACTCCTGCGGATTTGTCTGGAATTAACTGCATATATCATATCACAGACACAATTTCTGCGCTGGATGAAGCCCTCTAGCTGGGAATACTACCATTTTTAACCGCATATGTTTATCCTGAGGACTCACTGTCGTGTGTAGTCATGCTCTATTTCCAGAGCTTGTATTCCATAAATGACACAACTCTACTTGGATAAATGTGTTGTGTATCAAAATGAAAACAGTAGCACTATCAGGGAAACAACGAAAGGACAGATAACTGAATGAAAAGAAAACCTCCCAACAACTCTTTTTAGTGTCTCCACCTGTTTTTGTCTGGGTGGTGGCCAAATGGAAAAATGGAACAAGCTTTATGATTTAGTAGTTTGGATTTTTGTATAGGGGCTGTAGAAGTAACAGCAATATTTATTAATGTTTGCAAAGAGTGTAATTTAATATTGATTCTTCTTTCTCAACCTTGTTTAGCTACTGGCATGTGAAGACTACGAAAATGTAAGAAATATTTATAATATTTATTACTTCAACATCCACAATTGCAGCATTCTTTTGGCGTATATAACCTACTGAATTAATTCTTTCTTCTCTTTGGTTGGTAATTGGAATTTATGTTCTTGTTGTGAAACCTCACATATTCTCATTTTATCTGCAGCAACTCAGATTAATACCACAAAACCTCAGATACTCTGTGCAAAGATCCATGCTTGACAAATTAATCAAGACAAGAGTTTCCTATTATTAGTGTTCTGTATTTTGAACGGGTGTTAGCTAAATTTTTGCCCTTTTTTCTTTCTTTTCCCCTCTGATTTTTGCTCTGAAGCCCTGAGCCTATGGTAGAGCCCTTCTTTGCACCAGGAAGGGCCTCCTGGATTTATGTTCTTGAGTTTCCCCTTTACATATCATTAATCAGCTTATTGCTTTCTCTGAACTTTTGGGTGTTAATAAATTGAAGGGAGTTTTGTAGCTATGGGAACAGTGGAAGAAATAGAAAATATATTTAACAGAAGGAATCAAGGTACTCAAGCAGTTTTGTTAATCAAAGAGCCTGTTACAGAATTATGGTCATGACAGTGAGGATAACTAACCAGAATGTGATTTATCATAGACAGCATTGGATTTTCCCTCAATGTTCATTTTAAAGATTGTTTTTCATAGAAGTCTTTACCTGAAAGAAAGAAAACATAATTTGGGGCAGTTCTATGTCCTGTGTGATAGGGGCTCACCACAACTGTTTTACACTATCTGCCTTTTATACAGTATGAATCACCATAATGCTTGAATACTTTATTTTCCTTATGGTCTGAGAACTGACAGGACGTGCACATTTGCCCTTTGGTATGTTATTTCATACTCTTGCCTACCATTTGCACGTATATTTTCATTTCATTTGCTCCCGTCAGTTCCTTACACAGGAAACCAGTCTGTTTGAAGGAATGCAAAATGGTGGCCTGGCCAATTGCAAAGTGAACTGTGTCGTGATACAAGTTTAATAATGCATGGCTGAATCCCCACAAGCCATAACTCATTGCTAGTACTATTTATTTCTTTATCATGTGTCAGTTCCCTTTCCTGTCAGGATATCAAATGGCCGCAAAGTGCAGTGTGCTGTTTTCCTTATCTTTGAGCTAAATGTTCCATTATGTCACATTTTAGGCTTTTAAGATTGCATAATGAAGCACACATAAAATCTAAAGTGGTCCTGAGTGGTGCATCCACGATGGAATGTGCTGCAGGGTGATACAGCGCCGGGACCGAGCGTTGCGCTGCGGCTGGATCCGCTCGGTGGGAAGACGCGCGACTTAAATCATTCAGTCATTAGAATAGCAGATACTCTGCTCTCGGTTCACTATAGGGTTTCAGGGAGATTTATGTACATCCGTAGACAGCTAGAGTTCAAGGAACTTAATTGGGACGAGATAGAGTCTTTGCAACTCTGGGATTCACGGCGAGAAAATGTTTTCTGCCTTAAGCCACCGCGTGTGCTTGCTCTAAAAGCTTTGGGCTTAACCTTTGCATTTTTACAGCATGAGAAGGTTAATCTCTTTCTCTTACAGTATCTTCCTTAAATGGGAGATGCCAYACTGAAGATGTGGCATATTTTAATCTTACTGTTCTTCTGGATTTCAGCATCAGATCTGAAACTTTAAATTTTTTAATCAGAATGGCTCATGTGGCATTAGTATAGCTATAAAAAAAMTACTTTTCTTCTTTTGTGGAGCAAGTGGAGTAAGAAATGGATTCACTAAGATGCCTCCCAGAAACATGTATTTGAGCTGCCAGCTTCATATGCTATTTTTTGATATTTTGCATTTCAGCTAACAATGGCATATCTGTTATATCATTATTCTTAAAATAAACAATCTAATAATAAGTGTTCCTCCACAGTATGCCACCAAACAGATGCTCGAAAGAACAGCAGCAATTCAAATAAAAACAAAACAGAAAGCCTGAAAGGTCACATCACTTTTGGATATTTTAGGTGTCAAAATTCAACTGAGSATAAATATTAAAACTCACATGTGTCAGTTGTTAAAAAAACTTCCAGAACCTGCAAAAATATCTGAGTCACTCAAACATTTCTGACTGTGCATCAAAAAAGTATTCTGAAAATTACTATTACATTTAAATTGAACGTCATCTAAGGTATACAGATTCATTCTGACAAAAAAAATTCTAACAGTCATTAAAAATAAAATCTCATTAAAAAAGTGACTTTTTAAAGTGTATTGTTCTTTACAAATCCCAAAGCTACAACTGTGCACCATACAGGTACCTGCAGGCAGTGYAGCAAATGTGGGGCTCCAGCTCCAGTTTGGGCCTTCACTGTAATTTCCTGTAGAACATTCACCTCTCCTGCCCTCTCCCCTCTGCACCCACAAATCTGCTTTTGACCTGCCCTAAACCAACGCCTCCTTTCTCTTTTGCCTGTGCTGGCCTCTGAGAAGGATTAATTAGCTAAGGAGCAGCTGCAGAGCAGAGCAGGGCAGTGATCTCACTGCCTCAGGTAGGATCACCCCTTGGACATTGGCTTTATGATCTAGTTAATAAAATATTTAAACACCTCATTTTTATGCCCACAGGCAGCATGACTGTAACCACAGGCATAAAGTGTTAGTTGGACAGCACAAAGCAGAGACGGATGAGTGGGTCCACGTACAGGCTGTCTTTCCCAGATGTGCTCCAGGGGCAGAGACAGGTACTGATGCCTCAGACTGAGCATCTGGTCAGTGTTCAAGGTGTGAACAACCCAAGGATCTGCCACACAAGACCACTGCTGCTGGGGACATTGCATGGAGTTATTGATGCTGGTTTTTTTCACAAACACAAAAATACCCTGATTGTTTCCCTCCATTAGTCCTAACATGTTGAAATGCATCTACATCACAGTGGAATTAGTCTTCATTCACTTTCTTAGATTTTTATTTCTTGTTTGGAAGTAGAAACCACTTAGTCTCGAGTTAGCAGAGGCTTGCAGTGTCCTGATAGAGTGAACCTCAGAAAATACAAAGCACAGGGGCAGTCGGGATATCACACTTGCTCAGTTTGCATTTGGACAAAACACAGTCACAGATTTCTGAAGAAGGGGCGAATATAAATGACAGCAGACTCTCTCAAGACACCGAGCTCATTTTCACCTTTTTCCCTGTTACAGAGGATTACACAGCCACAGGATCACGAAGTAAACCCAGAGATCAGAGGCAGGAGCAGCTGGATCTCCCTGTTGCACTGACTGGGAGCTTGCTGCAGCCTCTGCTCTGAGACGTGCAGGGTGGGGAGCTCCGAGTGCCGAAATTGTCGCTTTAATGTACACAGATATAATCGYACACCTTTTACACGAGTACCATTTGAGCTAACCCATTAGCCTTGCCTAAATTAGCCTGGCTGTTTATAAGGTATTAAATGCACTACAAAGCCTAACATGTTTGTTATGCTCTATAATCAGAGCACCTGTTTAAAAGCCCAGTGCAGCTGTACTTCCAGCAGATTACAGGCCATTAGGCAAGTTAGCAGCACCTTATTTTTATAACCTAATCTCTCTTCCTCTTTCACATTTGAATTTTAGAACCATAAAAATGAGATTCTTCCCCCTCCACACACTTTCCCCAAGTCCTTTAGTGATTGAGACGAGGAGAGTAATATTAATATTTATACAATGCTCAGATCTAACTTTCTGTTGCTATGGTAAAATATTGTCATAAAATATTTCATTAACTTTTAATCCTGTTTAACACCATTTTCCCCTCTAGAGACCATACTGAAACTGGATACTCATGGGACACAATTTTGATGAGACATAGAATCATAGAATCACAGAATCATAGAATTGTTTATCTTGGAAAAGACCTGTAAGGTCATCGAGTCCAGCCATTAACCCAGCACTGCCAAAYCCACCTCTAAACCATGTCCCCAGGTGCCACATTTACACATTTACCCCCAGGGATGGTGACTCCACAACTGCCCTGGGCAGTCTTTCCAAGGCTTCACTAACCTTTCACGGAAGAAATTTTTCCTGATATCCAACTAAACCTCCCCTGGCACAACTTGAGGCCATTTCCTCTCATCCCATCGCTTGTTACTTGGGAAAATAGACAGACCCCCACAGCCTCCTTTCAGGGAGTTGTAGAGAGTGATAAGGTCTCCCCTGAGTCTCCATTTCTGCAGGCTAAACACCCCCAGCTCCCTCAGCCCCTCCTCATCAGACTTGTGCTCCAGACCCTTCAGCAACTTTGTTTCCCTTCTTTGGACACCCTTCAGCACCTTGAAGACTTTCTTGAAGTGAGGGGCCCAAAACTGAACACGGAGACTCTAAAATATTTGTGGTTTTGTTTGAATTATTAGAAAAGAGACCTTGGATTAGATGGAGTTTTCAAAATGTACATTTAGAGTGCTGCTCTAGCACGCAAAAAGCAGTGCATCAGCTATCTGAAGGATCACAGGAGAGATCTGCACTCCCCAGTGGAGGCAGCAGGAGGGTAAGGGTGGCATCCTGATGTCTCTGAGGTACCTCACTCTGCTGCTTCTCAAGGACCAGGCCCTCACTCCAGCTGTTTATTCTTCTCAAGAGCTTTAAAAAGGAAGTATTTCGTATAAAGAGTTACTATAACCTTCCCTTAGTCCCATTTAGGACTTTCCTTATACATAAACAAAAGTTTATATCAAATAGAATAATTTAAGACTGTTAAAATTGATAATAAAACTATGTCTCCAGCTCAGTATGGCCCGTGAGGGAACAGAAAAGACACATCAACCTAACTGACATGGAATAAGACTGTGATGCACACGTTGCCATGTCACTGAAACACCTTCTCCAGCCCCAGAGATTGCTTTTTAAAAGATTTATATAAATTACAGCAATAGTGGCAGGTTAAGATCCTTTTGTTACCAGAGTTGCAATCCATTTGTACAACTGACGCAAGTAATTTTAATGTCCTGGTGTGGAGTACCTTTTTGTGGAGGAAAATACAATCAGTCACAGAACACCACGGCCCAAGTTGCAAATAATATCACTCTAAGCACTGTTTAGGCCCAGTCAGGGCTGTTTTTGTGAACCCCCTCAGGCATAGGGGTCAGGACAAGGCAGGTTAAGTATCTCAGTTTTCTCCAACTAAGAGCCCAGTGTGCAGCTGGGCTCTCTCCTGCAAAAACTCTCTAGGTAAATGCCCAGAGCTGCAGACAGAAACCAGCTCTATAACGCATCAAAAAGAAACACCTTTAAGTCAGTGATTCTTTTTTTAAGTATGTGTCTACACTTTAATTCTCTCTGAAAGTCTGAAGAGCCAACCAAATCAGACATCAGTGTGATCATTTATGCTGCTTTGATTAGGAGTTATGCATTATTTCCCAACAACTGAGCTCAAAGACAATCTCCAAATCACCAGAATACTCTTACTTTCTTTCAGAAATCTGGAGATTTGGGTCAAGGTTTATGACTAATCACATCACTAACATTTTTTGTTTGTTTCATTGTATTTCATTCTGTTTTCAAAAGACAAAACMAAAATAAATTCAGTATTTTGTTTTCTTTAAAGGCCTGAGAGTGTTAGAGTGATATCTTCAGGCCTTTCTCAGGTCTAATTATTCSTGCACATTCATTGCAATGTCGATCTTTGAAGCCAGACATCCAGACAAGAGAAAGTGGTATCAGAAATCACACTTTAGGTTACAGACCACAAGCATTTGAAGGCACAAAGACCAATCCCTCTTTGGTATGTGCCAGGATGACAACTGAATAGACTTCCCTGTTTTAATTCAGTGATTATCTGCATGAACACAGATGTCTATTGATCTGTTGATACATGTCTATCCACTACAATAAGTTTCAGTCCTTGCTGCTGGAATTGGGTTATTATCCTTTTCATGCTAGTGATGGAGGTTTAAATCCTGGTTTGATGGAAAAGAGTAGTTATGAGAGTCATCAATTCTTTAACCTTGCAGCAATCTCCCCAGAAAACTAAAGAGAGAGTATACTTTTAATTCCTTTTTTACTGTGTTTCAGGAAGATACATGTAAACAACCCCCTTAATTAGCTCTGTTGCTTATTTTTGATATTTGCAGCAATCTTTCTGAGTGTTATGCAAATTTCTGCTGAGACAGTCTACAAATAATCCAATTACAATACATTATCTATTTATTATGTGAGAATTTCGATTTATTATGTTCTGCTTGGGAACAGCTTCAGTACTGTGTAAATGGAAACAAAAACAGAAAAACCAAAACTCAATCACCGGGGGTTTTTTAGACAACAGAAAGATCATTAAGTGATAGCAAAAGATAGTTGTAATAGAAATGCACAACACAACTACAATATTCATTAAGATAATTATTTTTCTATGTAAGAGTGAAAACAACATCACTGATATATTCCTGTTTCATGGAAGCCACAGGAAGGCCTGGGGGTCATGAGGAAAATTAGTTTTCCCTGTCCCTGTTCCATTTGATGGTGTTCATGGTTGTGTGCTACCTTTCCTGGGTCAGGGTGTGGAAGGAGGGATGGAAGGAGCAAACCAGACCTTGCACGGTGCAGGATGGCTTCAGATGTTCTATGACTTCATTTTTGCTCTCACTTTATAAGACTTACTAGCACATAYCACCAAATGCAGTGTACCAGGACCGACCTTAAATCCCCCTTCTGAAAGAACATGGTATTCTTTTCCTCACTCATCACAGTCATACAGTGAATTTCAGTGCAATTTACCTATTCAGACAAGAAGTCTCTGACAAATGGCCAATTTAGCATTTCCTGGAACACAACTAGTGGATGTATTTCACCTGGATGTGGCCCGCCCTGAGTCCCAGTACATTCTCTGCCCTGGAGAGAGGCTGCCTGGCACTGCTTTTCCCTGGCATGGCCAGGAATAGGGAGGGGTCYCCCAGGAGCTGCCGAGGAGGGGCTGGTCCGGCCCTGCCACCAGGAGCATTGTCACCTTCTTTCTTTCCCACTGCTGCAGCTCACTGTACTGCAATGGCCTGGGAGCTGAAGTGTGAGTCCACCTTCTGTGGGACTCTTCACCCAAAGTCCCAGGGAGAGGGTCTAGTTTTTTAAAGGTTTTGTGAGTTTGTTGTTCTTACCAATGCTATTGTTTACATAAAGCTTGCTGTTATGCTTCTAGTCTCGTGTTTCATATCTTATACAGCATGAAACTAGCAATTATAAGAGCTCAGTTTATCACTCTTTTCCTGATGGCTGTGTTGCTCATTAAAAGGTTATCTCAGTGCTCCTCTGCCAGCCCTCTGAACCCACGTCAGGACGAAGCACGTGTCAGCGATGCAATTTTATGGAAAATGGCAATAAACCGCAGTGCCAGCTTTCAGTCAGATCCCCAGCACGGGCAGTGCACACAGCATTGCCTGAATCCTGTTCCACAGCACCCATCACCTGGCCTGAGCTATATTCCTTTTATTTTCGGTGTCCTCTTCAGAGGTTAGGTCATCACAACGTTTACTGGTGAGCCTTTCCTGACTGGAAAGGTCAGCCTGGCATTACATTACGTGGCCATCATTAAAATTCCTGTGTGGAGTCAAGTCACAAGAAATGTAAGTCAGAAAGTGAAATCTCAACAAGCTTAACAGTCATCTGAAGCCACTGTGATTTATTAGCTTGTCCTCTGAAATAAAAGTTTTAAGTTGATTGTGCTCTTCAATAACAGACCAAGTGACATAATCTCTCTCAAATTTACTGGAGTGGCAGCCAGAGCAGGACCTTGCTAAGCCCCTGCATACGTGCTGTCTCCTGAGTGCTGCTGGAGAAGAGTTTTGGGCCAATGTTTCTGGGCTCAGAAATGCCAGGCAACACCTGCCTGCATGGGCCAAGCCAGAGCCAGTGCATGGCTTTCTGCTGAGGGGCCTTAGGTAGTCAGGCTCAGGAAATACTAAGGAGCTTTGACATAAAAAAAAAAAAGGAGGGGTATTTTTGCCAGTAAAAAAAAAAAAAAAAATAAAACCCCCAAAACCCAAATTTTTGGAAATCATTAATCTATCAAATTCCACAGTTATCTGTAAGTGGATCTTAGTCTGGTGTTACCTTTCTTTGAATTATTTTATTTTAGCCTACAGAAGGAGTGCAGGGATTATTCCACATTGTGATCATGGTTTGCAGTTTGGGATTTGTTTTGTGAACATAACTAAGTGATATTTCTGTTCTTTGATTGGATGAGTACCTAAGTAAAAGTTTTCAGGAAATACTTGTGAGCWCTTCATGTGTTTTGCATATTCATCAGAGTATTTGCCACTATATATTTGCATGCATATTCATTAAGTTATCTTTACCTACAAATCGTTCAGAAATAATTGATTCTTGACTATTCACTTAAAGATAAAATTCATTAAATAGGATATAGATTCACTTGTTCACCAGATATTTGCATACAGTTTTCAAAATAGATTCCATAATGTACTGGAAAAGCCACTGAAACGKGCATATTTCACATTTAAGTCCCAGTTGACGGGCTGATTTCAATGTGCCCTTGGCAGCATTGCTAAGCATTCTAGTAAACTCACTTTCAGAGTTGCTTCCTAAAATTCAGCCTTCACTATTCTGGTTTTATTTCATTAATTTTCATGTAGCACAGTAAATAATTATTATTCCTCGCATTAGCCTTCTTTGACTTTTTCGTGGGTTGTTGCCATGCTTTTACTTGGTAATTGCTTTGTTTAGTCTTTTTTGGTGAATTGCATGCTGTGGTTCTTTCACCGGTTTTTTATGTAAACACTTTTTTTGAAACTCTATTTTGTAACTTTGGAAAACAGGATTTTACCATGGCATTTTCATATCCTTGTTTTGTCTCTTTTGCACCATAAAAGGTGCATAAAGTACCTTTTGGTTTTTTTCCTGGCTATATATTAATTCATGTCTGCGTATATTATTCCTTTCTATCTTTCAATATCATATCTTGGATTTTCATCTTTCAGTTGCTTTCCTCTTATGGTTTGTGTGCATTCTTTGATGTTCTTCCTTTGATTATTTTCTGAAATTTTTAATCTTGGGTAGGCTGTGCATTGTCTCTACTCTTGTGGTGTTTAGAATTTTTAATTTAGTACCACCTGAGAATTGCATTGGTGCACTGAGAGGTTTATGTTTGTTATATAATGCTGYTATGAGAGGTTTGTACTTTAGGTGAGCAGTGGATTTAAGTTTTTGCTTGAAACTATATTTCAGAGGAGTCACTGTAGCTGGACTCTGGCAGCTGTAATATAACACCCTATCCTGACTGCAAAAATCTAATGCTGAACCTAGGTAGGAGTTTCAGCTTGGGAGTTTACTCTTTTGCATGGATGTAAAGAATGGGTTGAGTCACTTATCCCATGCACATTGAGGAATACAGATGAATGACTATACAGCTCTCAACAGGAAGCCTCGGAGACTGACAATTGCACCTGTATTGGTTGTTGCTCCCTTTAGCTGATCTCATTAAGTCTCTCAGAGGTTCCTGATTTCATCATGGGAGCTGGATTGCTAAAGAAAAAAAAAAAACAGGCTTGATAAAGATTTGGGGCCATTCCTGAAATCAGGCTGATGTACAAACCTAGTTATTCCATGTCTGCGGCCATAGTGGTTTCATCAGATTTTCAGGATAATGATTTTGTGGCTGTTACTCAGGAATTGGTAACACTTGCAGGAGAATTTATTGCCATATGCATGAAGTCCTCCCCTCTGGCAGAGGGATACCTGCAACATCAGTGCAAAGAAAATGACCTCTAATCAAMAATGTCCATTGGCTCGATGCTAGTTGGATTCCTCTTTGAATGATAATGATGATAGGAACCTTAATTATCTTATGGGGTTTGGGTCCTGAATGAAAAGAAGAAATGCGAAATTTGGAGATCTGGGTTTTTTGTTGGTGAAATCTGTTTTGCATTTATTTGTTGAGGACAAGTGTTAGAGATTGGCCATTAAAGATGTTGTGGTACAATACAGTGTTAGTCATGAGTAACTCAAGAGCTGAATGTCAGATAGCAGTTTTCAGGATTTCTTAGAATTATTTTATCAGTCAGTCTATTTCATTTAAACCATCCTAGAAAAAAGCCATCTTGTCAGTGAAAACCAGAATGGTGAAGATTAAGATTGTTTAAGGCTTTAACTGAAAAAAGCAAAACCAGTGAAAACATGGCTCAACATACTGCTCTCCACGTGAACAGAGAAATAAAGCAAAACAAATTGTTCCTTATTAAAAATTCTCACCAATGTGTTTAAGCAAATTCCATTTGCTACCGTATAGTTCAGAAAGTATTTTTGAGACTGCCAGGCTTGAAGATGTGAGTGAAGTCATACTGACAGTGATTTGAAATTTCTACTCTGGCATTTCGAGTTTGATTAAAGGTTTGAGCTTTTAAAGCTAAAGTGCATGTTTTATATAACACAGTAGGGGCCCTATTGTCAATTGGTCTGAGGAACTGTGAATCGACAGCTATCATCAAAACAGCACAAATCCACCAGCAAGATCTCCTGAAAGACTATAGGGTGTTATTATAGCACCTAGTGGAGTATAAAATGTTATTTATTCTGCAGGCATTTTTCCTACAGCCGTCACTCCTTTTGTAACAAAGGCTCTGTCTGAAAGAAGAGCACACAGTTTCTCTAGGGCATGTAAGCCCTGGTTAAAGAAAGTTCTTCACTATTTCTTGTGCAAAGTAACAGCAGAGACAAACTCATACTGTCGTCATACCTCAGTAGCTGGCACATGGTATTTTCTAATACATGTGTAATATCAAGTGCTGGTAGAGGAATACAGTCTTCATAAGGGGACTGCTGTTAAAGTTTTGGGTATCATTTGCCCTTTTGGTACGGATGGGGGGACACAGGTTTCAATTTTAACATAAAAGGGGTATTAGGGAAGGGGGAAAAAGGTGTCTGAATGCCCCACACGTCTACATGGTCTGTTAAAACAGGTTGAAGGCTGGAAAGCATAATCCACTTCTAGCTGTGGTCAGTTATTTTAATATGAATTCAAGAAGAGGGGTGAAACAGAGAGCAATGTCATAAAGCAGGATTTTCTCAGTCTATTCTATTGTTCGGCCAATACAAGAAAGCAGAAAATTGGTGAGAATTTGACAAAATTTCTTTCCATTTCAAATAAGGCCAAAGCAGTCCCCCTGCCACTCTGGAGCTGAGGCTGACTCTTCTGAGGTGCAGTGAGTGGGCACTCAGGTGCCTCCTCCTTGGTGGCAGCCCTGTCTCCATCTCCTTGTCTTTTGAAGAAAGTTGACAACCGCGGTTAACATGACAGGCACATSTCATGCCCGGCAAACTAAATGATTCACAAAGCAATCTTTTTGTAGGTTTTCTTTGTCTCTGCTTTCTAGCTCTCTTCAGCGGTCTAAATAATTAGGAAATATTTCCTGCTTTGTCAGTTCAGATTTATTTGTTCTCTGCTAGTATCCCCCACATGGCTGGAATACAAACCATTTACTGGAAAAAATGAGAAGTGATGAAGAAGAAGGTGATTAATGACCTAACATTCTACTTTGCTGGATAGAACAAGAGGGGTTTCACTCAGTTTGCCTCCAGGTAACRTTTTGTATTCATTTTGCAACACAGTTAGAACTCAATTGTATCAAAAGTGAAAATTCATAAACCTACAGTAGTTTGTGAAATGTGAATGATTGATTGCATACAGCCAGAAAACTCTTGAAAAGATAAACTAATTCTGTGATGAACAATGCATTTCATACTCAATTAATTATACAGTACATTTTGTTTCAAAATATTAAATGCCTAGAACAGTCTTCTGCCTGAAAGCGTCTGGGCTTTGTAATGAGACAAAAGTCTTGGGTTCARTCAGCTGTCTGTGTGAGAGTTTAGAATGACTTATGTCTGAATTAGAGAGGTTTAGGGCAGTGATTTCCTGGCAGGAAATTAATAATGAGCTAAATTAGAACATGCCTAGAGATGATTTAAACAACTTCGCTAGCATTGTCTGCGACAGGCTGTCAGGTTTTCCCCCAGTTCTACTACTGTCTAGTAAATAATTGAAATCATTAAAAAGTGAGGAGTGTATTGTGACTCTTCTCGCAAAACCAGATTCATTCATTACAATTTTCAGGCAAATTTTTATGGAAAAGCAAAAGAAAAAAATCCAARAGGAAGTAGATGGACTGTTATATTTGAACACAAGACAGGAGATCTGGAGAGTGTGTTCCTGCAATGCACAGGGTGTTGTGGTGGAGCATGGCAAAACACGGACCTGCAGTTTTTATTGAGAGAGCTTTTAGTGTTGCTTTTTAATTTGTCCAGTAAGTCCGAACATCAGAGCAGATCTGAGTCCTCTCCACACTGCAAAGGATAAGACTGAACCAGAGGGAAATAGCTAATATCTCTGCCTCTGTCAAAAAATAGTATTGTGCTCAATCACCTTTTACTTCCTTTAAATCAGTGCACACCAAAGAGAATTTAAAAAGAAGCASAGCTGGGGAGAGGGCTTCAAGGTTCAACATCCAGGTGCTTCAGGTGGAGGCAACAACGAGTGCTTTCCCTAAGCAAATTGTCAGGAAGTTCTGTTTGCCTGGTCAGGTTCTGTCATGCCAAGATAAATTATTTCTGACCTTTTTCTTATTTCAAGGTAAAACAAAACCAAAATCATTTATCTTACTGTCCAGTTCTTAAAAGTTAATATCAATTCTACAACTTCAGGGAATGAATAAAAGAGGGCACGAGTAGCTAAGTGATGGCCAGTGACATTAATCTGCCTGCTGCGTGCTGAGAGATCCTGTTCAATAAAAATGACAAAACAATACAAGCTCTTATTATTCAGTGGCTCCTGAATTACAGGGCTAATGATGTGACTGACAGTCTTCTCTGAATAAGACCGACAAACAAAACGAAGAACAAATCAACCTAACAAATAATAATTAAATAATTAACAACCCTCCACAAACAAAATAAAAGAAAATACAAACCTCAAACTTAACCTGAAAACCAAAGCTCTCACTATGAGCAATTTCACCAAAGAGACAGAAAGAGAAGGAGATTATTCATATGAACTTGAACATGGAACAAGAACTGTATAGCCCTGCCTTGGAAGTTCCTAAGACAGTAAAATGTCTTATTTTCTTCTCCCAAAGAGAGAACTTGAGAGAACTTTTAACTGGAAGAATTTCACAGAATATTTGGTCTTCAGAAGTACTGCAGCATTCTCCTGCCCTGCTGTGTCCTTGCAGGTGTTGGAGTAGAAATAACTCCCAGGAGAAAACCAGAWCTGAGGCAGGAGCATGCCCAAAGGAGAAAAGCTCCCTACAGCCTCTGCTTGGCAGGTTGTGCTCACAACCCAATTACTTTAGACTTAAATTTAAATCCCCATAGCTGCTTACTTTTTGTACATGAATGGATCCCTTAGGGCTTAAAAGGAAAAAAACTTTTGCATCCCTGGGGAATACACAGAATAGTGTAATACAAGTCACTTCACTCCAAGAAAAATAGATTGGCTAAATATATCAACACTAATACCTTGCAAAAAAGTAGTTTTGCTTTCAGGGTATCTGGTGAAACATTTTTCCTTGAAATGCCCTAACAAGCATAATTCCATTAACTTCAGTGGAGCTTGATCAAAACAGATCATGACCAGTGTGGATTTTTCAATCTTGTTCATAGGGGCTTAGATTATAGGAGCTAATTTTCCAAGCATCAGCACCTTTCAAAGGATGAGGGACACAAATATTTATCTGAGGGAAAGCTACAGGAAGGAGACAAAAAGCATTTCAGTATTGCTACTCCTTTCTTTGTGGTATAATAAAGGTATAGTTCTATAGAAATCTATAGTTCTGGAGAACCAGCAGAACAGCAGATAAAAATAAGGGATCCGTAAACATCAAAGTTCTCCTATTTGAAAATTGGGATGGAAATTGTAATGGAGAATAGTAGATAGAACCAAAGTCTTGGAGTGTTTACACTGTCTCGTTTACTGCTGTACAGCTGTATTTTAATGGCCTTGTTGCACTTAGGGAATTATTTACAGGCACTGTACATTTAAGTTAAGTGAGGTTACTTAAAATATGACTGACTAGTCTGCAGGATGTATAGAAGTACAAATAAAATTAAGTAAATGCTACTTGTTCGTTTTTTGTCTTCTCATGTTAGTGCAGAGCTGATTTTGTACTCTTTCTCAAAAACATTTGCTTTATCTAAGCAGATAATTAAAAGTATATCTACTCAGTTTTCTTTTTCTTTGTTGGAGAAAACAACAATTAGAATCTTTTATAAAGTGCTTCTAATCAGGAAATTGCACAGCAGTTTTTGTGGAGATTCCAACAACAATTACTAGACCCAGAGCTCCAAAGCTAATTGCTGTCATGTTCCTGCCTCTTTTCAAAGCATAGGGAGACTAACTGCACACACTGCATCACACTGGAAAAAGGAATGCAGAGTGAGATAGAGATTTTTCTATACGAGGTGGATTCAGTGCATTTGGATGTTATGGTTTTTTTGCAGACTGTATCCCCTGGTGCTGGAAACAAACCATTCCTCAGTGGTGGGTTTTCAGAAACACACCAAGCTTGGTGGGTTCATCAAGACAAGGTTTCAGATAACAYAGGTCTAAGAGGAAGTGAGATGTGACTACAGAAATTGCACAGTCCTCTAGAAATTGCACATTGCAATTTACAACAGTCCCAGGTTCCAATTTGATATGGCATTAAAAGTCATGCTAGAAACCAATTAACTCACCAGATTCTTAGAAAATGGACATACCTACTATAACAGGAAATTTTAAAGGATTTCCAAAGAACAAAGAAATGACAGAGGAAGAGTTCAGGCACCAAAAAAATGTAGTTTGGTACCATAAAATTTGAAATATGCTGGGCTCTTTCAGAGTCTTGTTTGCAGGTAGGTTTAGCTCATCTCCTTAGCTTTGTCTTTCTTTCTGTTTTGACCCAAGTGAGGTTTGTCAGRGCATGATAGTTTTCTAAGTCTCTATCCAATTCTTGGCTCTCTGCTAAATAACTTTTCTCTTTCTGAACGTTGTCTGTTTAGTTGCTTTACCTTGATAAAAGGCTTTATGTTGCCTGTTTGCTTACAACATCTGTTCAGTGCTAGTTAGTGCATCTTAAGATGTTCTCTGTACCACGCTGTTTCAAAGAGCCATACGTTATTCAACCTCTTCCAGGATTGCAATATTGACTAGTTTTTAAATTTAAAAAACAAACTCAAATCAAACAAAAACCCCAAACAACCCCCCCCCCCCCCCAACCAGGAATCTTGTTTGCTTGCTCTTATGCAGCTTAATTGTATAGGCAAACTAAAGAAGGAATTTAAGTGTTGAAACTCCAGTAATAGATCATTACAGAAATCTTCAAATTACTAACACTGAATAAGATAAATATTAATTCAAATTAGAACATATATTTTGGGGGGGTTGTTTGTTCCCATATTGATTAGGTGAAGATTTTCAGTTCAAGGTGCTTAATCACTGTGACCTCGTTGTCAGTGAGTTGTGATTTTAAGAGCCTGCTGTCTTATGTGCCGTGTGAGCACTAACTCTGGTGTGCAGACACTCAGGGCATCTCAGCGACCACTGGGACACTGGTCATATCCTGCTCCTGCAGTACCCATCTGCAGCTGTTTTTGTTCTCTTCCATGAGCTCTGGAATCTCTTCTAGTTAGGGCAGTCACCACATTTATTCAAAGACTGGTTTTCAATTACCTTCCGAACACTGCCATAGATTGAGAACATGGATTAGCTAGACAAATGATTCAAAGCTAATTAGTTAAAAATAGATTCTCTTTTCCCAAATACTCTTTTAGTCCCCTTCAGCTATTTAGCACTTTATAATGAGCAGAATTACAACAGTGGGCCACCTTTTAAATACATTTTCTCCTTAAAAATCAATAAAGACCTTTTAAAAAAATTCAATAGTCAACACCCATGACTTATACAGGTGACTAATTCAATACAATCAACATATCAAGTGATTTAATTCTACAAGTGAACACAAATTGTCACTRTTTACCAGAGCACTTCTATTAAAAGTTCATCCATGAAAATTACAGACTGTCATTATAATTTTTATTTTTGCTTATGTAAACCTCTTGGAGAATGATTTCAGCTTTTACTAGAACAGGCTCTCTTAGAATACAAATTACTCTTGAAAACAAAATAAATCACTCCCAAAGTAAATCTTAAGCAGAACCATAAATTTCAGTTGATACAGCAGCATGGTTACAAGACCATCAGCTGTGTAACAAGATACACAACTGGTTTGCAATCCAAGCAATGCTATATAAAGTTAGCAAGCAATGATCCATTAAATGAGCCCTCCTCTATGTGATTTCAAGCCTGGGTTAGGAGCAATGCTATAACCCACACTTGATTCAATTACCCAGACATTAAGAAAACAATAGAATTAAAACAGAAAATAACATTGGTGTTTTGGGGAATAAGAGGAAGGATATCTCAGAGAAGCATTTCTTAGACTTAAATTCGGATTTTTGGGGGTGGTTTGGGGTAGTTTAGATCAACTTTGTTGTGTGAATGTCATCAGTGGCAGACAGAGGGGATGAGAGAAGCTGTGAGCAAGCAATGCTGATATCCTGGTCCCAGCAGGGTCACAGTCTCATTTTTGTAAGGGCCTGCTGTGGAGCCAATATTTAATTCTGAGAGTTGAAATCAGATGGTGGGGTCCTTGGGAGAGGGAGGGCTTACATTTTTAATAGCTTGGCATAAGCAAATATTGTGTTCCTGTTTCCAGTAAAACTGTGGGGACAGAAACTATTGCTTTTGAAGTTTCAGTGAGTGCACTGCTGTATCTTTCATTGAAAGATTGTTTTCCCCCTGCCAAGAAAAAGGCTCTGAAATCTGCAAGGTAACTAAGCGTTATATAGATTTTGATTTTCCTGWACACTTAGGTTTATTAAATGCAATGCATCACTATGTCCTATTATCTTACATACAGAACATCTGATTATTATTGGAATAACTCAAGGTTTTTCAATTCTTTTCTTTATCCTCTGTTAAAGCATGATTTAGAGTTGCTGACCTTTAAGGTTCTCTTAATAAAGTTATATCATACTATGATGAAATAAAAGGAAAATCAAAGTTTCCATGTAATTAAAGGAAAGAGTTTTTCTGTGTAAGTTTTACACAGATCACGCACCTTTCTAATATGGATATAACATATCCAGGAAAGTCAATATTTTTTTGCCTCTTAATCATATTTAGTTTTCTTCTAGAAAGTGTCTGAAAAACACCCCAGGATGGCAATCAGATTACAGTTTTTAAATTGTCATGAAGATGGATTAGATTTGTTGTACCATTCACTATTCTCATTACAATTATCATCACAAGACTGAATCCATAATATGTCATTTCCTATTCATTACAGGCATTGCCACTGTAGAATGTGAAACGAGCACTGAAATGCCTCATGCGTCCTGCACAACATGACAGTACTGTAAATCAGTCTGCTTTGACCTTTTCAGTGCTCAGTTATTTCATGCACTGGTCAGCCCTGTCCTCTGTTTACTTGCAATTGATTGGATGTGCTGTTGGGAAACCTTGGCCTCCATTTGGGGTACTGAGCTTGCAACAGGTGAAGGTGGAATTGGGATGCTGAGTTGGGAGACCAGGAGCTGAAGTGTTTATCAAGTTACAGAGTGCTGGGCTGGAAAGGATAGAGACTCAGGGTAACTTGCCAGGAATAACTTTGGAATATGGCAAATTCCATGTTGTGATATAATAACTGAATGAATGCTAAATATTCTCTACTGTTCAGCCAAAGTCTTCAAAAATAATAAGAAATTTGGTGTTTTGCCCTAAAGGGGAAGTTTTCAGGAATTTATTGGTTCACTCTAAAATTCTCACTTAACACACCTAAATTTAAGCCTTTTAYCTTTTACACACCCATGTTATCTATATTAAATCTTGGGTCTGTTGGAACCATTTCAATATTTTTGATTTCAAAATATGAAAACAAAGTATCAAAAGTAYAAAAACAGGGTTAAAAGAAAGGTACTCTTGCTGTTGGTGAAGCTTGACAAATTGAAGGTTTAAGCTAGTGAGCAATGAAAGAGGCTAAAAGAAAAGACATAGTTGYATGAAATATATGTTGGTGGTAATCTTGATAGATTTTGGCCTGTAGAGAAGCTCTTTCAGCAGAGCATTTCTCATTCGCCTAATCTGGATTAAGAAAAATATCAGTAGATTTGTGCAATTATAGCATGCACTAAAAGCCTTTGAGCGGGAATATGTAGAAATAGGAATGGTAAAAGGAATTGGAAAATCATTAAAAAGAATTTCATTAAATACAGTCTTATGGATGAAAATATATTGGAAAATCAGGCAAATTAATTGAAAATTTTGATTTTGATGTGCTATTAAAATCCTAACAAATATAAACCATTGGTCACTTTGCTTAATCTAAAACCTCCCTCCTGCTTGACTTGGTCCCAGTATTATAAAATTTGTTTTAGAAGAACAGTAGTTACATCTGTACCATACCAAATGGATCCACTTTTGGAAGACATGTTCTGAAGAGCTCTGCAGTTATTTTGGTTTTTTTATAAGTAACTCCCTTTGAATTCATGAAGGGTACATGTGACTTGTGTTACTATATTGACATATATAATGCTTTCTCATCTAACATCTATTTTCGGGTGCAAAACTTTCAAGTACCAAAGGAAATTAGAGTCTGCCAGCAGCAAAAGATGAAATTTCTGGGTTACTGAATCTTCTCTCACTTTTTGTTTCAACTGTGTTAAAAGCATTTGAAATAAAGAACAAAATGTCTCCAGATCAACCTAYCTAATATCAAAATATGGAAAATGTCTCTCATCTTTTTTTGATAGCTTTGAAATGAGTCTCAGTAAAAGAAATTTCAGATGTTTTCTGTCTTTTTCAGGAACTATGCTGWTTTTTTTTTATATTTTTCCATTTTCACAATTAATTCATACTGCTGCAGGCTTTATAATGCTTCTGAAATTTTTCTCTAAACCTTCAGCACAGGAATATTTTGCTCCTGCTTAATTTGACTTAGGATTTTTTTTTACTTTTCTCTTTGTTCTTCAAGACTCCAGGACAACTTGCTGGAATTCACCCCAGCTGCAGGAAACATGCGGAAACGTAAAATGCCAAGTTTCCATTTGCATTTCTAAAAACATTTTTCTGGCCATAATTTTCTTTTCCTTTGAAGAAATAGTTTTTCTTTTTCACTTGAAATTGCTTTCCATGTATTAATACGTTAAAACTCTCATGCTCAGGTTCACTCTGGCCAAGTCCTATCTGCCAAAGGAATGAATTCAAAGAGGGSATTTTAAGAGTAACACACATCCTGGCTCCTTTATAGGGAAAGTTTACAATGCTTTTGAAGTGAGGAAGCTCTTAAAGCTATGAGGAGTTCAAGCACTTAATGTACTTGAATATGATGTGAATTGARTCAACCTGTCTTTCTGCATACTTAGATTATATTTATTGCAGCAAGCTCCTAGCACCCAGAAAGCTGGTTTTATTCTGAACAATGGAAAAWATTGTTTCAAAACAACTCTCTGTTTGTGTTGTATTTCTCCTCCTTCTGTTTTGCTGAATTCTGGCCTTTTTTTTTTTCCAGAAGCTGATTTTGAGAGGAAGGTCTGTAGAAATACAGAATTAAAAACCCCAAAGCAAACAACAAATGAACCCAACTTGTTTGGAGTTTCCATTTTGTATGTGTCGCTAGCGAGCAGAGACCGAGGAATAAAGCGACATGGACGGTTTAGTACGAGAAGAAACCAACCCTTTATTAATTTACAAATTCGCTTATATACCTTAGCACGCTGGACTGACGTAAGGTTATTGGTTCACTGACCAACCACCCCCCAGACGGATTGGCTGAACCCAACACCACTTACTTCAGGTATTTACTCCTCAGTATCATAACAATACCATAGTTTACAAAATCTCCCAACTGTTTTCCCATAGCGTCCGTGAGAAAGCAAGGCTTTCACACAGACACTGTCAGAAAACTGAGAAATCTCTCTGCAGCCAGRCTTTTAGCATTCACATGTATGGGTACAGAAACATTAGGTTTGGTCTAGATTATGTTGCTTTAGATTAAACAACTGATTCTTGGTAACCAACTTTGTCCAGCCGTGCAAAACTCGTTGAATTATGTGTTAGTGTTTACAATTGCCCTGACTGTTGGATGGTCTTGTTTTACAAAGTTAGGGAGCAATAGTCTTCAGAAGCATTTCCTCCTACTGACTGTTCATTTTATAATAGAAAGCGAGAAGCTGATACAAAATATCTCCTGTGTGTACATTTCTTAATATCTCTGCAAGTAGGGCCTTGATCTTGCAAATGGTTATGGGCCACATTTTCCACAGTTTTTTTAATTTTTATACTTTCTGTCTAGAAAAGACATCTTGGAGGTTCATTTCTGTTGGGAAGAGGGGTAGTGTGAATGAGGAAGGAGCTTAGGCTGAAAAGTGTAGAAGCTGTCATGTCTGGATGCTTTTTCTCATCTTGTCAACATTCTCAGTAGTTTTGTCACATCATCACCAGAACTTAGAGTCGAAAGGTTCCTTTTGAAGATAATTTAGTCAAACCCCCTGAAGTCACATTCAGAACACCCAAAGTCACTGTGTCATATCCAAGTGTATAGAGGAGGGCTGAAGAGGCCCTTCTTGAGGCCAATCACTTGTTACGATGCACTCTATTATAATCAGCTTTTCACTGTGTCATTTAACAATTTATAGATGTATTTTACAACTCAGGATATTCTATGATTCTATGATTATATTTTCTTATATGAATTATTACACTGTTACTGGCATACATGGCCTAATAATTAATTGTTCTAAAGAAATTAATTTCTCACTGACGTGTCATTGTTTTCTGTCTTTGCTTCAGAACAAAGCTGATATGCTGTAAATCATTCTTAGTCTGCGTGTTRCTTACATCCTTAATTACAGCTATTTGGAGACTAGTATCTCTCTTGCAGTAAAAAACCCACAAAAAACTCTAAAAACTTTCACTTTACACAAGTATAATTTGGACTGAAGAAGAAACCACTCACATGGTTTAGTTGCAGCCATCTAATTCGTAAATGTTGGTTGTAAATAATCCGATTAGATGGTTTTCACTTGAAATGATGCGCTGAGTTCATTGTGCAGAAATTGCACACACGGGCTCGCTCACTGGGCCATTGATTAAATGGCTGTTCTTAAGGCCTAATCAGCCCTTCACTTTTTTTGGATGCAGAATATAAATCAGTCCTATTGGAGTAATGAGTCTCGGAGATAAAAACGTATTTAAATGGTGAATAATTCCGTTCAGAATATTTCTAAGAGATCAAAATAAACACATCCTGGTTTTGATCAAAGTGAGACCTTGCCTTTACCTTCYGAGAATTATATATATAGCCTCCATTGCATAATAGTTACTGGGACAAATTCAAATGAAACCTCTTTGGTTCTTGTAAGCCTGAAGTACAGGAGAACTCAGAAAAAGAACATAAAATGCCTTTTACTCAAGATGGTTTTCTTGGAGTTCCAAGAGTCCAGTTCAGGAGTTAGTCTTGGAGGTAGGGCTATTGTCGGTTACTGAGGGGGATGGTGCATTTCTCTGGCCTACATCCTACACTATGTGCAAATGTCTTGTGTTGGTGCCCCAGTGGAAATAGTGCCCTATTTATCCTGCTTATCAGTATGTGCTTAAAGCATTATCCTAAACCAAGTTGGTACTCTTTGTAATCCAATTGGCCCCGATCTTCTGTAGCCTTGAAAGGAAGGAGTGTATATTGACACTTCAGATTATGCTGTGTTCTGGTATTGAAAGTCAAAGGCAGGGATCTTTCACTTTTTGTTGAGCAATGGGATTAGTATCCCGTCCCTGGTTCCAAAGTCATGGCTGAGCAGAAGAAATTCTCTGTGCTTCTCCTACCCTGGTTATCCTTCTCTTACAGTTTTATGAGAAGGATAACTCAAAACCTTGAGAAGTGATGAATTTTCAAGGCTATGAATTCAAATGTGGTTAATAAAAAAAAGTAACTGAAAAGATTGCGCACTCCTTYAAGAAACTCGTGCCTCAGATTGGATGAAGTAAGATTTCTGATGAATGGGACAAACTACTAATTCTAGAGATAACAGGGACACAGTGATTGTCAGGCACACAGGTGTTGTTCAGCTATAAAGACCGTTKGTTACCTACCTGGAAATCTACTGACCTACATCTTTTCTCCTACATATTTTCTCCTCGGTATCATGCATCTTGTTGGACTCYGAAAAAGAATTTGGAAGAATACACTTCATTAGAGGAAAGATTGCTAAAATAGAAAAACAGTGTATTTTATAGAATGACAAGTAAAACAAGGAAAGAAAACCAAATTGGTTTCACAGCAAGCCGTGGAAGCGTTAGATTCGCAGATGAGAAATGCAGATGAATCTGAAACATTAAACACCTCCAAGGAAGAAGTTTCACCTTGACAGCAACATTAGGGAAACTACCCTGAATGTGTACTGTGTGTAACAAGGGGCTGCTCAGCCATGCCGAAGGTGCGGACAGAGAGGTGATGGAGCTGAAGGAGACTTTTTTAAGCAAGGAGTCAGGATATTCAGAAATGAAAGGCTCTGAAACATGGGTTTGTCAGAATAATTTTCTGTGAGTTTTAGTGCACCTTCTCCATTCTTCAGGGTTTTCCATGAATGGCTGTACCACTGAGAGTGCTGCATTCCCATCACAAGCCACAATGAAAGGGCAGAGGATCAAACCGAGGAGGTGACACGTCACTACCTTATTCCAGAAGGGAGTTCATTTCCAAAGTGACAGTTTTAGCATACACAAAGATGCAGTCAGATTTTTTTTTTCCTACTTAAAAAATGTTTCCTTCTTCAATGGTGACATATTTCTACCATTCAAAGAATAAAGAGATACCTAACTGTGAAAAACAAATCACAGCTGCTGTCAGAGGCTTCTCCCTCAGATGCCTTCATACCAAGTACATTCAGCACTCCAATGCATGGCTCGGCACGAACCTTTGATGTGCATCGAGCTGCACTGGAGCAGAAAGGCCTTGTGCTGGAGAGGGGATCTGGGGCCGTGCTTCACATCCGTACTTTGGGTCATGCCATTGAGAAAAGATGGCCTGAGAACATACAGTGTACACCTACAGCTTCTATTTACACTATTTAAACAGATATTTTAGGTTCTAATGTCAGATTAACATTTAAATATCCCTGCTGGAGCTGCTATKAAAGTGTGAAAAARAAACCCAAAACASAGGAAACGTTCAGTAAACTGGAATGTTTAAAATAGCAAAGACTTGAAAACATTGTGAAGAACTATTTTGTCCATGTTCTCAGTAGCATTTGTTGCAACAAAAGGAATCATTTTCAATGTCTCACTTGAAGATCATCTCCTTTGGCTTAATGTGCTTCCTCATACATGGAATTGGTGGTAGAGAAAATTGGGATTTTCTTTGCCTTCTCTGGGTCTTTCTCTCCCACCCCTATTGCCCTCTCAGGCACAGGCTTAGGCATAGAGGAGGGCATTTTCAAAACTATCTTGTCTGATGCAAGCATTTTTTCGTGGTGCCTTCTTTTCCTCCACCCTTTGTCGCAGAGAACCACAACTTTTCAAGCAAGTAAAACAAAAATTACGGCCAATAATACACTTGTATGACCCGAGATTATGCAGRGTCTTGGGGTGAGGGTGCACCTACATACAAATTGAACCTGCAAACTATGTGGACAAGCCATTTAGAAAACCAGGCTAAGTATCCAGAATATCCTTTTATTTTATTTATAACTTAGAAGCCTTCAGCAGAGCTGGGTGAATTATGTAAATGCTACAACAAGCTGATTTTGCTTCTGCTGGTTAATTTTCCTCAATGTTTCAGGTCAGTAAACAGTTTGTTTGCTTTTTTAAATTTTACAGCATTAATATTTTTAATTTAGTTATTGTTTCCTGAGGTCTGACAGATACTTTGCTGGATCTCAACATATTGCATCTGCACTGTTCTTTTTCTCAGCTAAATTACAGTATTACAGAAAGTTTCTAATAAAAGAACTTCTTAATTTTCCTTGTCCAGTCACAAAATCAGTGGGCTCCAGCTGTTAATATTCAATACTTATCAAGATTTTCCTTGCATTATTTAGAAACATTTTGCTAAGTTAAACTTACATAATTAAAAAAAAGAAAAAAAGAGTAACCAAGTTAAGTACCTATAGATTTGCATTTTATTAATAGAATATTTTTGACATGTATCTTTGGGCTGAAATTATTCCTGGAGCCTGGCTCTACCACCCCAGGACATGCCCAGCAGGTGAGGAAGGTTTTCTGACTGCCTCCTGTCCAGGACAGCAGAGATGCTGCTTCTGCCTGTGTCACACCATGGAGTGAGGTGTGTTACATGAAATAACACAGCAAGATATAGCAGCAACAGCAATTGTTCCAGGGAGGGCCCCCTCCTTCTGGATCATGTTCTCTATGTGTGGTGAGTGACTGGGTACTAACAAACTGCTTGGACCCAAAGGTGAGAGGGAGTACTACAGATACTCAGGAACATCTCAATTTCCCCCCCTTGTTTTGCAAGACACTGCATTTCCTTAACTTGGCTTCGCAATTAGGAAAGTGCAAAGTGAGGACTGCTGTCTCTGTCAGCTGGAATATTTCAAAATTTTGATGAAAGCCCATTTAATGCATCTTCCTGAGTTCAGGTTGCCTGTTCAGAAAAGCATTTCTCCTCAGAGAATCCCTACTGCTGTTCAGTGCTGTTTARCACTGCTAAATGGCAGCAGGCTGTGCACTGGCCGGTGAGCAYCGAGCAGGGCAGCCCTGTTTGTAACTGTGAATACACCTCCACRCTCCACATGGGGGTAAAAAAGTCCCACTTGACGTGGAATGAGCACATTTATTTTTGTGGTGTAATGAAACTCTGCTTGTGTCCTCAAGGTGTGTCTGCTTTACACTATGCCTACACCAAAAAGCCTTTTCCAAAAGGAAGTGAGGGCAGAAGCTTMATTTACAGGGAGGTATATATAAAGATATTTCTATTTGAACATGAACCTATGCCTGAGTTAAATACCAAATAGAACGTTTTGAGCTTGCTGAGCACTTCAGGAAGATAAATGATGATGATGTTCTTGAGGTTACAGGATTAAATTGTGGGCACACATGCATTGAGACAGACATTCCCAATGCTGTATCATAGTCAGCTTTGTGACAGCGTGTAGGACAACCAGAGAGCGGGAAAATACTGGATTGAGTATTTAGGATTTTGGAGATATTTGGTATATTTCATTTTGACTCTTGGGTGTACCACGCTAAGAAACCAGGTTCATGTCAACCCTTGTGAAAAAAGTATATTTTGTAAGATTTTAATATTCCCTAAAGGTAGACTTAAACCTTACGGCAGATATTTTTTTTCCAGGGGAATACAAGTTAACAATGACTGAAACTTTCAATGCTGCTGACAGTAGGCTAAAAAAGTAAGTTGAAGAAAAAAGCCTTTGGGCAGTTTCGTAGACTTAACCCTTTTGCTAGAAGCTGAACAATATGAAGTCCAGGGCTTAGAAAAGCAAAACAAACAAAAAATTCTCTCAAACAGTTTCAAATTCTACCCTAAATCTTTGCCTCATAGCTAATAGGTTTTCAAATGTTTTTTTACCAAAAATACCTAAGCATAGAGATTCCTGTTTTTCCTTTTGTAGGACCCACAACAGTGGACAGGGCTCATTAGATTTCTTACACCGGACCGCTCGCTGTGGGGTGCTGGTGCCTCAGACGGTCGATTTGGGATTGCACTGTGTGTTTCTGGTGCCTTATGGCACCTTAAAGGCATCCTGTAATGTGCAGCCTCATATTTGCTTTACCTTTTCCTTGACTTCCTCACCTCAGGCTGTGAGACAATCCCTTGCTGCTTGGTGCATAAACTGCTGCCGTTCCTCAGGCATAACCTGGGTGTCTGTGTGGATGATTACCCACGGAAAAGCTGTATGTCTTGGGGTTTTCTATCTTCTTGTGGCTTATCTGGGTAAATCTGTCACAAAAGCTGCCTTAGAGCTGGATGGTCAACAGCAGAGGGTTTGTGGTATCAGTGAGACCCAGCAGACTGACAGCAACTGGAAGCAGCCAGGGGAAACACCTGCAAGCTGAAGGCCCCAATGAATCTTTATCCCCTCACAAATTGCTTCTTGTGTCATGGTCAAACAAAATATGAGAATTATGTAAGAACAATGGATGCTGAGTGCCAGCTAACACCAAAAGGAAGCATGCTTTTAACAGGTGGAACTCAAAAACTCTGTCCACAAAGGAAACGACCCAGTGCTCTGAATGGCCTGAAATTCTCTGTTCAAATGGTAATTTCCTGGTGTTGGTGGATAAATCAATTMCTTTTCGCCAAAAAGGTGTCTGGGACAAAAGCAGATCTGGGAGCTGGCCTGTGGCAGCCTTCTTACCAAATGATCTTTGTAATTTCCCAACTTGAAAAACCAACCATGTTTGGTAGAAGATTCCTAAAGCTCAGCTAAGAACTGTCCTCAGAGCACTGTCATAGTGAATCCAGACTGGCAGAGCAGCAGGGATAGGTTAAAGATTAAAATCACATATCTTAATTTGAACCTGAGGAAGTAAGTTCTTGAACTTTATTGGCAATCTTTTCCTCCTTCTTACCCAAACCATTTTGGGATACCCTACTACCTWAAAAAAACCCCTCGGTTTGGATTGTTGCTGGACCCTCTTTGAGACTTCTGAGGCTGCAGCAGGGAGGTGGAGAGCTGGTCTGTTATCTGTTCTAATGAATGTGAAGATTTATGAAATGATGGAAGAAATAAAAATGTAGGGTTCCCTGATTTGTAAGGAAGGATCTATTTCTGCTAATTATACAATCTCTTACAGAACATGAATGTTTCACTTTTAAGAATTCGTCTGAGAAATAAAGCTAAAAGTTCTCTGGTAATGGTGGYAAGTTTGTACCCATAGTGTGTGGGCTTTCCTATACGTCTCCCTTAAAAAATATCATATTAAATCAGATTAATGCTGATTTATTTTCATTCATTCAACAGTTCATTTGACAGTTCATTAAACTCAGAATATTTTAAGAACTTTAGGGAATTACAGAAATTCTCTAGCTTCAAAATAAGTGATTTTTTAAGAATCACTGATCAGAACTGAGACTTTCACATTGTGATTTAGAAGACTTTTGATCACCACTTTCTTACCGAGGGTCAATCTTCTAGGACTTTTCAAGGAACATCTGTCTAAATGCCAAAGAGAATTAAACTCATTAGGCTTCAAGAACCTTCTTTATTAGTTGTTACCGACCCATCAGTAAACTGCTGTAGAAACAGAAGCCATGATTGTGTTATCTGTTATCAAATGGTGCCATTTACTTTTGTCATAGTTGTCTGTGTAAAAAGCTATGTAATAAAACCAAATATTCAGTCAGGGCAGCATTTTTAGGGCTTTSTTTAATGTCTTGGCCTGTTGATGCATCTTACAAAGCAACGCATAAAATACCAAAGGAAATGCTAAATTAGTATCTTTTAATAACTAAATTTTTAAAACTATTGAATTAAACATGGCAACAATTCTTTCTTAGCTGAATTAATGTTCATTCATGCAGAAAATTTTGACTGTAAAGTTATTTAAGCAATTTAAAAGTGAATTAAAGATTCATCCATTGTATCAGGTATCTGACTTCAGGCTAACATTTTAATCTCAATCATTGTTACAGTGTTTGCCATCCGAAAACTCTGAGAGATAACGATGAAGGTTAATTCATGCAGAACAGAGACTCAGTTCCTCGTGGATAAGTATGGCTGGCTATCAGGGAACTGCAAAATATGCTAATAGAGTTATTGTTTACCTTAGCATATTAGGCAAGTTACACTTGTTTGGATAATTGTTTTTAGGTTTTGCATTTTGGATTTTTTTTTTTTTATGTTGTTTTCATAGCTGCTCCACTGACCGTAGAAGGACTGCACTTTTTTCTCTGTTGTAAGCAAACCCACAGACTTCATTAGAACCTTTTGTAAATATTTTTACAACAGCAGATTGACAAACTTTTCCAGGGGGACTTGGTTTAAAGAACAATAACTGTCACTCTTTAGCATTTTTCAATTTGCTAAGTTATTGTCCTTCTCTGACATCTTTTCATCAGCAGACCTGATTCATCTCCAGGTTAAACACGTGTAATTTCTCCATCTAAGCTACTCTTGAATTTTAACTAGGAAGAGTGAACTCGTAATAGATTCATTAGATCATGTTCAGACATACTGAATCCCACTGAGAAATACTCTTAATGGGGTTCTGACTTGGTCAAAAACACCTTGCTTCTTGGAACAAGCAAGCAAAAATTGTCCATGACATGATCAGAGTCTTCACAACACATCAAATATGTGAGGAGTCTGTGATTAGGATATATGTGTAAAATGGAATGATGGAATATGCAGTATACAACTCTGCACCTGGAGGAAGTCCCTACATCCACAAAGTGTGTTTTAACAGGTTGGAAGCAGAGGGCAAGAAACTGCTTCTGCCGTAGGGAGAGCTTTCCTCAATTCCTACCACTGAGGTCAGGTGCTGTTTGTAACACAGGTTAATAGTATGTTGGAAGCATTAATTCTATAGCTGAGGAMACTTTAAAGTCAGGCAGTGTAGTTATTTTTTTGTATCATGGCAATATTTCGTAGCAGGTGTCCACTTCTCCCAGGATCACCCTTATTTTAATACCTGTTCTAAATAAAACAGTGCTTTTTTGATGTAGCAAGGAAATAGTGTTGGTGTAAACCATACACTTAAATATCACCACGTATTTGTGATGATCTTTTCCTTCCCTTTGCCTAATTTAGAAGAGAAATAATCTTTCCCTTATGCAAAGACTAGCAAGCCTGTGTCCCTACTGTTCTTCTGTACTTATCAACAAAAACTGGCTCTCCTAAGAACTAAATGTAATGACTATAGTTCTGCTTACTTTAATTAGACTAACAGGTTAGGAAGCCAATTAGTCATTCCCTTTAGTCTAACTACAGGCAAATTTCATGGTATAATTGCATACTAATACACAGCTAGGTATTTCCACCATGTTTTGTCAGATGCTGAACTGCTACATCCTGTTTATAAAAAGTCCAGGTGTAGCGATCAGGACCTTTTTGTTTCCTCATGAGGGAGAAAGAGCAAGGATTATGTATTAATCCACAATGTGGGAAAAAAGCTGGAGAGATATCAGTGAAATCAGATTGTGCTGATATTGCTTAGCAGAAAAAAACAGTTTACAGCATTGTGAACTTCTTCAACTGATCTAATGAAGTCAGGCTGTATTAAGATATGCAGTGGTAATAAAAAACCCCACCAAACCCAACATTTAATTGTGAAAAGGTTATAAATATGCAAAAAAACCTTTCTTTATATTTTTTTATTAATGAAAGGTTTATTAGAAACTAGTTGAATTTCAGCGGGGGGGGAATTACACAGATCAGAAACTACGGGGATGATTGATTGTTATCAGTGATTACATGGTCTGACTGAACACTTTCAGATTCCTAGTGTTACTGTTTCTTGTATCCAACTGATTTTATTCTAATTTCTGTGAATAAAAAAGGGGAAAAAACTGAACAACGATAAAGAAACAAAACCTCAAAACCTTCCCACAAAGGCTCAAGGTTTAATTTTTTTTAATGTTTGGCTACAGATATAGAACACCTTTAATTACTGATTGCTCATAGTACATAGAACTGGCAAGAAAAAAGGTCACTGAAGTTTTCCTACTCTCTCTTGAGTGCTTCTCTATAATAGTCCTAACTTACAACAGGGAATGTGAGTGGTTGTTCTTAATATTTACTGTTCTGATCTTACTCAAAATGAGTTCTGTCTCCTTTTCACACGGCTGGAAGTAGACTTACAAATGAAGATGCTGTGTCCTCTATTTTCAGCATTGGAGAGGCCATGCTGCAGGCAATCTGTTCCAGGCGGCAAGAGGATGAGTGTCACCTTTGTGATGGTAAAATCTTTTCCTTCTCCCACAATATTATATATATGGACCTTATTGCACAAGAATGCGGGAAGGGAATGTCCAACCGCTAAAAACAGAATAAGGCGTGTTGTGTCATTCATAGAGACAAGCAGTCCCAATTCGTATTCGGAACACAGGAACACCTCTTCTGGTCCAAAGAGGCAGAAACCACCAGAAGCAGGACTGGTAACACACCTGTCAGTTACTGGCAGCTCCAGCTGTTGTTTAAGGATGCAGTATAAATATTTTAGATGTACCTGATCAAGTGGTTAGACAATGGCAGCAATAAAGGTGTGTGGAGCAGTTACTTAAAACATAAAATATATCTAATATAGAAACTGAATAGAAACYGAATGGATTTTTTTTTCCTTTGTTAACCTAGAGATTCCAGTAAATTAATAACTTGCATGGGAGTTGGGAATCAGCACATAGACATATAATGTGAATACACTATGCAAATAGCCAAGACTGGCCACTGAACTCAAACGTAATTTGAACAAATATGTTCAAATTGACTCAGAAATTATTAAATTAAGAAAAAAACCTTGGAATTAAAGAAGATTAAAATTAACTGGTTCAGGATGAAAAAAATTTATGAGAGAGGGAGGGAGGAAGAGAAAGAAAGAAAGAGAGAAAAAGAAAGAAAGAAAAAGAAAGAAAGAAAGAAAGAAAGAAAGAAAGAAAGAAAGAAAGAGAAAGAAAGAAAGAAAGAAAGAAAAAAGAAAGAAAGAGAAAGAAGGAAAGAAAGAAAGACTAGATTTACTGTATGGCTGAAAAAGAGATGGTGTTAGCCTGCCAACATTGCCCTATCAATTTCATACCATAAATTAAATTTTCTTAGATGAACTAGTGGGGAATGCAAATGGTTTCATGTCTTGCAGCGTCTTAAAACAAGTTATATATTAGGTACTCAGCACTGGCATTGAATTGTATTCTTTTTGAAGCTCTCCACCTCTGCGCTGCTGAACAATATTTATTGCTATCATAGGCCTTTAGAAGTTAAGATGTATTTCAAAACAAAATTATTACTTGCTCTTGGATTTTGGATGGAGGTTTTTATTTGTTTAAAAAAAACAGATGAGTATCTGCTATCAGACTTTCCAGGGTTATCGAGAAAGGCTTACTTTCCTATCAATTTGAATCTTAAGCATCTACCATGAATTTAAACTGGTTCTTAAAGAAGATTAAATTCATTTTTATTGCAAATATGGCTCTTTTCCAGCACCTTTGGGAGAAGAAAGGCAGATGAAAAAGAGAACATGATGTGAGCACCGAAAAGATGAGAGGCACACAGAAAATGTGAACTGCTGAATTTACTGTCTAGCTATAATGAGGTATTGCTTAACAATTAAGTTAAATTATGCAGCTGTTTCCGAGTATATTGTGCTAATGCATTTGAGAAATTACAATTTTCTGATTGGAAAACGTTATGTGGAGGAAACTGTAGCATTCCCCATTCCTGCAACAATTCATTTCATGATTAAAAAAGGAAGCCAGTATTTTTGCAGCTRTCAGGAATAGGCAATAAAGGATGACAATCCAAGGGGGCCTGGTAGTCACTGACACAATAAGATAATCCCAAACAAAAGCTGCAGAAGGAAATAAGCTTTGAAGGGTAGCAGTGACTCGCAGGCACTGCTCCTGGGTTTCTGTGGTGAAGTGACTACAGAGCCCACACTGGCAGGAACAGGTTTGAATGTCTCAAAGAGAAGTGACATCCATGTTATACTTCAAAGACAAGTGCTCAAACATTTCAGGGAACTGTTAACTTAATACTTTAAAGCAAAAATTGCATGTACATAACGGGTATGTGTCAGCTTTAAAAAAAACCAAAAAACTAAGAAAAATAAACAAAAAAACCAAGCCAAACTTTACTAATCAGTAAATCTTAATTATGTTTACTTAAAAAAATTAATTTACTTGAATGAGGATTAAGTGAAAATTGAAGATTTGTAAAACTAAATAATATTGAAAACGTAAAACAAAGGAAGTACACTGCTTTTCCAAATTTTGCATGTGGAATGTGCTAATGGAAAAAAATGGCTACACAATGCAGAGAAGAAATTAGGTATGTTAATTGGAGCAGGTGGCTTAGATTTTGCTACTTCATTTTTGACCAGCTTGAATTCTTGAGACTATTTAAAATTCCAGACTAACAAATTCATAGATAAATCTGTATTACCCATTGTTTAAACTTATTTATGCAAAAAGTATCACAAACCCAAAAACTCTAGATGAAAACACATAATAGCTTTTGAGTAAAAATGAAAGCTTTTCAGTTAACATCCATACTTCAGATCATCCTTTTATTCTGATCATCTGTTTTGCATGATTCTTTTGTTTTAGTCAGCATTTCCTTTTAAAAAAGGTTGAATTGGGGGAAAATATAATTTTATTTCACATTTTATGAGTCTGAATAACGTAAAATGAGGTTGTGCCATGCTTCATGACCATGAATATTTAAACATTTTCTAAAAATAMATTTACTTATTTTTGTTTTAGTCTTGTGAAAAAGCACTGCCTGGAWATGATAATGAAGAAGCCTGAGAAAATACCATTTGGAATCATTCTTGCTTTTGTTTTTACCAGTTGTTCCATAAAGGCAAAGCAGATTTGGTCTGTTAATTTCCTTGAGTGATCTAATTCTTTAAGCTTCTACTGTACTTACTTTTTATGATGAGTTATATTATTTTACATGAGAAAAAAAGTTAGTCTATGATCAAGGGAATGCCAAGATTTTTTTTTCCAGTCTTGTCCACTATTTATCTGATCTGTGGTTATGAGGGTGAGAAGAGTGATGGCACCTTTCTCAGGCAATACCCAAACAAGGTACTTTTTATCTGATGGTAACTTTTATCCRACTGAAAAAAAATCCCTGGTCTGCTCTAAAACATTCAATGTCTTTCCCTTGTGGAGGACCACTGTCAACCACTGACCCCTCTCCAGAGGTTTTCTATGGTCCCTTTCTCCCTGCAAGCTAAGGAACAGCAGGGTAGGTAGTGGATTGCAGATTTAGTGTGAGCACCCAAATTATGGGACACAATGTAAAGCATTTGTTTTGGATGTGTCTGTTTACTTGGCACATTTTTGAGCTGTCATTGCTTTTGTGCACTTTTTCATGAGCCCACAAGCCAGCTTTGTTCTTTTGTCCATGCCCACTTGTGCCTGCTGCAGACATGGAAGAGCCGTAGGCTTTGCGAGAGCATGCACTTGGCAAAGAGGGAAGAGCTGAGTGGGAATACACCACGATAAAGCCAGGTATTGTTGTTCTTAAGCGAGTATGTGGAATTGGAAAAAAAAGCAGGATGGAAARAAATCRGCTGTTACTACAGGAACAAACCAGGGAAATGTTAAATTAGTGTACTTCAATTCTGAAGTATCTTGTCAAAACATTTTCTTTCTCTCTTCTACTAAACAGGAAATCTGGACCTAGTTTGGTGAGGATATCTCAAGTATGGGAATGCCAAACTGGACAAGGAAATTGTGGGAGTCCAAAGTGCAGGGAATATTTCTCTGCCTGTTTTGAAGGGTTCTACCACCCTGGACAACACTGTCTTTGACCTTCGTCCACGGAGAAAATTACCTACCCTCTGGGAAGAAGCAGAATCTACACTGGTGTGAATTAGGTGATAGAACATTACGTAAGATTGTCACAGGGTGAAAATTTAGAGGTGTTGGGTTTGTTAATATAGTAACTAGATAAAAAGCAAAAACTCCAAAATGGAGGATTGATGTTGTTCTCCAGACCTTCTTCTCCTCCTTCAACAACTCCATATTCTGCGGCAAAAATGGATTGAGAGGATTGGGTGAAAAATGTCGCAGTTCCTTTCATGTGACAGAAAGATTTACTGAACATTGGTAGAAAAGTAAAAATATCTTTCGTTTTGGGCTTTCATTGGGTAATTTACCTTTAAAAGAACGGTGTAATCTTGATAACTCGCCTTTTCCTTTGCATGCTCTAAGGGGAGTCATGTCCCTGGCTCAGCTTCTTTTGATAAGACTTAATAACAACTTTCTGAAAGCAAGAAGCGTGGAAAAGTCCCGTTTGTCTGCAGAGCCCAGGCAAGGGCTCTGGAAATTCTCCCCTATCAGGGGAGGCATAATTAAGGCACACTAAAGTGTCAGAAATAAACCACGGCCCTTGCTACCACAGCTCTTATGCTTCCAGTGACAGTATTTCCTCTGTGTTACGTGTTTGGTTCAGAGCAGCGTTTAGACCCTTGGCTGTACGTTAAACTCTCACAAATTTAGCTGCTTGTCTGCTATAAAAAATGTCTTTTGTTTGTGAGGGTGCCACCTCTGTGAAGCCAGGTCCTTCCGAATGATGGAGCTGAATAAAAGGAATGCACATGAGATGCACTTGACTGTAGGAAGTGACGAGGACAAGTGTTACCACTGCATTGCTGTGTCCATAAATGCGTGTACAACCACATACATGTCACACATGGTGTCTCTACTATAAATGTACCTTTTTATTTAGACACTTGAACAGGTAGAAATGTCTATAGCATGTTCATAACCAGTTTCTAAAAGTAATGCAGTATGTGTATTGATACTACAAAAAGCATAAATAAAAAAAACTCTTTATGTGCTAAGTTCAATTCTGACTCTTACAAATATTGTAATATTTTACTAATTACTTGTGTTGTGGCCCTATAATAACCACATATAATTTATGCTTCTCATAGTGGGAGGTTATCACAAAAGTTGTCACAGACYCCTAATTACTGTCATAAATATTCCATTGTAATCTATACAATAAGAAATCTTTCAYTGCCTCTCCCCTGAAGGTATATTATTCAATTTTCAGAGTTATAGCACAGTGATAAATTAGAACTTAATGTTGTTGTGCCACTAAGCTAGCCAAGACTTTTTATAAACAACTGTCCAAATGTTAAAAAACCAGAAAGCAGCCACACTAGTGTGATATTGACTCCTTTCTTTCTTGCATCACCTTGGTTGTTTCTCTTTTTTCCAATAGAAGTTTTTATAATTATTACAATTTTTCAGCGTAGATCATCTGAATTTCTCAAGCAGTACTTGTGGAAATTACCTGTGCCTTAGGCTCAGTTTTACAGTGAGTACAATATTCTAGGGMAACTCACAATACATAACAGCTTTTTGACACAGAGTGGTGTAGAAGTGATGTTATGCCATAATCTAGGAGACATAGCCCTTGAAACAGGTTTAATTTTAAGTGAAGTAGATGAAGCATCAGCCTGAGAAATGCTGATGTCAATAACCAGGATAAAAGTCAACATTAAAAAGCAAACTGCAGCAGAAAGGGATGTGTAGAAACTTCAGACTTTCCATGCTTACCTATATGTACAAAGGTAGACCAAATTCAGCATTTTTTTCTTTTYTTTTTTTTTTTTTTTTTGAGGGACTAATTAATTTTATTAGAGAGTAAGTAAATTCAGCTGCAAATCCTAGAGAATCTAATGACTTCCAGAGATTCAGAATGAATTCAGCAATAAAAGCTAATTAGAAGGGAAATGGATGCCTAAAGTATCCCTGGTGTGCATAAAGAAAGAGTATAAAGACCATTAATTGAAATTAAAATTTAACAGTAGCCTAATGCTGCATGACATAAAATTCCATCTGKTGTGCAGAGCCACTAAACAAAGATACATGGGGAATAGTGTGTGGAGTCTCAGCTCTGCAGCCAGTCAATGAATGTATTTTAATGTCAGATCACTCCACACAGTGAGAAGTCTGAYGTTCAGAGGAGTCAGTTTAGGGCGTGATGATTTCTGTAGCTACTGAATTAGAGAGAAAAAACTAAAAGTGATGCTGCATTAGTTTATTTGTTAATGAAGTAGGTGGGGGTTCTTCCTGCTTTTTTTTTTTTTATCCTTACAAGTGCAGAATAGGTTTCCACGCATTTTAGTACACATAGGCTGTAAAATCTTTATCCAAACCATTTCTTAGAGGTGCCTGTGTGGTGCAGGCACAGAAGCAGGAACAAAGTCAGTGTCCCTTCTCGCAGCACGTCATCTGAAATGTCATGGAAGTTTCTGCAGAGCACGTGTAGGGAAGTAAATGAGAGCTTTGAATAGTTTCTCCTGGAATGTCTTACTTGTGTTGTTCACACAATGTCTGGGAATGTCTTTTTTGTTGTTTGTTTTTTGAAGACTGATTAACAGTGATTGCTGTAACCACTTTCAGCACACACATCTCTGGCATGAATTCCCCTGAAACTGTTTTCAAAATGTGGACTGATCTATTGATGAAAGGTGGTTACACTGTACTTGCATTTCCATATTGGATGAACACAGCTACAATAATTCCATTTTGATGACTAGAGACATGCAGCAACCAAAAAGCAACCATTTAACCACGTTTGCTAAATGACACATGTATTAGTTTTTTCTGGAGGATTTATAATTACTGAGAAATTTCCAACACAATGATTTTACTTTTAGGCTATGTGTTGGACTGGAAAAACAGCCTTCCTGAAAGTGAGTCTAACAAAGTGATTGTGTGGTTCTTAGMACAACATGACTGTGGACTGTGATTGTTATGTGAATATTGTGCATGCTGAATAGGCCATAATGTCAAATTAGATGCTATTTGAGATTCATACGGTAGATTTCCTGAATGCCTACATGTGCATTAGTAATTCAGCACCTCCACTCTGGGACATCTCTCAATGCAGAGCTAACAGCTACCACAGAAAACACACAGTGAAAGAAAATAAGAGGTTGCATGGAGAGTCACCCTCATGTTGTGTGGATTGAAAGAAAAAAAGGCCCTTCACACAAAAAAAGTTATCTAAGCAGAGATCAAAACAAAGGTTGTGTGCAATAGAAAATTCTGTGAGTTAGCAGTAAGGGGAAGAACTAGAACCAAAGACAAAAACAAATTCATATTCAGCAGTTTTAGGGGTATTTAGCTGAAGGTAATTAACCATTGGATGAAGCAGCAGCAAAATAAAAGGGGATGACCTATTTTTTAGTCTGAGACCGAGGTCCATTGCTGTTTTGGACGGTCCTTTTAATCACTAAGAATACACAAAATAGAAACATAAACAGGTTGCTAATGAGGATATTTCCATCTTGGATTTGCAAATTTACACAAAAGAAGAGCAAGAAGGTTTTCACACAGAGCAGAAAAATGCCTTTATAGATTTAAATATGCATATTTCTTGAGGGAGCCAGTAGTTAATGCAACAGTAACGATAAACAATGGTACGAAAATGTACAGAAACAACAGGTGTATCAAGCTCTGGCCAGGCTGGCAGCCATGCTCTTTGCCAGGAAAAACCAGGTATGTTCTGTGAGTTACAGAAGAGATCACCTGGCAGATGGGGTAGCCAAGGCAGGAGGTGGGATAAAACTGCCTGCCTCGCATCTCCCTGCTCCCTCCCTTGCAGGCCGCTCTGTGTACTCGGCTCTTGCTGGCCCAGCAGCCTGTTCCTTTCCTCCCATTGCTCTTGYCCTGTGTATTTGTGATCTGCAAAGTTCTACAATGACTTTACAGTTAATATGGTAACAAGAAATGGTGCATCTCTTAAGTCACTCTACCCACATCTTTCACTAAGCATCCCTGTAAGAACAATTCTCTGGATGGGCAGCTATTTCCAATATTTCCTAAAGTTCTTGTCATTGCRGCCCTTAGACTCAGCATTTGCTGGAATATTTATTTCATTTTTACTCTTTTGATACCAATATTTGATTCAATGTACCTGTCATAGTGTTTGTCCTATTCCCAAAACATTAATTTGGGATAAAACAAATAAGTGGCTGGCTCTGTATTTGCAGCAGCAAAGTTAGGTATCCACACAACCTTTCCTGACTTTCCAAATTGTGTTTAGGTAGTTCAATCCATCTATATGAAGCCTGTGAGACTGTGCTAAAGCAACTGCCTTTAATTCTTCTCCCCGTAGTAATCTTCATCTGTAATTAATTGTAAGGTACATGTATAAATAATATTGCCCATTAGTGAGATATCTGACAGCTTCCATATGCAAATGCCCCTCTCTTTCAGCCTAGGTGTAATCATTATGTACATAGTATTTATAAACATATGGTAAATCATTTTATAGAATTCATTTCAGTATTGCAGGATACTTGGGAAAAATATTGTAAAAGCCATCTGCATGCAAGATAATGAGGGGTGTGACAGGCAGGCTGCTAACTGTGAAAATCCTCGTCTCTGCTGCATTGTTATTGCACTTGTCCTTTTTTATCATGCAGACAATGAAAAAATATGGAATTGTTCCTCCTTCCTAGAGCTTCAGCTTTTGAACCCCAGACATAATCAGCATAAAATGGACACGTAGGTAAAACTAATAATGTTTATTTCCCCATTTACTTTGTTTTTTAAAAGATATTGATAGATTTAGGTACTTACAAAAATTAAAGAAAAATGAGATRTTGCTTTAAAATTTGACAGCAAGATAGTTAACATCAGTCTGTCACATCTCTCCACAAGATTAATTTGCATGATGGAAGTATTGTCTGTGTCATTATCCAGAAGGAGAACTGCAAAAAGAATACCAATTTCCATCTTTTTTTTTTTCCCCAAATATCTTGTATAAAATCAAAATGTGTTGGGACATAGAAAACTTAATTGTCAAACTGCAAAAAATCCCTAAGAATGAACGTGAGTAGCGGAGTATTTCACCTCAAAAAAGTTGTAAACATGAGCTGCACGTGCTTCTTGAGATGTTGTGAAATTGGTGTCTATGGTAATGTCAACACAACAACCTTGTTTATCAAATAATTTTATCTTTAAAATGTTTGTTGGATACTTTCAGATACTTTACTTGTCCAATTTAAGTGTCACATATGGAATGATGGCAAAGTCCAGTTTTGCCCTCATGGGTCAAACCCACCGTTTTCAAACCAAGTTTTTAGTCTTTTTTGTATACATTGTCCTGGTGAGAGGGCACTATAGTCTGTGGCTGCAAAATGTGAAAAATGAGATATTTCACCAAAAAACCTCAAATATCTGAAGCACCAGGGAGAGTTAACATGTTTTTCCCCCAGAAGATGTAGTCTTTGTGAAAAGGCAATCAGCTAGGCTGTTCTGAAGATTTATTCCAAACAAAATCTCCCTTTCTAAATTCATTTTCTCCAGCACAATCTATGGCTAAATTTGGTATACTCCKAAAGAGATTTAGATTTTATGCCCATGTTTTAAGGCAATTGAGGGACCCGTGGTTTAATATTTTTTAATGTTCTTTCCTGAAGCAATTGTGTTTGACTGTTCTTCCAGGAATCAATTTTCAGGGATACACAGTCAACTCATTTTTATTGCAACCCATTTCAGCCATTAAGCAGCATAATTTCAGCTACCATGGAAATGCTGATTAAATTGACTGGTTTTATTTTGACATTTCAGCAGCGCCTTGACAACTAATTGCTAGTTTGGTTAGGCATCAAAGGGACATTGAATCTTTGGAGTAAAAAATGGAGCAAGACCGCATCTCAGAAAATCATGGATTGCACTCACCCGCCCTTGGGGCTTGGTACACCAACATCCGTGGTTCCTTCATCCTCTGAGAGTAGTGGTGGCCGGTGACCAGTTAGAGAAACACTCTAATTTGATGGCAAGTGTTAACACCATGATTTAAGAGCAGCTTCTGTCAACACAAGATTTGGGCTGAGGGGCTGTTTATAAGTGTGGAGAGAGGGTGGGAGAGGAAACCTCCCACCTTCTGTGGGCACCTTGGAAAACGGCTTGGGTAGCGCCCAGTGTGGCATTGCCCAACGCCACTTGTTCAGATGAGTGCAAGGTTTTAACAGTGTAAATATTACAGGTGGGACGTGAGTTCCCAGCTCAGCCGATGCCGTAGCCCTCATGGTCCGCGCTGGGCCTGCGCGGTGCTGGGGGGCTGTGACGGCCCCCTGAGGGGGGCCAGCACTGGGGCTGCCCTGGCCACATCCAGCCGGTTCCAGCTGGTTCCAGCCGGTTCCAGCCGGTTCCAGCCTGTTGCAGCCGAGCCCTCGGCCGTGGGCGCGGTGCCCCAGGCGCCACCTGTTTGAGTGGTGCCCCTCAGGCCGTGAGGAGGGCGGGAAAAGCACCTGTGAGCACCTGGTGGGGGTGAGTAGGGAGTGTTACAGCAGGGATTCCTCTGTGGGGACGTGGGGCCTGTGCGGGAGCAGTTTTATCCCGAGGGAGCTGTGCCCTGTGGGGAGAAGCCTGTGCTGGAGCAGAAGCCTGTGGAGAAAGGAGCTGCAGAGAGGTACTGCTGTGTGCTGGCCCTCACCCCAGTGCCCCTGCACTGCCCAGGGAGGGAGAGGAGCTGGGAATGACGGAGTGAAGGAGAGCTTGGGGTAAAGGGGAGAGAAAGGTATTTTAAACTTTGTCTGTGTTCCTTGCTATCCAACTCTATCTTAATTGTCAAAAAAAAATCAGTGGGTTTGTTCATGAGACAAGGGCATGTCTTTTTCCCTTCGCTCTGCCAACTACTTGGGTGGAGAACTGTAACCTGGGCATCCCTCAGGGGAGGAGCTGCTGCTCCACCTGAGTGCAACAAATACTGGTTCAAGGATTTTTTTGTTTTCTTCAATCTCCTGTAAGGTTTGAAGCAAGTTTTCTTTTTTCCTTGAAGAAGGAAAAAACCCAAGTCTGTATATTTTGTCTCCCAGGTATTGTCATGAAACTCTTTTACACTTCAAAAGTATTATTCCTGTCACCTGAGGGGTTTTGGGTTGTCTTTTATACATTTCTATTTGTAGCTACATGTAAATGGGATGTAAAACTAGATTGGTATTAGTTCCTCTATTGTGATAGTAGGATATCTTTAAAATTATTCAGAAAAGGTTTTGACTTGACTTTATCTTTCACTCTGCCTGCTGAGAGCGTGTTAGTCAATTTAAGAAAACTGAGAAAAGTGTAGCTCTATCAAATATTTCATGTTCCTCTAAACTTTTATCACTTCTGGACCAGAATATAGTCTCTGATACGTGTAGCCTATTGCTTCTTTGTTACTATAGTAAGAGATGAGGAGGCTGGAAGTTAGTTTTTCATTTTTATTTTTTTAAATTTATTTTAAGCAGGTCTTTTCAGAAGCTTGACTGTTTGCTTGGTGCCAGGCATTTGAATGAACCTGTAGTCAAATTGCAATTTATTTTTTCTGTTTGCTTCAGGTGCTCTGAGTCACTTTCTAAGACATCTCTGTTGATCAGCACTGGAGTGCCATGCTATAAATGTGCTTGGGGTTGCACTCAATCACTTATTTTACTAAGTTAATAAAATATTTTGCTAGACTCTGTCCCACAGTCCGTGTTGAAGTCAAAACAGATGAGTATCTTGAAAATATGGTAGCTATCCTGATATCTGAAATTTTCTTTCATTCCTCTGTCTATTCCTGCCTGCTACTGCAAGCGTTTGACCTTGTATTTAATACTGGCACCACTTTGTATCTACTCTTTATGGCAGCATTTGCATGGCCTCTAAGAAAATGATTTTTGTGATGTTCTCTACTGATCTTGCCAAACAGTGGACAATCTCCAGTTAAACCTCACTTCCATCGGAGAATGTAGAATCATTAAAGTTGGAAAACACCTGCAAGATGGAGTCCAAGTGCTAACCTCAAAGTCTGAGACATAAATGTTGAGTTACTTGTCCAAGGCTCAGTAAAATTAGTGACCAATATAAAGAAATAACGTAAAAAAACCTGACTTCTGGTCATAATTTAATTTTTCAAAGCAAATTGTAAATACTGTATGTATTTAACACAACGATATAGGTGTTTTAAAGCATGGAGGTGTTACAGATGTAATTTATTTCTTTGTACTACGTGATCTTTGGCAAGCCCTATTGCAGGAGTCAGACTTGGCTGGATACATGGGATAAAAGAGGTGGCCTCTTAGCTGAACACAGCAAACAAAAGTAAATGCAAACATTTTCATGGCCTTAGAAATCATCTGATGGAGAGGGCTGCTAATTTAAGTCTCCTTCAGCCACGCTTTGAACTCTCCTGGCATGGTGCAGTCATGTTATTTGTGTCATTAAATAGTCTTGAGTACTGTGTGCTATGCTCTTGCATTTAACACCCACTCATTTTTGAAATGGAACCTGCATATTACAGTAAAGTTGAAAGGCATATAGTCTGTTCTGAAACATGCAAATAATACCCTTTAGTGCTGAGAGGAATTAAGCACATATATCAAGAGGAGAATACATCCTAAAGGCTAATCTGTCTAGCTGTTTTCGCTACGATAAATTGCATTTTATCTGAATCAGTGTTGTTAGTTTTGCCAGTAGGTATTCTGGAACTTGATACTATGAAAGTTCAGGGCAACAGGAATTAAAGCTCTTTTGCAGAGTGAAAGTTTGGATTTCTAGAAGCCTCACAGATTTCTAAATAACACCATGTGGTAGAACTGTTTCTTGAGCCAGTACATGTATGAATTACTTAAGTACTGCTTGCTGTGTTTACACATAAAAACTCCCTTCAGAAATTTAATTTACAAAACATTAAAACCTAGCAAATATTATAGGAAGATCAGTAGCTGCTGCCTGGCATTATTTTCACTTGAGTTGCAGATATATTTTCATTTTCTTGTCCCATTTGCTGTATGAGGCCTTTGACCATTTTGGGTGGTGATTTCTCTTCTCAAAATACCCTCAGTATGTTTACATCAAGGAATAGAATTTAGATGGTGGGAAAGATTAGATTCAAAGCAATAACATGGCTGTTTTSTGGTTTCGGTGTTTGTTTTTTTTTTAAACTGTGATAGCAAATATAGATACTGCAGCAGCACCACAGACCATATGTGCACGAAAATCCCTTGCTGTTGAAATGCAGCTCTGTATATTCCTGGCTTATAAATACAACTCCAAGCTTCCTTTGATTTTTAACTCTCAAGGTTTCTTTCTGTTTGGTTTCACCCGTCACTTACCATGTTACATTGGTTTTGCACGGCCTGGTTTTTGGTAGCGTGGGGGCCACAGCGGTGGCTTCTGTGAGAGGCTGCTGGAAGCTTCYACCGTGTCCAGCAGAGTCAACCTCTAATGGCTCTGAAGATGGACACACTGCTGGCCAAAGCTGGGCCAGTTAGAGAGGCTGGTCACTCCTCTGTGATAACATATTTAAGAAGAAAATCAAAACAAAGTGCACGCAGCTTTTTTCCCTAGCCAACGAAGAGGAGGAGGAGGTGAGAACGTGTGAGGGAAACAACATGAGGCACCGAGATCAGTGCAGAAGGAGGGGGAGGAGGTGCTCCAGGCGCCGGAGCCGAGATTCCTCTGCAGGCCGTGGTGAGGACCATGGTGGAGCAGCTGTGCCCCTGCAGCCCATGGGAGTCCATGGGGGATGCAGAGATCCACCCGCAGCCCGTGGGGATCCACGGGGGATGCAGAGTTCTACCCACAGCCCGTGGGGATCCACGGGGGATGCAGAGATCTACCCACAGCCCGTGGCGGAGGTGCCCGTGCCGGAGCGGGTGGATGCCTGGAGGAGGCTGTGTTCCAGTGGGAGACCCAGTGGACAGAGGGCCCTGATCCCAGGCTGGAGCAGCCTGTATTGGAGGACTGCACCCCGAGGACAGAGAGAGCCACGGCGCACCAGTTTTGGGACGGCTGTGTGCCCGAGGGAGGGGCTCACACTGCAGAAGGTGCGGTGTGGCTGCTGCTCCTGAGAGGGGACCCACGCCGAGGAAGTTCAGGAGAACYGTCTCCCATGGGAGGGACCCACGGCCTCACAGGGGAAGGACTCCTCTCCTGGAGCAGCGGAAGGAAATCTCGGTGATGGACTGACCAAACCCCCATGCCCTGCCTCCCTACCCTGTCGGTGGGAAGGAGGGAGGGGCTAGGGGGAAAAAAAAGTGTTTTTAAGGGCTTATTTTAACTCTCATTATCCTCCTCTGATTCTGTTAGTAATAAATTCACTTTGCAACTTTAAGTTGAGGCTGCTTTGCCCTTGAAGTGTTTTCTCCCAATCCTTATCTCGACTCATGAACTCCTTGTTAATTTTTTTTCCTCCTCTGCCCAGCTCAGGCAGGGGAGGGTGAGCAAACGGCTTTTGTGGGTGCCTGATGTTGGGCCAGTGTCAAACCACAACACAGGTTTACCTCTGACACGATTTCTGCTTTGGAATGAACCTTCCACAAGGCAGTGAAAACACTTTTCTAGATGGCTTATATACTGTAAGGAAGAGCCAGGTGTCTGGATTTTAAATGTTTCCTAATGTTCGGTGTCTTTCTGGCTTTTTCATTTAATACTTGCTGTAGTCCCAGGCAGCAACTGCTTTTCCTGAAATACAATGGCAAAACTCTAACCTTTATTCCCATATTTCACTGTCTTCCACCGTCTGTAGGACCTCTGCAGGGTTTCAGCCTTGCATCAGAATATCTGATTCATAATTTAATCCTCTGAATTAGGTAGTGTGATGGGTGTAAAAAACTTGGACACTATATTCTCATTGTTGGTTTAAAAGCCCCTAAACACACATACATACACCCTAAAAATACCTAAAAATGCCTATCCCCCTAAAAATACCAGACTCCCAAATAAAAACTCAGCAAAGCAAAGTAAAGCAAAGCTAGAGGAACTCTTTTCTGACCCAGCCTCATCCTTTTTGTTAGTTTGGAGTAACTGTAGTGTTTTAGCCAAGGCTTCCCTTTGCCTCAACTGATTCCTGAAAAGGCAATGACAGTTTTCTCTTAGTAGAGGAGTACTCCCTTCTTCTGTCTGTCCTCCAAAGGCATGTGCCTGCCTAATTCAAAAGGGTGCATGCTAATCGCTGTTCTTGGGAATAAAACAGTACCCAACTGATGAGAATGAGCAGTGTTGGGCTATTGCTTTGAATAAGTTGTTAGATAGGATTTTTCGTTGTTTTTCTGAAGGTGGAAAACCTGACTGCCAGCCCAAATTAGAGAAGCTAGGCACATGTTCTTCCCTTAACACCAAATAATAGAAGCTTGAGTTGGTTCTGTCCCTCCTGTGTGCTTCTACCACAGTTAAGGAAAACTGGAGAAAAGTTACAGGAGAATAGATTTCTCCTCATGCTTTCACTGCCCTTACTCTCTGTCCGTGTATGGGTGTGTATGTGCTAGGTTTTTAACAGAAACAATACTGGAAGGGACTTTCAGAAGTACCATGGTAGCATCTATTATACTTTCTTTATGCCTAACAGCCATTTCTTTCACCTGCTAAAAATATCAGGTTAGAGGTGTGATGTCCATCTCAYTTGTGTTGATAGGGAGGGCGAAGGGCTGGAATAGAGGCTTATTTTCTGGAGAGGAAATTGAACCTTTATTATTGCAACTGCAAATTTGTCTTGTCCAGTACATCAGGGATACAGATATGTTCTCACTTCTGTTTGACAAAAAAGTTTTGCATACTTACATTCTGTATCATTGCATTTACCATATTCTGCTCTTTCAGCTAAACAATTCCAAATACTTCTTTCGTCATAGGTAGTGAACCCTGGCTGTTTCAGTGCCCTGTTTCCCTCTCTCCAGTTAGGCTATATTTCTTGGAAATCAAAGCGAGAAGCTGCATGGCATGCTCCAGCTGAAGCTTTATTGGCCCGCCTGGAGGGAAAAGATTTCCTGATGCATCTTGACTCTCATTTCCAGCTGTCTGAGGGGGGTATTTGGCTTTTACTCAACAGTGTAACATTGTTGACTCATGTTCATCATTGAAGCAATAACAAACCTCATCTCTTTCGCTGTAGAGCTGCTAGCTACTTGATCCACGTCCTACATTTGCAGAGCTAATTATTCATGCTTAGGTACAGAACCTTGCCTTTGTCCCCACTGAATAAACATCCTTTGTTTTTCAGCTGCTTTCCTACTTGTCAAGTTAATTTGAATTCCTAGCTTGTCCTCTAGCTTATTTGTAGTCCCTACAAGGTTTGTTATCTGCAGATTTAGAAACTCATTGAGATTTCACAAATCTGTCCTGAAGACAAAGGTCTTAATATTTGGTACTCATCCAAATCTTGAAATGCAGCGTAATCAGGAAATGCACTCAATCCTTAAACAATGTCTGTCTTATTGTGAAATTTTAAGTTGCCTATTCCCAAGTGATGTGAACATTAGGGGACCATGTTAGTTTAAGAAGATGAAAGAAGAATGCCTGCTCGGTTTCATAATTTACATTAAAAGATATCTCTGAAACAATTAGTAGCTTGGACCAGTTTCTTGAAACAGCAAGAAATTTTTAACAGATTTTTATGAAAATTAGAGGTCKCATTTTAGGCAGACAGGTGAAAAATCTGTTAATTAATTTGCAAAGAAATATGCATTTGATTATTTCAGTTAAAGTGCAATTTTAAGATGTTTCTGTAATTAAAAAAGTTTCAGGTTGGCTTACTATCTCTGTACAATGCATCTGTGCTATTAATGGCAAAGACAAGCCTTTGGGGATACCTTTTAAAAGGGTTAATGATGGAGTTTTTGGGGGTACTTTGTTTTCTTTCCTTGATTGTTTTGTTTTGGGGTTTATTTTTTTTCATTTGTTTGGGTGGGTTTTTTGGTTGGTTGGTTTTTTTTGGGTTTTGTTTTGGTTTTTTTTGCTTTTGTTTGGGGTTTTCAGAATTTGAGCTGAATATTGAAATGTTTTCAGAGTTCAGGCCAGGATACAACTGAAAGCCTTAGAAGGGAGTCCTGTCCCTGCAACTTGAGACACCTACAGCCTATTCCTGCAAAGTTTTCGTTTTTTGTGGATTGAATTTTAACACTCAGCAGATGTACCTGTGCCACAGGAAAAGGCTAATGCAGGATACCCTCAGCACTGTAGCTGTTAAAGATCAGCTATGCCATTAGCCAGAAAAATCTACATTTCACATGCAGTGAATTTAATTTTTTTATAAGTGTCTCTAAGGTCACCATGGGGACAGTGTGCAGTGCTCCTGAGATGAGTTTGAAGATATTGCACTGTGCAATCCTCCCAGCACTCCTATGAGAAACAGATAGGGAGGGGTTCATCATAAGATTTAATAAAGTTCAAAGTAATTGTCACTGGCAATAAAGTTTTTTAATTATTCTGATCCTGTGTACAAGGCCATRAATGAGACTTTGCATTGCAGGAATTTTTTATCACTTCGTAAATTCCTTTGTGGAATTTTTGAATTGAAAAACATTTGTTTGTGTGCGTRTGCTGAGGAGAAAGAAATTATATTCCAAATTATGTATTCTGCCCCATTCTAGATTCTTGAGTGCCAGTGCCTTCTCTAGTTTGGAAAGCTTTTGAAAAGCTTGATTGTAGTTTCGAGCCAGAGTGTGTCTCCACACCATCGTACAGAATGACTGTACTTGAGGAATGCTGTAAGGAAGGGACACTTGTTTATTCATCTGAATATTAATACGCTTACAGACTGTGTCTGTTGCAAAATTGTCATGGTTCCTTCATTCACTGCACTAACTAAAGTCCTGGAATGCACAGAAAATGCATCAAAGCGACTCGACACACCCCAGTTCCAAAGCACATGTTGTGTCACCTTTAAGGCAGGGTACAAACAATACCAGCAGGAAGGCCAGACCTGCCCAGGCAGAATTGAAATCTACATTGAAAAATTTTGAAAGAAAATTCCCTTCCATTTTCAGTCACGTGATGAAGACCAGCATTTGAAATATTTTTTTAATGTATTATGGAGTGATTTTTGTAATGTTGTGGGGTGTCAATATGCAGCCATAGGGCTGTAATGGAGGAATAAGGAAGGAGTGGGGTTCATTTCAACTCTTGAAATGTGAGACCTAAAAATCACGGACTTAGCATGAAAAAGGCATTCTGTACCTTATATGCACACTGTCAATCCACCAAAAGCATAAACAGAACAATTGGTTTTATTAATTTCAGAGTAAAAATTAACACAAAATTACTTTAGCAGAAGGAAGTCCTTGCACCTCGAAGCATGTGGTGGTAAATGCATGTAACAAAGAAGTCAAGTTAGTCTGACATTTGATGATTTACACTGCTCCACAACTGGCTCATTGTCACAGTTTAATTCCTACAGGAAAAAGTCATATGCATAGGAGAAAAAAATAAAATAAAAGTTTGTCATGAATGCTGCTGCACTTTTTCCTCATTATGTGTATGCCTTAAAAATGTTGCTTATGTTTTTGTAGAAGAGTTCTTCAAAAGAAAATGAATTGTCACTCAAAATGGTATAATGGCTTTCAACATCTAGGAAAATAAGTTACAATAGTACAAGTTAAAAATCATTAGTAATATCATTGAATGCAGTGAGAGAGGCTCATAAGACTTAAAACTGTGATGGTGCACAGATAAATAATTATGAATAATAGGATCCTCTCTCTTCAGCTTCGTTAACAGTGAGGGTTAAAGATAAGTTATCAGTCTCTTACCTGTTCTTGATAAAACCAGACTGGGTATCTTGGAGGAGGCTTAGCAGGGCTGGGAAGTGGTTTAGGGCTTCTGTAAGGGGATGAGAGAGTAGCAATGCTGTTATGGCTCTTTCTATATCTTTAGCATTTTCATCACTTCTGTTGTGTATGGAAATGGGAATTGTGAACCACAAATGCCTTTCCAAAGTAGTGTGGGGGGGAAGCAAAATAAAAATTAAGGGAAAGCATTAAAAGCAGACATGAAGGATGATTGGCTTTGCATGAAAAAAGGGAAATGCAGATAATGCGTGGTGATGCTTATCATTTACCAGGAATGGTGAATCAGTAATGGAGTTTTTGGGTCTGGGTTCAGTGTCAGAAAGCAGGAGAAGACAAGAAGTATGAGTCACACTTAACCATGATCAAGAATGAATTAAGTTCAACTTTTTACTAGTCACAGGAAATACATTTTCTCACTTTAATGCGTCTGTCTCTTTATAAGTAGAGGGAAGAAASTTTTTTAGAAATATTTACATTCTGTACTATGGAGCAGCCCACTCCAAACTGTAACAGCTTTTTATTCTTTGGTGCCTTTCTGAACATTTATTCCATTACCTTAATAAGATAACCATGCTCTTGATTGTGAGTGACTGTTGGTCACCCAAGCCATTAGCTAAGGCAAAATACCTGGCAATTCAGCTTGACAAAGTTAATGAGAATTCCAAGGCTGCTTAATTTATCAACCTTTAACATGAGAATGCTCCTGCAAAGCTTCGGTGTTATGAATGTTATGTGCTGAATCTTTTGACTATACATAATGATCCTCATCATTGTGAAACCTCTGAATAGAATAATCTGATATGTTCATTAAGACCAGAAAGGTCTGAACAAAATAATTATGCCATTGTTTACACTCTGAGCAATGAAGACCAAATTAATTTCTGGTGTAATTCCACAAACTTTAATACAGTGGCTCCATGAATACTTTCAACCTAAGAAAAATAAGTCCTTCCTTGTGAGGAATGCTGAAACTCCACCCTGACCATCAGTGTGACTTTACCTTGGTCATTTTTGATACATATTCTAGAATATATACAATAAAGCTGTACTAAGTATAGAGATGTAGTGTGAACCCAGAGAACACGACTAAATCTGTTCAATTACCATCGCCCTGCTGCTGGAAGTGAAATGGTGAGATGCATTAAAGTGAGATATTTGGAAAAATCTACCCTGACGTGGGGAGCATGCACTGCTGTGCAAGGCTGCTAAGAACAGCTAACTTAGGTTTCTGCTCTCAATCACTGAACATATCTCTCTCTCAAAGACTGTAGAAAAGGTAAACTACTACTAAGTTACCTTCAGTCCACATACTTCTGTTGCTATAGTTGGTTTCCTACCTGAGCCACAGTTGCAATTTGAGATGCAGGGGCTGGCAGAGACCTACTTGAGGAATGTTAACTGCTTTTTGAAGCTTTATTTGTAAATTTGTTTGCAAGCCACCACGTAGATCTGCCAAACTGTGCAGCTGCTTGCAGTAATAATAACAAAGTTCTGGGTTTTTTGAACACCTTGTAGCAATTACCCTACAAGTGATACAATTGATTAGCTGACTAAGCACTCTGTGGTATTCTTGCAAAGTTATCATCCTGGTCAATGTCACTGGAGTAAATACCGAGGAATAAATGAAACATGAGTGATGGTTAGATTATCTTGATTTGAAGATCTTAAACCCCTTAATGCAGTATATGGTTTATCCACTTTTGTGAGGTGCAGAATTTTCTGTATCTTGTCAAAAGGTTTGCACAATTTTAAAGGTTCTGTTTAATTTGGAAAAATAGTGAGACTTATTAATATTCTTCAAGGAAATGTACCCCTTTTCTTTAAGGCTGCTTCATGGGAGAGTTTTATACAGACACTTTTCCATCCACTGTGTTGAAATTACATTTCTCTGCAAACAGAGGTCAGTGGAGCTCTGCCAATTTCTCTGCCAGTGTAGAGAAATAAATTACRGAAGCCTGGTGGCCCTTGGTGGACAGAGTCTCCTTTTGGCACTTATGCCAGCTAAAGGAAGAGTCCTGGACTATTCACTTCCACACCCATTCTGTTAAAATTGACCTTATGATTACCGAGCTGGAGCCATGGCCATAACTCCTTCCTCTCCTCTGGTAATTGGAAATACAATTTAGCAAGTATTTGGAAATCTTTCATTTTGGAGGAATGACTGATTGTCTGTCTGTCTGTTCATGTCTTCATCAATAAGCAACTTCATCAAATCACTAAATTTGCAGCTTAACTGAGTTTAACCAAATCACTAAACTTTTCCAATAAAGTTATATAAAATCTCTCCTATTTCCCAGTGTTGAAATAGATYGCTGGCAGAAGGCACTTGATTTATAAATGTATAATAAGCAACATAATTTTATGTAAGAATATAGAGCAATGTATTTACAATTATATTGCTGCCTTATGTYATTACTAACTCCTCCAGAAATTACCGACTTGGGCACTTCTTTCTTATCCTTAAAGAATCAAAATTGCAGAAACTTTTCTCTAAAAAGCACTGACTATTGTCCTTCCCAGAAATCTTCAGACTTAAGGTGAGGAAAGTGTTGTTTTCATAGCATTTACAATTAAGTTTTATTGTTCCTAGTACTTGTTACAGATTGTGAGTAATCAAAACATGCTAGATCAACTATTATCATGTTTAAGGATTTCTTCCCTTTGCCAAGTTTTCTATAAAGCATTTGTTGAAGTGAGATATAAGCAACAGATGTATCAAAATGGGACTTTCCCAAATATCCCTGCCATAAGACATTTCTTATCAACTCATTGCTGACACTGGCAATCCTAATTATTTTTTAATTATTTCATATGGTGTTTGCTTGTAAATGAAATATATAGTACACATCTTAGTCTAGTATCTCTATGCGCAGGGTTTTTTACTGGTTCCACCTGCTCATGAGATGTGATGAAACTGTGTCAAACTTAGAGCCAGACTATTTGGAGCTAGTTATTGGCTCACAAGTATTACTGTCATGCGACAGGGTAATAGTTTTTTAGGGGTTTTAATCACAATACTTAATCACAATGATAGGTATAATTTGGAGTATTACCCGGTAAATCTGAAAATCTAGAGTTTTTTAGCATTTTTTAATGGACTAATTACTCTGAATACAGTTAGGCTTTTAAGAAGCCTGATTACTGTGTTGTGGTGCACTTCCATGATTAATTCCAGCACCAAAATTCCCTGGCTATTTTCTTAGCACTTCCTGCAAACACTTGTCACCACTATTTTTCTCCAATCAGTTTCTAAAAGGGCCAATGGTAGTTTTTCCATTCTCTTCAGTTTTTATGAAATAAAGAAATAATGGCTTTATTTTTATCCAGCTTTTATTGTAAAAAAAAAAATGATAAATTTTCAAGTAAGAAATACATTTTATTAAGAGTTCAAGAAATCCCCAAAGAGAGACAGGTGTTGATAAAAGATGCTACTGGCATATGGAAGTTAATATCCTCATTCTTTCTCTACAGTCATGAGAGAGACAGAGGTTTTGGATTCTTGAATTACAGTCTAAATATACCTTCTCACTCCAGGTAAAACCAGCAAGATGTCTCACCTTAACTTATAGCTTGACCTTGTGAATAATTACTTTTTTTTTAAAGTGTTTTTGAGGAGAGTTATTAGAGATCTATGGAGAAATAAAAGTTTATCTAATATTGAGAACCTGCCTTGATGTTGATACAATCAGCATCAAGTAACACAGTAATAATTTATTCTGTTCTTCTACATTTTTGAATGTACTAATTTTAGGCAAAAACAAGATGCTCAACTAAATTGAGTAAAATATAGTTCTACCTCAGTGTGGATCACTAAAGAGCTTTTCCAATTCCTCTTTCTTCACTTTACTCTGGTGTGACGATCTCAGGTTCTCCCAGTCCTGTTAGAGTGTGTGCTCATTCAAAGATTTCATTCTTGACAGATAGAAATTAAAATGTCAATCTCTGCAGTCATTTTCCTCTTCCCCCCACAAAAATGACAAAGATGGAAGGCTAACCATAATCCAGATGAAATATGTAAGGCAGTTTTTAGTGAAACAAAGAGCAATAAATAGCTTAGAAGATGAAATTTCTGTAGACATAGTGTGAGATTGTTTAGACGCTTTTTTCTTGCTGGGCTTTTTCCCCTGAGAAATAGTGCTGTGGTAGGCTTTACTCGAGACAGTATGACCACCACCCGTGACCAAAATGTGAATATTAAAACAAAGAAGCTGACATGTTTCGCCATCACACAAAGAAGAAAATAAAGATAAAGCCTGTTGCCTGAAATTGAATCATTTGCATGAGACATCCTTGCATTCCTACTATGACCACAATCAAATCATGTACAAAAGCCAGGGTTTTAATTGTCTCTGTTCTGTATAAATTAAGTTTTTCTTATTTTATTAGCATTTTCATTAAAAGCTACATGGTTTTTTCCAGTGCAGCAGCAGTCTAATAGCGTATGAACACTTTCATTTCTAATGAATTGAATTAAAAAAATTCTGGAAAACTCTAGCTTGTTTTCCCCTACTATGCAGTGTCTACTTCTTTTCAGCCAAGATTATCTCCCTAGGAAATGTATTTTAGGCATATTGATATGTTAAARGTTGCCTCTTAAACACACCATATGAGGTTTTTTCCAGTGCAATATGCTAAGTGAATGCATATTTAATTTATATAGTACCCAGAACAGATTATGATAAAATGTTTCATATCAGATGTGATAAAAATGTCACCTATTGCTCACTTGTAATGTGTTTGTCATTGTAGACTACATATTTAGGTCAGATTAAATTGCAAGGAAAATAACGGCTCAAGTTGGACTCAATGATCTTTCTGGGTCCCTTCCAACTCAGRCTGTTCTGTGATGCTGTGACTCAAATATCAGTAAGTACAGTGTTTATTCTACACAAAATGGGACTTCTATTCATAGAAAAGATTTTCAATACAGGAAGAATTTGAAAAAGGAGAGAAAAAAGAATAAATCTATTGCATTTTGGTTCTAATTCAAATTAACTCCTGTTGTGGAGCCACTGAATGAGTCTTTACTCAGCTGCTTACAAGCATTTAACAATATGGGATTTTGTCATGCCGTCCTTTATAGAGTTGTAGAATAATATAATTTGGAAGGGGTATCTATRGGTCATCCAGTCCATCTTACACAACTTACCTGTTGGAGATTTAATCRTAGATAATCTCTTCAACAACAGGCTCCACTGAAAAAGGCTATACATAGCAGGAGGGACCACGTCTTTATTTCATTCCTGAAGTAGTTCTTCTCATTTGTAGAATTTCCAAGATAGTTCTTAATAACACTGAAATCATATGCTACACTAGGGTGGGCGATTAACTAATTATATAAACTATATAAGTTCTGGGGGTTTTTTAATGCTCAGTTACACCAGTGGAATCTCCAGGAGTGACAAAGGATAAATAAATTAAGGCAAATATTTGGCCTCTGGGCTTCATGTTTTCAGCAAAGATGAATGTATATTTTCCTTCAATCTGAGTATTGACTTCCTCTTTGTTTTGGTCAATACTTAGTTCTTGACTCAATTAATCTCAATGGATACCAAACAAAGCTCAATATTTATTGAAATTCTGGGAATTACGTATATGTGGGGAGCAAATGAATCTCCACAAGTTTTGTTAAGAGCTTAAATGTCTAAAAAAACCCAACACTTCTCAGTGGAATATGTAGCATCTAGAGCTTTGCCAGTGACATTAAAGCACCTGGAATTTTTCCTATTCTTTCCTTTAAAAGCTACTGTATGCTTGGCCTCTTTGTGTTGTAAGAAATCCACTAAGATTTATCACGGTGTCTTGGGAAGAGAGGATAAGACGTCTTTGGTTGCCTGCTTTGACACCTGAAATGAATGTGCTCCCAGCACAGCCATGATTTTTTTCTTGTGTTCCTTGGCCCCCAAGAGAAGCCCTTGTATCATGCAAGAGCTGGAAGAACCCCCCCCTTTCATGTGACCCTGCAGGCCCTCTGCAGGGTACTTGGTGTGGCTGGTGTTTCTCTCCCACGTTAATCAGAGGCCTTCTGAAAGATCTGCCTGCCTAAGACTGAATTTTGCCTGTACATATCTCAACTCTTTTTCTCTTCTAAAGATGAATGCTCATTTCTATTTTCTTGTGCTTTCAGTAGAAGTGGTGGGAAAGGGAATAAATGAACTGAAATAGTGTCTGCTAATAATGGCACACATTTATCTCCATTACTTTCATATGCATTAAATATGCATGGAATCAGATAAATATATTTTTAAAATGTGAATAATATTGGGGGCTGAATATTACATTATGAAGCACCCCTCAGGCTGAAGCCCTGGGGGCTTCCCAGGTTTGCAGCCTTTTTAATTTCAATGTTTCTAAGAATCCTTTTTCACTAGAGGAGAATTATTTGCACTGTTTTCCAGAATTATTTTTAAGGTAGTTCTTCAGTCGCATATTGATATGTACTTTATTTTCATAGCTCTTTGACCTACCTACAGAGAGGTGGAGAGAAACAAACAAAATCCAAAAAACCCACCTCCCCACAGGAGAAAACAGCTCGGGTTGCAGTCATCTGAAGAAACAGATAGTTAAAATGCAATTACAGGGACCCATCACTTGCTTGAGTTGTGCGTAATAAATATTGAATGAGAGCTGAAAACAAACTGCTGGTGGAAAAGTTCACTAAATAAATTTATTCACCAAAATATGAGCAAATGCTTCAAAAAATATATTTTCCCTTGTTAACAGGCTGAATTCATTGGTTAAATTATTGGTTGCTAAATAAATGTGTTGCTTAATGATCCACGGAGCAATTAACCTGTCACTTTGTACACTAATTTACGAAATCCTTTCCAGTCTCTCTTAATATTAAGTCCTTATTTTTAATTTGAAGAGATTAGACATTTATTTAAATATATTTAATGTTTTCTGGCAAAATGTTTAAAAGAAATCTACTACTAAAGCTCATTGATACCAGAGAAATGAATCTGATATTACGACTGAAAATGTTAGAATATAAGGGCCTTGCCCAATTGCTGTAATGTTACGAGCAGGAAGTTCAGGGTCAGTCTCTAGTGCTAACTTTCATGGATTTATGGGATGTTGAGGCTGGCAGGGGTCTTTGGATGCGGTCTAGTCCCCCTGCTCCGAGCAGGGGTTGCCCAGAACCATGTCCAGATGGGTTTTGAATATCTCCAAGGATGGGGACCCCAGRATTTCTGGGCAAGCTGCGCTGTTATTTGATCACATGCACAGTCAAAAAAAATTTTTTTTTTTAATGGAATTTGAAACACAGTTTGTACCCCTTTTTCCCTTGTGCTGGCATTTATGCACATCAAGATTCCCCCAAATCTTTTCTTCTCGAGGCTGATCAGTCCCAGTTTTCTCAGTCTTTGCTTGTTTGTCAGATGTTTCAATCACCTCAGCATCTTTGCAGCCCTTTGCTGGATTGGGTCCAGCACGTCCTTGTCTCTCTTGTAGCTGGGAGCTGATAACTGGGTGCAGCACTGCAGGTGTGTCTCAGCACTGCCAAGCCAGGGAAGGCTCACTTCCCCTGACCTTCTGACAGTACTCTTCGGAATGCAGACCAGCATCCTGTTGGGCATCTTCTCAAGTTCTTTGATTCTAGAATTTTTAATCAAAATGAAGAATAACAGGAAAATAACTATATTTTACTGTGCTGCTTTTACTGTTTACATGTATGTGTTTATTGGTTTTGTATTGGATCACTTATATATGAGCGTTTGCAACCACAAACAGCAGTGCAACAATAACTGGGAATTAGTATTTTCCTCAGCTTTTGTACAGAGGCTGCAACATTGGATAAATACAAAAGTTTAACAGTTTTCTCAGTCAGTAATGTACACTATCAAACAGGGAATCTCGTAGTGCTTTTCAGGCAGAACCATGTTTCTCTAAGGTGGGTGGTATGCTTGCTTACTGTATCTAAGACATTAGCTACAGCTTAAGTATTATATTTGAAAGAATTTTTATGAAGATAAGTTGATAGGAAGAAAATTATGTAGCCTTGCTTTATCTTTCACATGATATTTGGGACTTTCAGACACAACAGTCATGCCTGTTAGGAAAAGAAAACAGAAGACTCAATTTTAAATGGCATTCCAAATTAAAAATAATAACCTTCTGAGGTGATAAAGATGCCTATTCTTTAAGTAGAGATATTACTTCTGAAAGCTGAATGATAAGAGTTTGAGAAGATTCTGTTGTTGCTATTTACCCAACTAACCAGGCTAAGGCTTTAGTATTGCTGCTTCTAAGCACAGTGCAACAGCATGAGGGCATTTAATTTCTGACTTAACAGATGATGGTCCTGCTTTTGGAGCAAATCTCCGCATCACCCATGCTTACTGTTCCCAGGTCCACATTACAGAACACTGAGTATGACATGGGCTCCTTTCAGCTGAAACAGAGCTGCAACATACACCCTAAGAGAATGCCTAACGCATTCCAGCTCTAAAAGAGATGAGACCAGATCAGAGGTCATCCAAAGCTTTAAGAAACTGTTAAGGCAACTTTCCTATCTGAGCATCCAGCAACCACTAGGTCAGCCACACTTGCAGCACCTGTGATAGGTAGGAGGTCCTTGTGCCTTTTGTTGTGCAAAGGGTCATCAGCTCACGGTGTTGTGTCTCCATCTCCCAGCCAGAGCTCGACTGCAGCTCTCCCTACAGCTGCACCCCAAGCTGCCTGCACTGATGGAGGCCTCTACAAATCAGAGACTGACCCTGAGCAGAGACCAGTTGTCAGCTGTTTGTTGCTCATGGTTAGATAGCCAAAGGTCTCAGTTTGCGTATCAGAAATCCTTCTAACTATCTGCTTTGCTCTAAATACAGGTAAATGAACAGCATTACAAAACCCAAAGAACTAAAACATTTGAGTTATTAAATTACTGTTGGGGTGCACTATGTGCTGGAAGAGAGATAGGCCCTGAGGGCCAGAGAGAGAGCCTCTTTCTTGGCCCCACAGGTGACCCTGGGAGTGTATCCAGGTCACCGAGGATGGGCTGAGAGAGGATTGTGGGTTTTTGGACAGTGCTGGACCTATGAGATGTGATAATTGTAGTTTGTGACTTTATAGGGTATTGTTTACTTGTTACCATAATAGGCAATGTCTGTGCACTATCCCAGGTGATTGGGGGACACTGAGGTGAACATCCTTCCTGTTTATATGATGTGATATCCTGTTGGGTCCTGGTATTTAGGGAATATTTTCCTGCGCAATAAACGCTTTGCACTTCTCCATCTTGTGTGCGGAGTCTTGCCCTTGCGTGAATACTGCAAATTACCTCTTTGTAGATAATGCACTTTGGTTTTATTCTCTTAAGCAGCTACCATATAATAGAGATATCCAAACAAAGTACAGAAACTTTGCAGTCCCAACTGAATACATGTTAAGCATGTTAGCTTTCTTTAGATGGCTGATTTTTGAATTGATCTGTTTAAATTCTCTTCAGACAGCAGTTAGTCATAGACTGTCAACAAGTAAAAACAAGATTGTAATTATTAACTCGGAGATATGTTGCTGCTCATAATCAGATATAGATATGATACCCAGTTTTATAATTTCATGAAAATGTTCAAGCAAATTAGTCTCTTAATAACTCAATGGCAGTTTTATCTTTGATATTATCTCTGTCGCTAGTTAATATTGACATAATAACTTCTTGTAAAAATGGTTGTCTTTCTAATCAAATGTAGCACATGGTAGGGAAGAAATGTGTGCTAATGAAGAAGCTGTGCATACTGGAAGTGTTTGAACAGTATAGCTTTCAAGTAGAAAAAAATAACAGCCCAACAAACCAAATCCACCCACTGGACCCATTATTAGTCTGAAGATATTTGTGGGCAAGCATCTGGCCACCTACATACCAGTCATGTTTTGGCATTTATTTCTGATGCTGAACAAGTGCACTGTTACAATGGMATTTTTTCCCCAAGTTACTGGTGTTGCAGGTACTGAGTGTTCCCACAGCACTGTGACTGGTAGGCAGATGGTGTGAGCACAGCAAGAGAAAGTGGGATGAAAATCCCTCTCAGATGTGGGCTGGGACACTGCTGAAGGCTAGCTCCAGATTGGATGTTTTAAAGGACATCTGAGGTCTGTACAAAGGTATTCACCAGGTTTCAAAATTCACCATGAGCGTTTGCCTCTGAACTCCAATAACCTGGCCTTTCAGCCAGCCTTGCAAACAAGTTATCTCTGCTTGTCCTCAGCTTCTAGAGCTGGGTTGTGGATGCTAAAAAGTTAAAAGCAGAGAAATTCTTCAGCTTTTTCTCAATATTCTGTGAGAACATTGCTTTCACACACAGACTACATGAAAATARCGAAGATGGTTTTGTAAACTAATTCTTTATCTGTGCACCTGGGTCTGTTTTGCAGAATTGTTATGGTAGACATTGAAAAAATATTTTGAAGTAGGTGTTGTGAGCTTTGGCCAATAGGACAAGRGGTGGCTGTTCAAAGAACCAATGGTTTTCCTGTCATCTTTGCGAACCAAGTTATATAAGCGGTCTTTAATTAATAAATGGGGCTCTCGCCTGCTCGATTCTCCCCGGACTTGGACATTCGTGTGGTAATTTCTCGCCTCTTACGGTACAACAGCGACACTGGGTAAGGCTGGATATGTCCAGCACAGCTGTATTGGACCCTGCGCATGCCTTTCATCATTATAAAACTGGTGACAATGGTAAGGGATAGAAGTGGTGATATATCCAGCTGTTGATCTTTGACATATCTGTTTAGCTCTCATTAGTGCTATACCAAAGCCATGATCCTCAGCATTGGTTGCATTGGTAAGAATAGAAATATGGCCAGAAAAATAGGCTTGGAAAAAGCCAGTCGAATTAAATTTACTGGAATTATTATATCAGATAATGACTTAGATTTGTATGACCTGTTAGTGACTAAGAGAAGGTAATTACTATTCCTGCCAGGAAAAATAAGTATTCAGCAATATTTTTCAGACCCTCACACTGAAAGACCCRTTGTATGGCCACCTCAAAAAATCTGAATAAATATTGTCCTACTCTGTTAAAAATGAAAGAGGGTAATATGCTGTAATACGTGGAAACAACACAGCATTGAGAGAAGGAAAGAAAGAGACAGCAGATGCTGTTTTCTAGACTAAATCTCCTCTAATGCACTCCAGGGACCTCATTTAATCAAGCATCATTCTCACACTTCATCACGTATATTATTCAGAAATGATGAAGAATTCTGGGAATAAATTAGTMGTTTATTTCAGGATAAATGGTTTTTAAAATTTATTGTTATTTAAGCTATTTTGAAAAATTTAGTTTTTCCTTTATTTTTCCCAGAGGCTCCCAGCTCAGTTTAATCAGAAGCTTCTGCTTGCAGGGTAGATCAGGATCCTGGCTCTCTTTGTAAAAGTCATTTTTCCGGGACATACCTTCTTCTGTTATTGCATTCTTTCTACCTCTGATTATCAGATTTTAAAATGTTTCTTTCAGTGCACTGTGACTCAGGGGAACAGGTTTAACCATCCTAMGATAAAAAAGAATTTCTTTATTTTCCTGGCCGTGTCCATTAAAGTGACTTAGCGTACGAAGAACTCTCTATCAAAATCCTTTCCTTTTTTTCCTCATGTCTTGTTGGCTGTTGGTTTTCCCTGCCCTTTTCCATCACCTGCTGTTGTTTACCTCTAGCACTTCTCTTGTCAATTTTATAATGATGGTGCAGCATAACCTGACACTGTCCAGGTAAATATATTCAACGCTTTCTTGAAGAGCTTATACAAACTGATACTTCTCCAGGAAGGATTCTGTCATATTTAATTACCCAGAGTGCTGCCTTATCTCACATGTTGRGGGGGACAACCCAGCTTCTATAAAGTATCAGAATATGGCTTTCATGGCTAGATCACGTATTTGTGAACAGTGGCTCTCTTGTTCAATTATTTTTGATAAAGGGATTTAAATTAGGTTTATATGATTTATAAACCCTCCATACTTGGTGCTGTCTGGGTGATAAATTGGACAGCCATATGATGGGCTGCATTTATCCTGTACAGGGTCTCTTTACTGCACGTTAATCTACCCTTGGGCACTTCAGGCCTTTGCCAGGGAGGAAAGCACGTGTTCTAAGTGCTAAATGCAGTTAGATTTAGCTTGAGAATGTGAGGGGGAAAGAAATCTTATTACAGAAAGAACCATCCTTCTGTACCTCTGTGCATTTTGTACATATCTGCATATATATTTTTTCTTTCAAATACCAATATTTTTCTGCTAAAAATTGTCTMGCTTTTACCAGAAATGAAGGAGCACTGTCACTAATTTTTTTTCTATTTTTTTTAGTTAAATTTATTTTATTATTTTGARGGGGAAGAAATACTAACTTTTACTGGTAAGAAAAAATTTTTTTTGATCTGTGTATTTCCTGGTAACATTAGAAAACATTCTTCCTCAAAAATAGGAAAATATCTAGATAGTTTTCAATCAAGTCATGGAATCTTGATGGGAATTGAGGTAATGTACTACAAGTGAATCATTCAAGCAACAGACATTTTACCTGGGACCTTCTTCTAGGTTGCAGCCTACTGTCTTCTAGGCTTTGCCATCCAAATATGCAGCTGAATGTTCCTCTTTCAGTCATGTGTCTGGGAGATCCCATGGGTGCCTTCCAGGCTGTTAGCCCTGGTACAATCCTGACAGAAACGGAGGACCAGGAATGAGGAATTTAGCAATTATTTGCTGTCAGGCTTTTCCCAGCACCTCTGGGGTGAGATATGGTTAAAGCAGGCAACTGGCCCTGACAGCAARGATTAAAAAGATTGGATGAAAAAATTCTTAATATTTTCAGTGTCAGGGTGATTTGTGCATATGAATAATAAATTTCAAAGTGTCCTCCCAGTACATTCTTAGGACTCTTGTCTTCCATTTAACAAGTGTGTGAATTAATGGGACAATGAGTAATCCAAGGGAGACTACTGAAAAACAAAAAAAATTAAGAAGGAAAAGCCATAGTAGAAATCCTTGCAGAACTGTACAACTATTTGTATTCAAATTCTCAACTAATGTATAAAACATGGTCTATTCCTGGAAGACCCTAGAAGGGTCCAGTTCTATTTCATATAAGTTTTCTCTTTTTATCTTGTGATGCGTCTTTTCCCATCCTTTTATTTTCTAGCCTCTTCTTTTAGGCAATAGGAAAATCTTAGTAAGTCAAACTTCAACCAAAACCAGTGATTTTTGTTAGTTGTTTGCAAGGTTGAATGAACGGGGACTTTAAAGCAGAATGACAAACTTCACATGCCATAGTGCAATGAATCACTTTATGTTCCATTCTTTAAAAATAAAAATAGATTTTTTTTAAATGGGTTTTCTCATTATTATTTCAGAACAGCAGTCTCTGAAAAGCCCTCAGTGTGAGAAACCAATGAGGATGCACCATTGAGACACAGGAAAACTCAATATCACTTTGCAGTTACTCATGTGTGCTGGGCTCTGATTCATAGCAGTGAACTTCACGAGCAAGAGATTTGTGTAGGTGAAACAGTGTTTTAATGAACTAAGTGATCACATTAAAAGATCACAGTTCAAATTCTCATTAAACCTAYGTTCTATAAGCAAAATGAGAAGGTATTTAACAGTATGTGCTGTGATACTGTAAAAGTTCATTCCAGCTGGAGGTCTAGGATTAGAAAATATTAACTCCAATTTGTATAGGACACGATGGGATTTTTAATGCCTCTGTATAGCATATTTCTCCAGCAAGTACCTGATAGCAAATGAAAAGCAAAATTTAGGGGAGTCTGAAAGCCTTCTAGCTGCCAGAATTTTCATGCCTGGAGTCCAAAGCAGAGAGATGTGAGGCGGCTTTAAGCAATATTTTTGTGCTTCTAGGTAGAAAGGGAACCAAATTCACTCTTTCTGGACTTAAGAAATTCAAATTTCATTTTCAAGGAATAAGCCAACTGCTTAGTCATAGTGCACAGCTCTAAAGAATGACTCTCCATTCCTCCTGGGAACCAGTGCCACTCGGAAGGGAAGTTCAAGTATCATGGAGTCTCTGACAGTATTCCTTTCAGATAWATATTCCTGTCAAAATCAGGGGAAATGTTGTGTTAAAGGAATATGTTTCACAGAAATGCAACTTTTCCTCTTGAATATGATTTTCTTCTWAATTTTTCTCTCAACGAAGCACTTGTCAGTTATTTTTTCTTATTTTTCTTGGGTTTGCAGCACTTTTAATTATTAAAATATTTATATTTCCAAACATTTTCCTCTCTAAAAGAGACAAATTAATAAATTAAAAGCATAAATTCTAAATTTAATATAATGAACATTGCATTAAAGTGAAACTGGTATTAAATAATAACACTTTAGAAGTATTTATAGCACCATTCTGGTGAATAATGGGATTTCATAAGAATAACACCTTGCTATCGTGTACAACAGCTATAAAAGGGACAAAATTAAGCAAAAACTTGAACTTTCTCACCTGAACCAAATTAAACCTAAGTCTTTCCTGTGTTAGGAGGAACGTCAAACTRCATTTTGTTTTTACTGCACTTTGCCTGATTTAATTTCCACAAAATACACAAAATAAGGCCAGTMCTTTGTTCTTGCCTGTATAGGTTTTGATCTTGTGAAATTACAGCTTACAGTTGAGACCAAAAGGGTAGGGRTGCTGAAACACTGATTTGTCTTCCACTGAAACACATAACCCGGCATGGTCAGGATGGGATGTTGCTCCCACACTGCAGCTCTCCAAGCACAGAATGGTGGCTGTAACCACGTGTAGCCTTCCCTCACCGCTGTCTTGCTTCCTTCCCAGCCATGTTATTGCCATATCGTAACATAATGCTTGAGAATGACTTCACCCCTAATAAAGGAGTGCTTCCTGTGAGTGTAATTCCCTTTCTGTCTGAGAACCAAGACTATTCAGCAGTGGGACTCCTCAGGGAAGTGGCTTTGGGGATGAAGTGGGTGAATAAAGAACTGAGAACAGAATTTGTGAAGTCACAAATCTTTACTGGGATGAAGTAGTTGAGATCCAATGGCTTCAGGAGGTCACAAGGGACTGCAAACATTCTTCAGAAATGAGTGCCTTAGCCCTGACCTCAGCAAGATATAAACAGTGATTTATGGATGAAAGTTTCCATTTTCTGTTATTTATTCCTGAGCCTTATATTTGTACTTTTGAGAAGAGAGGGGATTGGGAGAGAAGAATTAAAACTGCCTTTTTAGCTGTCTGGGGTGAAAAGTTCACTGGATATTCTGGGTTTCCCTAAGTTCAGAAGAAATAATTTTGAGAGTGAACCAATTTACTTTGTCATAGAAAGGAAAAAATGTTAGGTGGTTAAGGTTTTATATTCTACACCTGACCATACAAGTACAATATAGTAACTACAGGACTGATACAAATCAAGAGCTCTTTTTGTTGTAAATACACCTTTGGCTTCCCTAAAGGCTTTTCAAGTTTCCCAGAAATAGAAGACAAAAATGTAGTGCAACTTAGAAAATAGAGAAAGTGAGAGGTGATGATTGTTAGCGCTGGGTAAGTATGAACTGAATGGTCAGTTTAACAGGTCACACCTTAGGTTCTGCCTAGGAGAGTCAAAGACATTTAACTAAAACACACTGACACACTCCTATGGTGATTGCAGTGCTTAAATTTATTAGGATTTCTGCTTCTGATTTTCACTAGGATCAGGTCATCATTTTGCTTCATAAACTAAACAGTTTACAAATATTTTTGAAGTGTTTCAGGAAATTGAGGATAAAGTTAACACTATTTCTTCTGTGGTCAAGGGGTGGGGAGAGAGTGTTGTGGCCATGAGGGTATTATTTACTCAGCATTGTTGCCAGAGTCAAGGCTGAGGATTTCTGATCTGGAATTTGTCCACTAGAACTTATAATGGAATATCACATATGAGAAAAAGCCACAATACATTAATCAGGAATTAAACCACACTGAGCCTGTCAAAATATTAGAGGTTTATGCATTCTGATTTTTCTCTTCAGCTTTAATTTCTGAGAATCTTGTGACCAATACCAAAGATAAAATTAATTGTGAGAAAATAAACCAGACACGTTCTCAAAGCAGTTCCCTTTCTGAGCAAAGATGCTCTTACTTATCACTGCCCACTCAAACATACCCTCACCTACTATATTTAAAATTGTGTGAGGATTTTGTGGGTATCCAAAAGTACTTTTTTGCTGTTCTCAATGATGTGTCATGCTGAGTATAATTATTAAATGTAAGAATTATTACCATGKTGTATACCTAATGCTCTCTCACTTGACAGATGGCTTATGAATATCTGGGACAACTTAGTAGCCCTAAAATGATTCATACCTCAGCTATCTGAACACATGGCTACCTTTCATCACTTGTGCTGAGTCTAAGAGAAGGTTTAATAAGCCAGTCTTGAAAAGAATTTCTGTTCTTTAAACATGCATGTCTCCAGCATATTTTTAACAAGGAATGAAAAACACAAATGCAAACTGTATTTTGAGATTCCAGTGGCCAGTCTTTCTTTCTTTTAATAGAATTACCTCTGACCTTTGTATATATCGCTTGTCACACCAGTATCATTCATCTGATGAAGAATAACATCCTATCATAAGTCCAGGAAACCATCAGAATTTCCAAAATGGGAATCCATCTGTGCCTAGAATTCCTGTGCTCCTCTTTTTATTTGCATGTTTGAAGTGAATTGCTTCCTACTTTCTTCTTCTTGCTTTCTCGCTAATCTTCTCATGTTTTCTCACTTTCTTTTGATTGTCTCCTGCTCTTCTCTCTCTTTCCTGTTCTTCCCCTCTCCTGTTCTCCTGTCCACTTTAATGTCTCATTCCTGCCTTTTCACTGAGAAATTTTGCTATTAGCACAGACTAATAATCTATTTTTTTCCTTTCTTAAAAAAAACCCCACACACATAATTCCGTGGCTATCTCTAATAATATGGATATATCTAACAATCTAATTTTGGTMAGCTATTTTTCTCAGCTTACATATTAGAGGCCTATCCTGGTATCATTAGTGCAAGAATAGGAGCTCAAAAGTGAGACACTAAAAGGAAAGTAATTTGGGCTTAGCTGTAGGTATGAAAAAAGAAAAATTTTTGAGGTCTGTATGTTTCTAATAGTGATTGCTGCAGATCTGTTATTACAGTGGGTTCTAATGTTTCTCTGGAGAGATCAATTATTTACTCTACTTACCTATGTTAATGGTGTGTCAATGTAATTTATGACATCCAAGCACCAAATTGCAGGAAAGTGTGGTAATGCACTGTAAGTTGTCTGAAATTGCCAAGTGATACCGGAGATATTATCCACATCTCAATTGTAATCCCAGTTCCCTTCTGAGGCACGAATACTCCTGGGAAACTYCAGCTTCATCAGTCAGATGTTTCTGGCTGTGATCAAGAGTAGTAAATTAGGTTTCTGCAGTCGGTGCTTTTGAAAGATAAAGGAGCAGATCCTCAGCTGGTACAAATTGTTATACATCCACCGATTTCTGCAAACCTATTGAGTATGATATCATCCTCTTCAACACAAATTATGACTGAGTGGCAAGGACTCAGGCTAGTAACTGAAAATCTGAATTTTAAACATGGGATGAAAGCTGCGATCTGGATGCAACATTTTCTGTCAGACTTCTCTCTGTCCAGTTTCACCCCTTGTTTGCATTTAGCACAATTTTTATTCCCGACTCATTTAGATRATAAGTGTTTAGGAGATCATCTCATCAGAACCTTGTTTGGCTAGAAATTGTTATTTTTCTCAGATGGATTGTTTACTGCTCTTAATTTTTGTAGACTTTTCTTTGTGCTTTTCCTTCTTGTGGAAATGTCATATGTTGGATTTTGGCCAGGTTAGCGATAATCAGAAATGCTTTTAGCTGGTCATTCCTCATCCTGCGCTATGCTTATAAAATCTGTCTGGTTCTGAGTGAACACACACATGTCTTTATAAAATGTTACAGTAAACTTAGCATTCGCTGGTGATCACGGTGCTGGGGGAGCAAAAGCAGTTTCAATAATAACCTTTTCTTTCAGTATAAATATGTTCTTTTTAAGATTTATTCCTGGCAGTAATATTTACATATTTACACTTTTTGTAAATGTAGTGCTTAGGAACTTTTGTCAGGGAGAAAGATTTTTCTTGGCAGCTCTCCCAGACTTTGCCAAGAAAAAATTATTGCAATTATTCATGCAAGTTTTCACAATTTCTTAAGATAACTTCTTTCTATTTAATGCATCATACTAGAACAATTCATTCAAACTGATTGCACAATTCCAATGATTTTGCAAGGAGCTTATATGAAAATGACATTAAAGTTCTAGGGTTTTCAAAATAAGGGAGAAAAAGAACTAAAAAATTGCTGGATTAAAAAAAAAGACCAACTAGTATTTGACAGCCAAATTTGAGGAATTYTACCAAAATGTAAAACCACAGGAACTGATCTTGTTCCCAGAAAACAATTTTTTCACATTTAAAAGTCAGAATAATATTTCACTGAAAACCCATAACATTTAATTAAAAAAAAAAAAAGAAAAACAACAACAACTTAGAATATCACAGAATTTAAGACAAGGTCATGCCTTTTTATATAAACTTTGTCTCAGTCCCATGTATTTTTTTCCATTCGTTTATTAATGAACTTAACTGGTTTACATCTTAAGTGTCCTTAAGTTGAAAACCAAAATTGAATTTCACTTGAATATGAAATCCTTCTGTATTTGATTTGATAATTTAGAATGTTTTTAATTTCCATTATTACAAAATACACTTAGAAAAAGTATTAATACCGAATTTTAAGTATGCAGCAGCTAGGAAACTCAGTTGTCTTTGTTTTAGGCAAGATATCCAGTGTGTTGCAGTATCATCAGCACGGAAGCAGGCAGGTCCAGCAGATTAAGTAATGAACAATGGGAGGCTCATTGACTCTGGAGAGGTTACAAGAATAATCTTTTCAGAAGCAATATTGAACAGATTTTCTGCCACCTGACAACTCTATTACTATATTTATACTATATTAATAAGTGTAATATTATGAAAAGATGGTTTATAGAACTATATATATGCAAGAATGCCCTTTGCCATCAGTAACAAATTTTCTTACATTCCTTTGGTATGTCCATTCTCAAACATCATAAGGGATAAATTATAAACTATAGCTCGGTGTCTTCATAAACTTTCATCGCCGAAAAGACAGGACAAAACTTGGCAACACGAAACAGCTGCCTCATAATTCACAGCTCTTATTATTCACCAATTCCCAGGCAAATTTTAGCTAATTAGTTTTGCCTGTTTGTTTATCCTTAGCACACATGCTTGACACCCCATTTAATTGCTGCGTTTGCCCATATCTCAACATGGTGCTTCGGGAGATTTTCTGTTCTGAAAGGACCTGCCTGCCTCATCTTCATCCCATTACTAACACAAGTGCTAGAAAAGATGCTAAAAGCCTGTGCATTGTGCCTGTCTCACCCTGTCAGTCTGCGTATGTGTAATTCCCAAGTGGGAGTTGCATCCCTATTTCCAAGGATCTAATTCTATTGTGTACCATAAGACAGGTAGAGAGTAATTAAAAAATTTGTGACAAGAAAAATCACTGATGACATACATTTTCAAATCCATGCAGAATATAAGGTGGTGTGTCCAGATAAACAAAAAAGGAAAAGGATCATGGATAATTTGACTGGGATGAAAGTGGCATAAGAAAAGAAATAAGATTAGCAAAGATGTTGCATGAGAGGAGAATAAGTAACTATGGCATTCAAATGAAATATCAAAATACTTTATTCTTAATATATATTTTAAGCTACTGGCATCACAGTAAAGCACAGGGCCACACTTTCCTTTTCTGTTTTAGGGAGAAGGGCATTTTCTGTGACACCTGTGGGTGTCAGCACAGCCCCTGGGGACAAGCCTGGGGCTTGTCCAACTTGCTGCCACTGTGCTGCCACCAGCCTTGTGAGCATGGCACGGCCAGATCCAGATGCTGGCACACTCTGATCCATTCTGACCCMTTTCTCACTCACGTGGACGCTTCTGCAGTGCATTCCCTCCAGCTGTTGTCCCTGGATGAGCACAGGTACAGCAGGATGAGATTCAGCCACCTCCTCTCTCTCCCACTTCTTCAGAGGGTAAATCATATTTGCTTGAAATGGATTGGAGGAACAGTCCCTCGTTGTCATGTTTCATAGAGTACATAACAAGCCTGGATCTCTTGTCAAGAAAATTAAATGAACTTACTGTGTCTGGGTGACCTTCAGGACAATGAATAACTACTTTTTAAGCTTTACATGACATATACCTAGTATTGAAGAATAGTGGTTATTCTGTAAAACAAAATTAAAGAAAAAAAAAATTGCTCTAATCCTTTTCATTTTGCTCCAATTTTTGCTTAGCATTTGAATCATTAGAGACACATGTGCCTATGTATTCCTCTGGCTTTCTGTTTCAATTTTGCCATTCATGTTTGTTGTAAAATTGGTGAAATTACAGATTCTAAAGCAGGATTTCTGTTTGTAGCAATTGAACTGAAATGGAATGTCCACAGTTCACTATTATACAGCAAACATATATTTTATAGCATGATTTTCTGGAGTGTATGGTTTTTTTAAAATAAGAATGTTATATCATCACTAGTACCTTGTGTTCCCAAGAAATTGCTACAATGTTCCTGATGGTAATACTAAAATTAGATGAATCAGATCTGACAGTGAACTGCAGTACAAATACTACATTCATTTTAACTACTCCTTTGCTTGTCTTTCTAACACAAAAAAAAAAAGAAAAAAAAAAGGCAAAATACCCACCCCCAAATGTTTCAAAGTGGGGAGGCGGGTGGCAGCATAAAGCAGGAGAACAATGAAACAATAAAAATTCAATACTAACAGAATCTGTCAGCCTTAAAACAATTAAAAGATTCAGAGTTCAGAGAGCCATTGTCTGCCATTCGTACATCAGGAAAGAGGGAAATCAATATTTGTTTCTTGGAGAGTTCCAACCCCAGCATGTGGTATTGGTATTTTCAACAGCGTAGAAAGGCTTTTCACAACAAACCTTTCACTTTTCCACTATTAGAGAAGGTTTGTGAATTGGCTTGAACATTACCTGGTAACACTGCTCTTGTTTAATGTTTTGTTTTGGGGAGTTCAATGTTATTTCTATTGGCATTACCAGTAAAACTTTTTGCACTGCTATTGCTGTTTCAACACAAATGAATGCATAAATAAAAAACTCCCACTGCTGCACCACACAGGTGACAGCCCATGAGAAAATTTGCAACCAAAAAGTGCTGCAGAGGTCATGCTGGCCGTGGGTGACAGGAGCTGCTTTGTCCCCAGGAAAAGCCTGAGGCATTTGCTGGCTGCAGCACTTTCTGGGGGGCCCTTTTTATAAATTTCTCATCTCATTGCTGTCCAGCAAACCCCAGAGACACATCTGTGGAGGCATGGCCAGTCATGACTTCTCAATGTTACTGTACCTTGACACAGCTGGGACCTCTCTAATGGCAGCTTGTTTTCTCAGTTTCAGCTCTGAGTGGGAGGAATTCACGCGAAACTGAACTGGTACTACACCTGCCTTTGAAAAACACTATCTGTGTTTCTTTCACTCCTGTTTTCAATGTGTCATATCACCTGATTGCTTTTATACAGCTTCTGCATTATCAGTCAGCTAAGTGCTGTGAGGGGGATATTATCACACCCCTTAGGAGAGGGGGGAAATAAAAGGCTCCTTACTCTGTTTGCAGGAGAAAAAGTAACCGACCTCTGTTAGAGCAGAAAGGAAAGGGTATGCTAGAATTCAACTCCTACTTACTATCACTAAACTCTTCTCTACTTTTCCAGAGTAAACTTACAAAAATCAGCAAGAACTTGCATGTGGTTTTCAGATAGGACTTCATGTCCTCTCCAGCAGGTCTGAGCCCTGCTAAATGCTCTGTGGCTCTCTCATCCTTCCCAAGAGGGCTACTGGAACCCACAGCATATTTCAGTGTCTGGTAGCAAGGTAAATCTCCCTGTCCTTCCATAGCTTCAAGAATCCTGTTTTTATACGCTATTGTTTTATTGGATTTGTGCCTCCCAGTGTGCTTCAGGCACTCTTGAATATCCTCTAATTCAGGATGCCTTTCTTCCATTGCTGCAGGCTTACAAGTTCAAGGGTGAGTTATTTTACCTTTTCTCCAGAGTGCTAAGACTGTTCTAGGTGGGACCAGCAGAATATTGCTGTTTAAAAGTTCAAACTCTGTATTGCACTTCTTGTCACCCTGGTCTGTGACAAGCAACACTGGGTGAATTAGTGGAGTTTAAGCATATATCTTGCATGAAAAATATTCACATAAGCCAGAAACACACACTCCCTTAGTCTCCTTGTGACACTAAGTTTGACCCACATTAAGGTGTTTTCATTTCAGGGGGAGAAAGATTCACACAGAAGCAGACTTTTATTACAAGTTTTCCAAAGCTGTCATTTTTGCTTCAGCAGAAATCATTTGGTGAATACTAGAATTAAAGAAGAATTCTAACTTCCACAATATAGAATTATTAATGAAGAAATGATCTTCTGGGGGAAAAATTAGTTCCTCCTTCCTGGTCAAATATTTAGACTTATGGGAGTTTTTGGCTGCAAAATGATTGTCCTAGGATATGATTTCATATGCATCTCCAGCACAGGAACAGAACTGTGAGAAATCAGAAAATGTGAGTAACCGTGAAACCAAGACTTTGCACACAGTGTTCAAAAAGTGACCTAGAGAAAGTGATTGGATTTGTGTGAATTAAATCCTCAACATAATCACTTGAACCTGATATCCATCTTAGTACCTAAAGTTCAATTTTCTTGTCAGAGAGACATAAAAATAAATCTCCTAATTGTTAGAGATGATATTGTTAACAATTTCACCCACGAAAGGGAGATCATAGTATGAAAAAACCCCTCATCTGTCTGAAAAAATCATTGACATTTTGAAATTAGAATTAGGTGCCAGAAAGATGCTTCTGACCTAAATTAAACTAAAATAGTAAAAATGATGGAATGTTTTATCCCAGAAATAGAAGAGAAAGTAAAGTCACTCGAAAGAAAAATGTGACATAGCCTTATAAGGCTAAACATCCAAGCATCCATGGGTCATCCATGCGAAACTTTTGGGAAAAGTCCCAGCAGCCCTGGGACGTTATTTTCAGATTAATATACTATAATGTGCTTGTGGAGGTAATTTGTAGGAGTTTGATTTCTATTTTCTTTTTTTTTTTTTGAAAAACAAATGCCTTAATGCCTCTGGAATCTGGCCCTCAAAACTTGAAGGGTGTAAAATCACTATGAAAAATCCTGGCTGTTGTCTTATTGAAGTTTACATCAATCTTTCAAACCCAAATGCTGAACTCATGTTGTCATTTGCCTTGCTAGAAATATTAGTTTAATTTCCTGATGCCGTCCGTCTATCGATTATCTACAGAGCTGATTACATGCACGCTCCGTTCCCACCCCTGGGCTTCCCTGTAGGAACGCCAGTTGTGGGGGGAGGGAGAAGAGAAACAAAAGCAGCTTTGTAGGAAATCCATCCGTGTTTGACAATTTCCTTCACAGATCCCCAAAGAAAAATGCCTTAGGAAGTGCTCCCTCATTGTCTCTGATCAAAATGCATCCGCTGGCAGCCGCCCTTCAAACGCTTTGCGYGGGTTGATCGTTGGTTCTGCGCTCTTCCTACAAGTGGGAGCCACAGGACACCTGCCACCGTCTGTTCTCTCATCAAAGGACGCAAAGAATCGCCCCCTGCAGCGCCTTCAGAGGCAAAGCCAGCTGGAATGAAAGCACAACCCTATCTGCATGAATAGCTTCCCAACAATCACTGAAAAGTGGGCTTTAGGGAAAGGGGCAATTCTTCCAGGTTCTCCTTACTAAAGTTCTGAATGTGGAGGAAATCTTGCTGACATAACAGAGTTGTTCCTCTGCTGCTGTATCTCCCAGTTTAATCTTCAGATTTCTGCTCTCAAGGACTTTGCCATTGAGTCAGATTTTTCTCCACATGATATAACATACTTTTTCTACAATCAAACAATATATACTTTTTCTACAATCATAGAACATATACTTTTTCTACTCTCTGTTTACACCCTACGACATGCTGGCTGTGCATTGAAAAATGCTGCCCCAGCTCAGAAGCCTGATGGTTATGAGCCCAGTCCCCCTCTCAGCAGAGGAAAAGTGGCTTCTGCCCTAGCCCAAGCACTGGAAGAATGAGGCTGGGTGGAGCTCCCTGATAAGTTCATGCCTTGAGCTCGTGACATTTTAAGACTGGCATCAAAACAACAGTTTGTCAGGATGAGTATTCACCTCACAAACCTCCAGTTTGTGACCTGGCCAAAAAGGGAGAGTAATTCATGGGTGTGACTCTGGCTCTTGCCCTTGTTGAAGTAACCAGGGTGATTTTTTGTGCCTGCAAGGTCAGAAGAGGATGAGCCCAGGGTTAATGGCAGTCAGGACCTACGGACTAACATCACCYTGGAAGCTTTGCAGGCCATCAGAATGACACACAGTGCTTTTATGCAGATCCTGGGCTCCAGAAGGTGTGTGCGTACAGGTCTGCTGCTCAACCTCACAGAACTCCCCCTTGCTGACAGGGTGCAGCAAGGTTGGCTGCTCTGCAAGGGATGGGGAGCCAGGAACCAGGTGTCATTCTGTGGCAAGTGGGAGCTGTGGCCTCTCTAGTAAGGAGCCAGGGGGGTGGCAACCCTGGGTCAGGATCACCGCCAGAGGTCAGGTTCAGAGACAGACTGGTGGTGCAGTGTAGCTTAGAAGCAGCTCCCAAGGGAAAACTGGGGCCAGCTCTTGCTTCCAGCTCTCTTCACACCGACTTCCATCAGCAGAGGAGCTGGCCTTGGGCTCGGCAGCTCAGCAGCCCAGGCTGGCCCATGYCGCACACGGCTGCCCTGAGCTGCGGCCTGGGGCATACAGCCGTGAGCAGGGCAACGCCTGGCAAGAGGAGAGCAGGGCAAACACACCCAAACTCCAGGTAACTTCATGCTAAATGGATGGTTTAAATGTGTGGGGCTTTTTTCCTCTCTCCACCGTTCTAGAAATGTAACTGATTGCACTTCAGACAATCAGTGCACACTTGACTTTTGAGAATGATACACATAAAAGTGTTATAGAAGGCAATTCACTGAAGTCAAGTGTGCTTGAATCACATTTTAGATAATTGGCTGGATTAAATAAAAACTGACAGTAATTACAAAAGTATGGTTTGATTTTGATTCTGCTCTGCAAATTGTCCATTTTTAAGGTTGGTTCTTTTTGTGCTGAAGTACTTTATCTTTGTTTCTTTGTTTTCTTCTTAATAGTTACTGTTTCCATTCAAGAAAAGGTTTTTCTTCACTTTTCAGTATGTTATTAACAAGTTTTGTCCCCGTCTTGCTTTCCCTTAGTAGTCTTCTCTTGCCTATTACCTTTGGTTTTATTTGTTCTTAATGGCCCCAATTAGAAAACAGTTATTATAGCACTTGTTTATACCTGACTTAACCGTGTATTGAGTCACTGCCTGATTCAGCATGCTTAAACTTGTTAATTTACTTGAAGAATTGGGATAGCAATGACTCTGTTATGCTCCCCAAATTAACTACATTTCTGTTTGCCATAAATGGTTTATTTTCAACAGTGGAAAAGTTGCTAGGTAAAATTTAGGCTGAGGGGGAAAGAGAAATATGAGTGACAATACGGTTTACAGCTAGCCCTTTGCATGTCAGCAACTTGATGTCACAAAACCCAGTGAAGGTAAATGTAGGGGAAGTAAAGGCAAAAGGGAAAACAAAACCCATATTCCAGATTACCAAGGAATATACACAACACAGGCCTTGGATGCATATTTGTGATATGTCCCAAGAGTGTGACAAGACTCTGAATGAGGTCCCAACAGAGGTGCCATCTTTACCTGTTTGGATGTCTTACTGTTACATTTGTCTACCTTGCATCTTTAAAACCCTCTGAGGCCTCCGTGCCATCATGAGATGCCACTCAAAGTTCTTCCTAAGGCTAAGCATTGGAAATAACCTAGGATCCATTTCATGATTTTATCTTACGACCAACTGTAGGTCAGGATCTTTATTCTTAATACTTTGGATGTGAATAGCTAAATATTTATATGTACACGTCTTCATACAATTGCCTGGGGGATCTGTTACAGTTTATTTGTATTCATGATCAGTGGCTCTGTTACTGAAATAATTTTGKTAGTACGAATTTTTTCCCGAGCTTTTCAGTGGCCTCAAGTATTGTATTCCCATCATTCTCGCCCATATTATATGTTTGTCAAAGCAAGCTCAAGTAGAGAAAGTTAAGTTAAAAACACATGGAAATATTAAAAGACTTTAGGACAAATAGGAGTTCTCTTCCTCCAGCAAACTTCTTGCCTGAGGGAATATGAGTACACATTTTCCCTCATGGCTGGCTTTGGTTAGCAAATCATTTGATAGAGAGTAATTGGAAGGACTGGGTGCTATAATAAATGCTGTGGCAAAGAAGAAGCACTTATATGTGCAAGTAAAATTTTGGGCCAGCTCCTCAGTGGAAATTTAAACTAGATGAAGCTTTCCTCCTACGTATTGACTTAGGCATTTCGTTTCAAAAAAACTGTTGAGCTACACTTGGGGGGTTTCTGAGTATTTCTTGGTTTTAAATGGTATTTATCAGGATCATTCTGTCATTTGACATTTAAGCAAATGGGAGCATTATACGCTTTCTGAAATATGTAAATTGGAAGCATCTATGAATGGGTACTGAATACTCAGTCACTGACTAGAATTTAGGCTGCAATTAACTAAACCAACATTTATTTATTTTAGGTGCATACCTTCTAATGGGAGGCTTCACACATAAGTAATTAGACTTAACACTATGTCACTGGGACAAATGCAAAGATATGTGATTCATTTTTTGCCACACAGAATTTTCTAGTGACAAAAAATATGGTTTGTCCCTGCCTGTCTCTATTAGAGTTTCCATTTTCTATACTCTGTTTACAGTTTGTTGCAAATTAAACAACGTCAAACTGACAAGCTGCTGGATTTTTCTAAAATTACTGGCTTGTTAGGGGTGAAAAAACTTCTTTTGGGAAAAAAAAAATGAATGTGCTTTTTCAGCAACAAGACTTAAATGAAAGCAATTCTCCATGCAGTTGGCACAAATGAATTTGGCTCAAGTGAAATGCAAATTAAATTTATTGTGTATGTACTTCTTTTATTAAAGGCAAAATATATATTTCTGTAAGTTACTGATGGTGTTTCCACATACTCATGTTCATTTTGCTATCCAACAGATTACACAGAGTTCAGTGCCCCAAATCTGACCCTCCTTGAATCATTCTTTCAAATCTCCTGGGTCGGGTATAAGCTTACAGTAAAGTGCACTGAAGCTTCTCTCATTAGCCTAAAATCCCAGGGAAAGAGAAGCCACTCCCCTTCAGYTCGAGGCTTGTATTTTTGGATCCCAGTGGTATGTTAATGCTGCATTTTCTGTATGCCTATACACAAACCTATTTTTCCAGTATTTCAACTTGAAAATGAAAATATGTGGCTGTGTTAATGAGAGAGCCTATGTGAGGCATGGGAAGGGAGAGTGGAGGAAACGTTCATTGCCATTGCTCTTGGGACTCTTCATGCTCTAGGGCTTGGTTCAGGATAATTGAATGGCTGTGCTGATAAATCTCAAAGTACTTCCTGCCACGATAGTCTCACCTGAGATAGCGGTATTTGTGTCTGAGGTCTTCACTCAGGTGCCTGAAGTTCCAGTGCTCTCTGCTGATCCCAGCAGCCTCTCCCCAGACACACAGGTGTCGTGCCCTTGTGTTCACTCCTGTGCATTCAGGGCCAGCTCCATCCTGCTCCCCTGGGGCCGCTGCTTTCCAGTGTGTCTCTGTTGCAGTTACTGCACGTTGGTCTGTTGGTCATTAAAATATCCAGGAGCAGGCAACTCTCAGGCACACATTCTGCTCCCTGGGATGTGCTGCACGTTCCCTGCCTGCTCCAAACACCTACTGCCCTTTCGTTTTGTTCTGAGGGCTTTGTTTTAATCTCAGAGGCAAATCAGTGTTTGACCGTCTGATGCCCYGGTTGATTCTTTTCACTCAGCATTTGTGGATTTCACACATTTGCAGTTGTGGTGCCGACTGCTCCTTCCAGCTGCACAAGGACAACCAGTGTGAACCTTTTCCCRTGTAAAATGCACTGCATGGTGACTGTTAGGCTGGAGGCCCTGTCCATGATGTTATTGTCCCAATTCATTCTGCTGAGAAAGTTAATTGGATTCAGGCAGTTAAACCATTTTGTATATGCTACAGAATCTAAACTGTAACAAACACGTTATCAAGTATATGGGAGTTGGTGTTAGTCCCTTTCTTCCTTCCCAAACTAGGAAGTCCAGTTTTCTAAACCCTCTAGCAAAYGGCTGTTCCATAGTAGAACCTCTCAGCCTTAAAAAATTGTATTGGCATCTCTATAAAATATTTCCTCTGAATTTTCATTTCTCTCAAACATTAATCCTTTGAAACTCTCTCTAGATGGAAACCAATGCTGAAATGACAGAATTTCTCTGCCAGTCCAAATACAGGGATTTGCCTAWGAGTAATTAGACTGAAGTTTGGTGCAAAGCTACATAGGCCTATGTAGAAAAGAAAAATATGAATATTGATTATTCCCATGCAGTATTGAGAAAAAATAACTTCTGGTTAAATCGCATCRTGTGATATATCATGTTTATTAAACYGTAGTGTTAAATCCTGTTTTATTGTTTTCCTATTAAAATGTCATTGATGAATACCTGAAAAAAAATACATAAAGCAATGAGTCAAATTAAGAAAGTTAAATAAAATATTTGAATATTTTTCTGACATGAATTTTTTAAGATTCAGAGGTAAATAACAATCATCTGATAAAAGAAGTTGGTGAAAATGCATTTTCGCATTTAGTCAGAATCTTTGATTAGCTCTATSCAGTGATTTCTGGATCTGGTTCAAATGAAGTAGCTTTTCACAGACAGTATATGGAAACTCTGAGGGAGAGATAAAAAAAGACATTTACAGATCCTGATATCTGATTTAGTGGGGTATTTAGCCTTGTGCATAAGCACATGAACTGCAATGATCTGTGACAGCATTCATTTGCCTAAAGGATCTGGCTTAAACGGGAATGTACAATTTGGAATAAAGAATCCATGAACATAGATAATGAAGTAAGCTTTAAAAACTTGACAACAGCAGAGGAGAACTAGTGATAAACTTTACTCAAAAATGAGTAGAGAATTTGCTTTTTTCTAAGATTATAAGAGCATATTTGTTTGTACCTAACCTCTGCCTAACGCGTTCTGAGGCGCAGCATAGGGARCCATCTTAGATCAAATCCAGACACAGATGAATCTCTCAGATAATCACACCTCACCCCCTCCACTCCTCTGACTCAGTGAGCTGCGGGAAGGAGTTGTTCCAACCTGACGTTTTCCTTTGGGAACCATTCCAGATTTTGAATCCGATGGCTATGTTTGGCAAAGGACATGTGCTCTGCGTCGTGCCATGGTTTCTGTGACACGGTCAGCCTCAGGATCCATCTCCTTTTACCTCTCTGTTTTGACTTACTCAGCTGTGAAAAAGTAGGTATGTGCATATGTTTGGATGTACAGGCATGTGAGCAGATGATTCATCTTGCTCACTGTGAAGGCAGGTGTGAAAAACTTGAAGAAAGACTGCTTTTATACAAAATTCAATACTAATTTCATAGAAAATCACTAAAGAGCTGATTAATGAGGAAGATCACTTAATGCTTCCTAATTAGATTGATGGAATTTACCCAGTGCCCTTAATTCATTGTGCATTAAGGAGAAATGGCTAAGGTTTTCATTTGAAGGCTTTGATTATTCCCAGTYCTTAATTTCAAGGTTGTCATCCGTGCGGTGTAATTTCCTTTTGTTTCTTTGCATTAACAGTTCAGTGTAAATAACTTTAAAACCAAAGTACAAGGAAGGCTCCAATGTTATTATGGTAAAGATCTATGGGCAGAAATGTCATTAAGGAAGTAAGAAAAGAGGAAAATGCCATCATATAAGGGTTGCAGTGTTGTTCTAAAAACAAGGGAATGAGGATGATGGCATCCAAAACTGACCGGTGTGATTTGGTGATTATGTAACTGCTGGAACCAGACTTCTCAAGAAGTGAAAAAAATCTGAAAGACCTAGAGTAAATGCTCCTGGATCTGAATCCTGATTTCCTCATTGTACAGCTGATTATGGCCTCTGTTCTAATTCCCATCCATCCACAACAAAAGATGAAATTACCACAATAGCTTTCCTTCCAGACTGATTAAATGGAGCAGGAAAATAGACAACAGAACTGGTAATACRTTATAATTAGAAACTTGTTTCAATGTAATAATCTAACGCATAATTTGTGGCATAAATCCTATTTCAGGAAAGCACTTAAGCATATATTTAAGTCTATCTTTATTGACACAAGGCATTTAAACATATGCTTCAGTTGAAATGTGGGCTTAAAGTCAAATTAAATATAATATTGAATTATGTATGCAAACTTACAATGATGTTTTTAGGAATATTTTCCCAAACGAGCATAACTTTAGGAGCTTTTTATTTTGTCTTGAATTAACATTGATTTCTTGCACAAGAATCCTGCACAAGACAGTTATCCAAGGTATTTCCATCTTTCTGGGAAACCCTTTGGCTAGACCAGGTGTTTTAACCCCTTGCTTTCAGTGTTACAGCATTTTATAATCCATTTTTTAAAAAAAGAGCAGCTTCCTTGCTCCTTGCTGATCTGGGTACACAAGAGTCACACATTAGCAGGCTGAAAATTACAGGAAATAAACTTTACAGAAGTTTCGTATTAGTGTATTTCAGAACAAGTAATTTACACCTCTGTGCAAATTGGGAAATCCTTTGGTTTTCTTTTTCTGTTTTTATTACATCTTTGATATCTACACATCTTTACTATAATTGGTCACCAGTTTTGACTATACGTGTTACTGAAAATTCATGATTCTCGGCAGGCGCTGTGAGGTGTCAGGTTATGGGAAAAAAGGTTTTACTATTTTTTGTCAAATGTCTTCCTCTGAAAGGGTAGAAGGAAACCTAAGACATGTATGATATTTAGGAATCAGTGGCAAAACTCTGACAATGGCTAGTTTGTGGACATATTCACAGAGGAAATACCCCGTTTCTAGTCTCAGAGCACCGTATAAAAATAATAAACCTTTGCATGGCACACTGCCAGTAGCAATAGTCCATATTGATGAGCTCCAAGTGCAGGTCCTCTCCATGGCTCCTTATTCCCATTAACAAGGGATGTCGCAGTGCTCTCCTTACCCCTCCTTCTATCAGGACTTTCTCCTGTAACTCCATTTCCTCAAGTTTTCCTTCCTGTAAAAACATTTTAGAAGACAATTGCTTAAATGAATAAGGCACCTAGTAATCAAAAACATGCCCCCAATCAGAGTTGTTTTTCTYTCAAGAGTCTGATAATTTATTTTCTTTTCAAATCACATCACAGCACAAATCACATCAGAGGAAAAGTCATGAAGTATATTCTCTTAGGCCACTATAACTTACAATAATTTGTATATAATTCCCTGGAAGAAGTGATATTTCTGTGTCTTGACAAATTATTCTGTCTAATTCACTCATCTATCTCATAGATTCATCCACTCTGATTCCACTTCTCTGATTCTCCAAGTAAAAATGAGAGAGGAACAACCTCTGATGAGAAAAAGAAACTGAAATTAATAATCAATCTAGCATAAAATAAAATTAATATTATGAATATCGATTACTTTAAGTTGCAGTAAGTACTCTGCTTGTAAATAAAGACACTATTTACTGATTAGAAATGTGTGGAAATATTGCTTTTATATAGAAGAGATAAATGAAGCCACCAATTTTGTAACTATAAAGGTGCTTTTGATCTTATTTTCTTTCTTTACCACTTATCCTTGCAAGTGTAGAATTTTTTGCACGTGTCTGATATTATTATTTGAGAAYCTCTTTTCCCTTTTTTTCTTTTTCTTGTTTTTTCCTTCTCTTTGTATTATTTTCCACTAGAAGTTTTGGGAAAACTAACTAAAAAAAGAYAAGAAACTAAAACACTACTGGTTCCTTTAAAAACAGCTACAGAGGAGCATGGGCTGAGCATCCAAAATGTTACTTTGAAGTGGTTTTTTTCAGTGGTGTATTATCCAGTGGGTTTCACAGGAAAAGAATGAAAATCTTCCATACAGCACACCAGCATTTCCCCACTCATTTTAATTGAGCTCTTGACGAGTTTTGTGCTACTTTTTGGAAAAAAACCCCGTTCTCTAACAAAAAGCAGAGCCATTATTGTACATAAATAAACCCTGCTCACTCRCATACCTGTGTGTCTTCAAGAAATGCTTTGTTGTTCTAACTTTTGGTACAGCTTGTAGACTTCTCTCCTGAGCAGAAATACAGATAAAAATTACGGACCATTAAAGAAAATCTTATTTTTATTCATAAATCGTTTTCATTTTGCTCTCTAAGAGCAAGCAGTGTGAAGGACATGTTCAGAGAACAAAACATTCTTGTTGGATACTGATCCAAGAGACCTAACAGAATGTGTTCTGTTAAGTTATAAATAATTTAACTTGTTTTAATTATTCTCAGGAAATAATTTCAAAGTCTCTACTATGAAGATAGCACACACAGGACTTTGGTTTTTTTAAATATCAGATTTAAAGTGTTACTTCAAAAGTCCTCTATTCAGAAGCAATCAATGTAATGTGAACTAAATAGTTCAACTGTGCTCCTGTGAACATAAAAGCAGAAGGTTTGTAAAGCTGTCTCACAGCAGCAGCTAAACATCAAAACAATATAGAAATTTAAAAATAAAAATAATTATGAAAAGTGATCTGTTCTTTATCAGATACCAAAAATGTTTCAAAGGGTTTTTTTTTGAAAACATTTGCATCCTTATGAACTCATGTGTCTGTGTGTATGTAAGGTGAAGAGCAGGAACACTGAAAATGCAACCAGGGTATGCTTTATGGCTCTTAGAATTTAGCCTCGCTAAGTCGGAGCAGGTTCCACCATTGATTTCAATAGTACCTGGCTTAGGTACTATTGAATTTAAGATTTACGTCTTTCATAAAATTCAGATTTTAATAACTTTAATTCCCTGATGGCTGTGGAGTTGCTAAGGAAGCAGCATTGGACTTTATGTTATGAACTGCCTGAGGATCAGCCACTGAATCTGAGGGATTCTGAGTTGAGAATGTGGGAGCTGCCTTCCTGAGTACATTTGTCCTGTCTTGTGCCACATCACTGACCTCATCTACACTGAGGCCCACATTTCAGGAGTAAATATTTTCTTGCCAGCTTACCACCAAAAAAAGAACTTGACAAAATGCTAATTTACATAATGAATGCCTTTAACCGCGATTGAAATTTCAATTTCTATTTGGGAGAAAGAGGCTTCCATGCCAAGTGCTTTGTATATTGCTGGGCATACACGTATAGAAAAGCTCTAATCTGCTGTCGAGAGGCTGAAGAGAGAGTTCATCTTGTCCTTGTTGTTACTTCCATTGGACTTGTTTGAGTTTCTATAAATAGCGCTGCATTCTGAATAAAAGGGAAAGAATTTGGGAGCCTTGTGGTTAGGAATCTTGCCTGACWTGTAGGTGGCAGATGAAGGTTCACATCATTGCTCTAATGGGAATGGAATTGCTTATGGAGCCTGGAACAGCTCCAAGATAAATGAGGTGGTCTGTGATTAGAGCAGTTATCTGGAATGTGGAAGGCGTAGATTAAGCTGTCAGTGTGAGGGGCTCATTTCTTCCTCTGAGCCATAGTGAGCCACAGGATCTCTGATTTTCTGGGATGGGTATCAACCTCTTGCTCATGCATCTTCAAAAGTGTGGAGGTCTCTTCATTTCAAAATGGATAACAAAATTATTTGCTGTATTTTTTTTTGCTAGTATTTCCCTCTCATGTCTCATAGTGATGCCACTGAGAAACTGCTCGCTCCTTGCCTTTGTAATCCTTGGTCTGTCTGAAATACATGAGGCGAGGCCTATATTGGGATCAGATCAGCCATCTCTAATCACACAACTGTAAGAAAAACTTATTGCAAGCTAGAGTGACATTGTAACACCCATGCTCTGCTTGAGATGCTGTATGATTAGTTTTCTTTCTGGACTATAATCATTTGGCAGACACCTCTAACGCTGTAATCAGTTCAAACTGTCATGCTGTATTAGCTAAAACTTACAGCAATCAACCCAAACCAGAGAATGGTCAGAAATCAAGAAAATGGAACTAATGGGGTGGTTCTGCGTTTCAGAAAGTAACAGTATTAGAAGTAAAACCAGCAAGGAAATGCACTGTGGAAAGAGAATGTTCCCATGATCTATCCAGAACTGTTGCCATCCTGTTTCTATTGACTCTTATCATTGTGGTTTCACCACTTCTCAGGGTTCATGTTTGCAGTTTCAGTTTCTTATACAACCATGAATGGTCCTAAGAGCCCAAGGTGGAGTTTGATATCCAAATGTGTCACTGGGCTATTTGGATTCAGAAAAAAGCAGAATCTGTGGTGTTTCTTTCCTGTGTTATTTTTCTAACATGGCTAAAAGCAGTGAATTGAAACACTTCCAAATGCATAACTAAAGTATATGCACACACACACACACACACACACACACACACACACATTCTTACTGTCAGCAAGTATGAAATTGTTATTTGAAACCAGAAGGTGGCTCTGCAATCAAGCTGGGCAAGCTGAAGCCAGAGATGCAGTATTCAAAATTTTTTCTTGATCCTTTCGGTTCCCTTCTTCCTCAGTGGAAGCAGTCCAGTTCCTGTAAGCAATGTAAGTGGTTTTACAATACCTGTTCTTTCTTTTTTTTCCCCCATGGCAAAGACTAACTTCCATCAAATTATTTTTTTTTTATTAGGATGGGGCATAAAGACAGGAGAAAAATGTGATGGCTTTAACTGACTTCTGTTGAAATCAGTTATCTCTCTGCTGATTTCAGTGGGAACTGGTTAAATCTAAATATAAGATGCCTGGAAGATCCTCCCCTTCCTTGCCTGTGGGTGGTGTGAATGGCAGGTTCCTACACACATCAGTCTGTTGTGAGCTGATTTTATTTTTAATGTTTGCTATGAAGCTGTCAATGGCTGGTCTTTGACGTTACACAGGGCTGTTGCCCAGAAATGGTGCTGAAGATGACATGGCATAATTTTCTTGTCTAGAACAGCACACTTGGCTGGTGTTTTAGTATGTTGTAGCATTATGAAGAATTTGTATCACAGCATGTGTCTTGTATCTGTCTTTGCCGCTTTGTTAGGTTACCAGCAGCTGTAGCACTGTTTGAAAAGGAGGTATGAGGAAACTTCTCACATTCCTGACGTAAAACTTTGAACAAAGCCCACATTTGGAAAAGCAAACATTTTTTCCTGAACACAGATATTAATTGTCAAGAAATCCAGTGAAGCCAATGAAGTAACTCCACTGTGAGACTCAGGTTAAATTAAAACATGGTGTGCCACACCTTTTTTTGGCATTTGATTTGAAATACTACTGTAAAAAATAAGAGGAAATTATAGAGGTTGTCTACTTTATGGGAAATTTAACATGTGGAAACCACTTGGTCATTGTGTGCGTTCTCCTGCTGTGCTAATTGTTTTAAAATTTCAGGCTACTGGTTTTGGGGAACTGCCGAGTGCTTTTGTTTCTGTAGAAGCCTATACACGCAGGAGCAAAAACTGTCAGCAATGCTTGAGTTTACATTAACGCAGTAATCAACACTTAGCTAGTTTTGTCCATGGCCCATTTTGAAATATTGAGACGTGGGCCTAGTTCAACACTGTTGCTCACAGTTTTCTGCTRGTTGAAATCCATTTCATTGTCACTTCTGCGGAGTTATAATGTAATGAAGTAATGCAGCAGTAAACGAGGTCAATTCACTATTACACACRTGGAGCGTCAGACAAAAAAGATAACGCTTGAATTTTATTTTTTATCTTTGTTTTTTTTTAAGCTTGTGCACAGTGTAATTAAATGGAATTTATCCTGACATGTTTGTCCTAAAGGACGGGTACAACTTTCAGGATATCAAGCTGCTTCCTTGTAATTTATTCATTTCATTACAAACCTGCAACCCTCTGGGGGTGTGACATAATATAATAGTGCTCCTGAGTACTAGATTTTCACTTGGCTCTTTGATTTATCTGACAGACTCAGGGGCAAAAACCCCCACATGTAACTGGAAAAATCCCCATGGACTACACATATGTGACTGCTAAAATGCACTGGTTATTTCCACTAAAAATGGCATGAACTTTGGTTGGAAATGTTCCCTTCTGATTTGGCTTTCTCCAGTGAAATGAGAGGTTTTATTGTTTCATTTCTGAATTTGCTTMCTGTGATTGTGTTCTCCCAAAACCAACATATCTCAGCTCTCAGTATCAACTCCTTTCATAAAAGATGGGTGCARTAATTCTTTCATGAAGCTGTGGATTGCTTTTGCTCTCACAGAAGTTGTGGAAACATAGATAGGCTCTAGAAAAGTTATAATTTACTTTTAATTCTAGAATAGATGCAGATTAATAGGTGCTTTCCTCCCCCCAAAAATGACGTTGACTTTAAGCCTCTGGTACTCTTGGTCCAGTGCTTTTCAAAATCCCTGAAAGTTAAGCCTCCTTTCAGTCAAAGTTATGCCGAGACCATGAGGTTTCTCCATTCTGCACTTCCTCAAGTGTCACTGAAAAGCTCATATTAATGGGACTAACTATTGTGTCAGTCTTTTACTAGAGAAAAGCAGGAACTGKCTCACCTATAATCTTTTTTTCACTAATATTTACATAGAATAATAATGCACTCATAGATAAAGAGTAATTGCTGTGGATTTCTGTCCATTAAGATGTGCATCAACAATTCAGCCTTTCTCTTGTTGCATATCTTGGATGGTGTTGCAGTCAAACTGCCCCCTATAAGATTTTGCCATTAACTTGTACTGAATATCACTGTATTTCATAATATAAAATCAAACTGTAGGTGTTAGATTGAGAGAATTTGTTTTGTGTTCCGCCTTTATCCCTTTTTAGTTTACATTATTTTTTTTTCTGGTGATGGAAAAGAAAATCACTGTCCATAAAATTAGAAATGTACAGGGGGGATCAGTTCCCCACTCATGTCAGAATTTCTGTTGCACAGGTCGAGCAAATTCAGTGGATTTGGTTGTAATTTGCAATAAAGGCACTTATGTCACTTGCTTTGCAAAGATACAGAATATGGATGAATGGACATGAGATAAGCGTCAGCCAGTCAGAGTACAGAAAAATGCCATGTTAGCCTCTCAGAAATTCCCTCAAATTATCACTGATTGCAATCAGCACTTTCGGTCTTATCCACAGAAGACAACAGACTTACAGAACATATTTTCTTCCTCTAAAAGGACCAAGTTAATGTTTGATCAAAGAGGAACACAACTTAGGTAGGGTATTACACCTGCTGCCAGCCTCAAATGTGGTGCCTTAAGCCTCATGAGCTACTAAATAAGTTTTTTACTCAGACTGCAGATAAGCAGTTTGTTGATGGTTCTTTCCATCCTTAATGAAGAAAAGTGCATATGCAGAGCTGAGAAAATTGCAAAAAGCCCAGACGTTATAGGTATTGAACACCTTAAATTCAAAGCAATATGGACTATACTGCTCACTGCAAAAGCTGGGGCTCTGTAAACAAAATATGCCATAGGTATTTGTACAGAAATTGCTAATACTTGTTTTTTTCTTGAAACACCTGCTCAGAATATCAGGTATCTTGTAACTTGTATCAAGAATAGCAATTGCCATTTTTMTCCCTCTTTATTCAGCATTACAGACTATTTGGAAGCACTTAGGTTCTAAAGCTGTTGTCATTACTACGAACTCATTCTGAAACTTTGCCATCTCCATGGCAACTGGCCTACATGCGTTAAGGATTTTGATACAACACCAATGTTTGATGGCACTGTTAATCCGAGATATTAATTTAATATATCAGTGCTTTGCACTGGAGTTTACATGCTTTATCTTTTSGTTATAATCGTGCGAAAACTTTGATGCTGAATGACTTGCTAAAGCATTAGCTCCCACAGCGAACACGTACCACAGATGAATTAGCACGGGCTAAGGAACACACAGGCTTGTGTTAACAAACAGGATATGGAAGCACTGACTTAATTAGCTCATGCAGCATAATGTTTTCGTGGGTCTAGGTAAGCTCTTTTAAGAGAAATTGGTAGAATCTTTCCCAGTTATATAAATGTTGTGAGCACAATTCACCGTGCTCAGGCAGACCCCACTGAAATCAGCAGGTGGGATTACTTAAGCTAGAACTTCTGTTTTCCTAGAAAAACACTCAGAGAAGGGCTTGAGACAGGACCAAACCCTGCTATGAACACCAAACACAGGGTGCAATCCTGTAGAGCACACTCTGGTGTGCACAGGAGCACCTGGTGTTGGGTCTGGTGAGCAGGTGACCAGGCAGTGCCCAAATCCTCATGGTGTGACTGAGAGGAGGGGCTCAGGTGAGCATTCTCCATGTTTCAAAGAGATCAGCTGTCTTTCTAACAACCTCCAGAGAAAAGTCAGACCTCATGGACTGGCACAAAGACGGATGCTATCCTTGGGAATACTCATTTCAACTATCTACATGTGTGGGAGGTGTAGGGCCTGGGCTACCTCCACAGCACTAAGCCAGACAAATGAACTGCACCAGGCTACAGCCCAATAAGGATCAATTTTCCAAGAGCAGGGAGAGCCTGGAAACTACAGCCACCAGGATTTTCCTGGAGCAAAACCATGATACTCTTGCACAGCRCTGTGAAAAAGCCTCATTGATCTCAAAATTCCAAATGCTTGTTTTATCCATATCTTTCTGAATGACATTGCAAATAATGTGCARCGGAGTGGAAATGTGAAATATTACCCTATTTGAAAGTGTGTTAATCTTTCCTGAACTTTTTAGTGTATGTGTTATCAATGCCAGGGTAGAGCAAAGGCTTTGTGCTGGTATAGGGGTGGAGGCAAGGAGAAAACACAGCAGTATTTACAAATAGATTCTGCAAACTCTAGTTCAAAAGAGATGACTTCTTCTGTAATTGCAGATGAGTATTTTCTTATTTGTTTTCTGACGGAAATATATTAAATTATTCTCACTGCCCCTGGCTAGTCTGTAAGCCTTTTTCCTTACTGGCCAGAGTCCCATTCCCAGCAATCCTTTAAATTTCTCATTTTTCATGCAACTACCTTGATTATCTATGCTGTTAGTGTGCTCAGTAGCTTTTTGTTGGTAGAACGGATCCCAAGGGTATCGTTCTTTTTATTACATTTCACCGCCGTGTGGAGAGAATAGTCCTTCCTCTTTGGAGGTCAGAGAGAAATGATCTATTTACTTCCTTCTAAATGGAGGATAATTCTGTTCTTGCTTGGCACTGAAACTTTTCTATCAGACACCTTCCTGGAGACCATATTATAAAAGTCAGATTTTCAGCAGATTTGAACAGTTTCTGCAGTTCCCCATTGAAATATCGAATCAGATCTGAAATTATTTTCTTCTGCACTAGTGCCATTTTAAAAGAGCTTTATGCCAGGGCCTTTGATGCCAAATTTCATCTCGGGGTGAATTCTTACATGTAGACTCTCAAAAGCATCCTTTACAATAGACTTGCTAACTGGCCCTTGGTTCCAGTCGTGCTGCTGGCAGGCTCAGTTAAAAAGCAGGCTCGATGGGTATAAGACCATAAGCACAAGCTCTTTTTAAAATACAAGCCTTCGAGCTGCTCTGTAATTTCTACTCCCCCAAAGCTGCATTCTGCTCCTGCCAAACATGTACGTTAAGGGGATGAGTCTACCTCTTATTGGGAAGTGTGAATGGAGTGAGGAGTGGATTGTGCTGATTAAAGCACAGGCATCCATTTCTGTATGCTGCAGCTGATAAACTGAAATCACTTGGTGAGCTGGGGATTGGGAGCRGATGACTACAACTGCCTAATTGAGACTTAGGTTTTTAAAACCATTTTGAAAATACTTGTGAGTCCCTGCTTTTGCCTCCTCTGAGCCTTGGTGCTTTTAAATGGTTACCAGTTCTGACTCGATACAATCTCACTGGAATCAGTGGGGAAGTTTAATTAAATACAATAGTGTTTAATACAGGATACAAACGCTTAGAATTGGGAAAACAAATTAGGCAACTTTGTATAGATTTCAAATGAGTTCTCATTCCAGGAMTGCACAAAACCTCTGAAACTGTGGGTGTTCTGCTGATAGGTTTGTAAATGGCATCAGATGACCTCGGTGACCAACCTCAGGCAATGAAGAGCTCGTATTGAACAGTGAACAATGAAGGCAATAGCTGCCCCAATCAATAGTTCCTGAGACTCCTGTGACCTAAGACAGATTTGAATAAACCATCTATTCAAGAAATTATCTTTTATTTAAAAAAAGAAACCTAGGTTTCTTTGTTAAAAAAGTTATAGTTAATGAAAAAGTGTGACTTTTCAAGGTATGCTGTTTGCTTCTTTTCATTTTTCCTGGTATGAGAAAGCAAAAATGAAAAAGCTTTTACTTTTGCACCTGCAGCAGACTGTTCAAGTGTTATTTCCCCTATCCTGGTGGATACACGTACATAAAGTTTAAGAGAAAATTTCAGAAATTCGATACCAAATTTTTAGATCCAGAGAGTAGAAACAAACTAAATAAATAATGTATAAAGAAATTGCAGCACATTTATCACGGGATTGTGAGGCAGGGTAATCTATAATATGAGAGATGGATCTGTTGCCCAGTTCCAGTAAGGCCAAACTAACTGCCCTTGCTTACAGTAACTGGTAAAAAGCAGGATATAAATGGTTAGGATTCATCAGGGTGATGTACGGTGGAGCTGGGCAGCAGCTCCTGGGACAGCAGCCTTATCTCTGCTGCATACGTTCTGTGGCTCAAAAATTATGCTCAATGTTAATACTGCTTCCACAGGGAATAGAAATAGAATGCTATAACTAAGTAATAGAAAAAAATATTTATTAACTCATTTTCTTTCCAACGTGTCGCATTAATAATGACCGTTTTTCTTTCATTTAATATTTAAAACCCACAAAAAAGAATGAGTAGAATTTACACCTATTGAAAATATCTTTTAACTGTACCCAAAAATAGTCACAAGTGTTGCTACATTGGTTTTTTTTTTGTTGAAAAACTACAAATCTGAAACCTAGCAAGAGAACTTTGGAACTGTTTAATAGTGACTAGGAAGTCCTAAATGGAGACATGGTCTTGGAGAGAGGGGGCCATGTTCACATTTCATACCAGTATCACAAAATCCTACTGTTTAAATACATCTGGTGATTACAATACCAGTGTTAGTGTACAGCCTAACCCTAAAATGAAAACAAAATGACCCAATTTTGTGAAAACGTTGTGTTATAGGAAATGCAAACATATTTTTTACTTCAGAAAGGGTGCTTTTACAGCATTCTTTTTCCTACAAAAAGAGTGAACAAAAATCTTCCCCTTAGGTGAGTCATCGTTGTCATTTAGGTTGGATGTTAGGAAAATGTTTTTTACTGAAAGAGTGATAAAGTTCTGGAATCATCTGCCGAGGGAGGTGGTGGAGTCACCATCCCTGGATGTATTTAAAMAAAGATTGGATGTGGCACTCAGTGCCATGGTTTAGTTGAGGTCGTGTTACGGCATGGGTTGGACTTTGTGATCKTAGAGGTCTCTTCCAATCTGTTGATTCTGTGATTGTTATCTGATGGTTTTAACACCCAGAAGCTAGAGAAACAAAAGAGGAAGCTTCACTTTGCAAGCATACTCATCTTTCAAATTTAGTATTTTTTCCCATATCTAAGAACTTTCTGATATTTGGCAGCAGAAAGAGAGCAGCCAACAGCTSAGAGTTAAGGAGACTTGGGGAGAACTAATGGATTCTGTTATGCCATAGTAATTCATTATCAAATTGCAAAACTGTCTTCTTCAATGCAATATTCAAATACAGGGACTGAAATTCTCTGAAAAAAAGGAATGAGGACATGACAGTAAGACATGATATGAAAAATGAAGRGGATATTTATAGATATTTGACACTATAGCAGAAAACACGGGTCTTTTAAAATCATTTGAGCCATAGAAAGTCAGATTTAGATATGTCAATATTAGGAACATGCACAAAATGCATTTTGTTAGCAGAATGCAGGACATCTCAGGATCCACAATTTTAAAATGTGGAAAAAAATCTTCATAGAAAAATGTATCAGAATGTGTAATTTGAACTGATCCATGAAGGTTGTTATATTAACAACTGCTATTAGGTACAGCAAGGATCAGGGGTAATTTTTGTTATTGTTAGTGCTGATTATTGATATTCATAGTGCATGTTTTTCTGAAGTGTTGAAGAGAATCAAACTCCTGTTTTCCAAGATACTGAACCAGCACGCAGAGCATTCCCAACCCTGCGTAGATGTCAATAATTATATCTATTTTAACAAAGATCCTGACCCCAGAGTTGAGCCGACGCAGTATTTGTAATTACTTGGAAGTGTTTCAGAGCTAGGTTTTGTRGTGTAGGGTTGCACCTCTGAGTGGAGAGTTTGTTCATTTGCTGCTGTCATCAGCCCTGAGTGGAGAAAGGTCTTGTGGAGGCTGAAGAGCTCAGTGCTCATCAAGAGCCCAGCTCGTACCTGTTTACCGGASCGTGAGACTGTGTTAGGAAAATACCTAAATACGTCACTCCACTGGCACTGCTTGCAAACTTAACTGATAGGTGGACCAAAATAAGGAAAACTGAGCTTTCCACGGAGAAAATAACTAGGAATATACAGTAAGGGCTACAGAAAGAACACTAATTTGCMAGAACATCCTCTGCAAAAGGACAAAAGTCAGTTCGGATGGGAAATTTTTCCATCCCACATTTTGTTAGTAACTGCAGRAATCATTGTGACCTTGGTTCCTATCTTGGTTGAAGACAAAAGCAGTGATCACAAACCTAAGGGTAAATAAAAATTCTGAAAGTGAGCTTCCTTTGGAAACTTGCATATAATTTCATTTTATGATTTGTTCCATCAAATGCTGATCTCACTGCAGCAGAACTTGACTTTTGCTCTGCTCTGTGGCAAGATACACTGAAACTTTTTTTCTTATTGTGAGTAATTAATAAAAGGGTAGATATGTTGAAATACCACTTATCAAACAGTTATACTTTGGTTTAAACCAGAAATTCAACTCAGTTATTTATCTGAATCTAACAGAGACAGTTGACTTCATATGTTGGATCTCAAACAACGTTAAAACAACTGAGAGAATGCATTCATGCAAACCAAGGGAGCAGTTATTGTGGTTTAATTGTCTTCAAGAGCAGCAATAATCATCTGAAATTCAAATATGGTGCTTATGTTTTGGCCTTTTGGGGAAAGGCATGTTTTAGCAGTCACAGAAATAATTGTCTGGTTTTGATGCTGCATAAAGGCTAAAAATTTTTCACTGATAATGTATTCCTGATCTTTGAATGCTGGACTTCAGCCTATAATTGTTGACTGATAATTGTTTTCAAACCCAACAGGTCAAAATGCTTATGTATATTTCAATAAGAGCTGCAGAGCAAAAAAAAAAAAAAAAGGAATTGCTTTTATCTTTGAATGAGTTGGTGTATTTTGCAAAGGAAGAACATTACACAGTAACTACTCATTTGAGAAGTAATTAACCTTCTTAAGCTATTTGCATTATTAATGTACTAGTTATCATAATGTCCTAATGTATCTGCATTTCCATTAATGTTTTCTTCACTAAACAAATAAAAGTGGATCGAGTAAAGAGATGGCATTTGTTTAATTGTTCATCAGAATTCTCCTCTTCCCCTAATCTAAAGCCCTGATAGTTTGTTAAATAGAAGCCTTTAAATGGATACCATTTCATGATAGGTTTTGAACCTAATTATATCAAATGTCATAGCGTTATTTATTTAAAAGGTTTTCCAAGATGACTGTACAAGGGGAAAGATCTGTTTTCTTCCTTTTAAAGTGCTTAAAATATTCTATTAAGTTCTTCTAATTTGTTTAGCACTTTAACAAATGCCCTCAATCAAGTTTAATTTTAGAATCCTATAAAATGTTTCCTGTAAATGTAGTTTTGTAAAACTGTTTACTGCTACTGCTTCTTCCCTTTATGAAAAGGTCTCCTAAACTGGGATGAGCATAACTATGCTTGCTCTGAAAACCTTGGCAAGGTTTGCAAATATTGGAGAGGAGATATGCTGCCACAAAAAAAAACCCAACAAACCAAAACCATGACCAAAGCAGTCCATGTAATTAAATAAGTTTCTCTTTAATTAAAATTCACCAAGTAAATACAAAATTTCAGCTCTGTGCAAAATGTGTGTATGCTTTGGTGAGGGAAGAAACTCAGTATATTAGTAGGTGAAATTGCCTTAACCTGGGTCTTCTACAGCTTTGTGCTGTACCAACAGGGAGAAAGATGAGCCTGAAGAACACTGAGCATGTAGACATAGCAGGACGGCTGCATCGACACACTGATGCCATGATGATTTTTTGCCTTTTCTTTTATACCCCTTTTATATACCTTTTTATAGCTTTTGTATTATTAGTGTTTTTTAGCCTACATTTTTAGACTTATTTGTCAAGGTAGGAGACTAAACATTTAAGAAGGCTTGTAGTTAAGAATCAGAAGGCCCCAGACACCAAGGTCCTCTCCAGAACACATTTTGTAAACTAAGATAGAAACATCCAGGGGAAGGTTCCTTGGGGAGGGGGGCTCACTCAAGCCTCTCATTGGGGAATCTTTGATAGATATGCTAATTAGTAACACCTATAATGTTATACCCGTTCTATTGTGGGTGTGCATTGTGGTGTGCWTGGAGGTGCATTCCACCTGGACATGGTGCACCTAAGGATCCTTAAAATAAATAAAAAGGTAAAATCCCTTTTCCCTTCTAACCATGTTTGATTCTTGATTTTAAGACCAGGAAAATGCATCAGCATCTGTGTGATAGGAGCAAACAGGAGCTCTCACTTACCTGCCTTATTTCACAACAGTTTAATTACTCKAGCAAGAAATTAGATATTCAAGTAAGACTTAAGAAAAACTAGAAAAAAAAAAGGGAGGAAAAATGTAATTCAGAATTTTAACAATTTTTATTGATAGCCAAGTAGTCTTTTGCTCTGAGAAGTTAAAATTAATGATTAATAACCATTGCAAAATAGAATGCGAAGATTGTTTGCAACAACACATACACACCTGGCCCCCAAAAATGATCTTACTGCAAAGATGTGTTAGTGATACAGTCACTGTCCATTGAAGACACTGCTGGAGACTTCACCCAAATCTACTGCCATCGCCTACCATTTAATTTCTTATGAATCCCTAGAGCTTCCACTGGACGTAAGCAAAGAGAATTCAGGTGTCTTTAATCATTCTATAAAGTCCTGCTTTGAATTTCCCACTGGAAAAGCTCAATTAACTCTAAACCACAGAACCATGCCCATTTTTATTTGCAGGGGGTTTTTACTCTTTTTTAATGGGCTTATACCATTAACAGAAATGTTTTTATGCATGATCAGCCTTCTCCTTGGGACAATATAGCATGCAATGAACCCTGGTCAATAAGTCTGACTTAAACAGAAATCCCAACAATTTCTGAGGGTTCCATCTTCATATCATTGGGTGACTATTATGGTTCACTCCAGGCCATTTCTTATGACTGTTTTTTCCCCAGAGTCTTGTTTCTAACTGATRTTTCCCAGATTCCTCCTCAAAGATTATATATTGTAATTGGAGCAGCTTTGCTGATTTACGCCTGTGAAGTCATCCTTTCRGAATGATACACATTATACCACACATAACGGTGAAAGCTGGATGAAATAATCTATTTTTTCTTAGTATTTTGAGTCCTTGCTTGCTTTGAAATCTGCACACTTGTTTTATTTCTCAAATCAGTGCATGTGAGCAGCACATTTACGATCATATTTTTCAGCACTCCGAGTTTGTTCATAATCTCATATGCAACTATGAAATGCAGCTAGAGGGGCTCCCAACTGCAGGAAACCCAACACAGAATTGAATGTGTGCCTGTGGTTTGTTTGGGTTTTTTATTAAACATTTTAACACTGAGGATAAGAAACAGATCAGATAGAATCTAWATGTCCAATGTATCTGTTAAATTGCTCCAAGTATTTTAACTGTAGTAGGTGTGTGCATCAGAATATTTTTCATTTATCGAGTTATGAATCTTTTTAGTTGCCATATTGCATATAAATTAGGGGTCTTTTTTTTGTCATAATTCCCGATTCCTTCAGGTTTTGAGCAAATGCCACTCCCCAAAAGATTGGAACTAGAAGATGATGTTCTAGTTGTCATGTTTGAATGTTACCCTGTGGGCAAAAAGACAGCAGGTTTCTTCAAGAACCTTAGCTACCCCTTACCTTTCAGCTTTAAACAGCTACATATAAAAGTGTTGAACTCTTCAGCAGGGGAAAGATGCTCTTTCCAGCTCTGTCTCATGTGAATCTACTTGTCAACTGATATTAGAAATATGCCAGTACTAGAACACTATTGAAAAGTACACGTTGAGCATGATTGCAGCAATTGTGCAGTTTTAAATGTCTGTGGCCRTGAATGAACAAACCATTTGGGAGAGCATGTTATCTGAGCTCCTGCTAATTATTGCTTAAYAGGTTCTACAAAGATTGGTGATTGCTTCCGTGTTTTCCTTCCCAAACTTTTCCAGCTGCTTTTTAGTTTCACACCTTCACCCTTTTTTGGATCACACTAGAATCAAGAGTCTGTTGCACACCTAGGACATCTGTTCTTGTAGTAAGTTTTACCTTGACTATAACTTTGCAATTATCATCTAAAACTGCCATTAAACTACCCTGCCTAAGTTGCAAATATCAAAAAGGTATTTTAAATGGTATCRTTAAATTTATAGGCAGGCTTTAATGTCTAGGGTTAAAAATGATTTATTTATCATAGTAGCCTGAAAGGATCTAAGTTCCATTTGGCCAGTCAATGGAGCATCCTCTTTTGTAGGTTAGTATTGAGATAACGTAGAGAAACAACAGCACTTTACCACTTCCCCAGCAATTTGTGGAAGAAATCCTATTGCAGAAGAGAAAGCAATGGCTGGGGCATCCCAAAGCCTGCTGATATCAAGGGACTAACCAAAAATCTTGCTGGGGAATTACTTCTGCTTGTTAGAGGGCACAGAAGAATTAGGTGCTCAGAGTAAGACCGAATTAAGCATCACTTCTGCCACAGCTCTGGATCCAGCTCCAAGCTCCCTGTGAGGATTTGTCCGATTCTTAGCATGGCTCTGTAATTTAGATGTCCACAGAGAAATACAGAGACAGGAACTAAATCGGTGTATCTGACACCATATTTCTGACCATGGCAAAATTCTCCAAACCATTGGATCTTAGGCTTGTTAGACTTCCACTGGAGAGATCCATATGAAAAAAGACTCATGGACTTTTTTGCCTCCCATGATTTTGCCCTTCCTCCTTCAAGTCATAATGGGAAAATGTGATGGATGTGATTTTTTAAAAATTCTTCCTCCAGTTACAACCACACCAACAAGTGTTTGGCCCTAAATAATTGATTTTGATTTTGGTGGCAGTTGTCATAAGAATGAAAGGCTGGAATATTACATTAAAAGAGAGAAGTGAAGAATTGACAGTGGCCTGAACTTTAAAAGCACACCAATATTATATAGTTTCTATGAAAACTATTCAGACCTTTCCAACAACATTCATAAATCCTGCCATCTCAGCTTAACTACACCATAAATGAAACTGCTACTTAACTCACCTTATCACATAATTTCCTCCCCCTGAAATCCAATCATTTTTAGATTTAGAACTGGCAAAATATCTGTGTAACTGCTGAAATATTACAAGTATTTGTACATAACCATTCTCTCAGAACTTACTAGAACTGAGATACAAGTTCAAATTAATTTCACAATAGTTTTAGATCTGCATTTTTAATTCAGAACCTAATCTTCAGATATTCTGTCTTTCAGAATCGGAATCCCTTAAAACAATAGTAACAGGAAWAATATATCTGCTGACCACCACGGCAGAATAAAGCCAAGCCATCTGTAGTTGGTTGGATTATTTCTTCCATCATGTATAATACAAAAATCTCTGGGATCTGAGGCACCTGTTGCTGATGAAAAAACTTAGRTAGATTATTTTTTGAAGTAATTAAATAGGAGGACACTCAATCAGACCACAACATCTTTTGGGTTTACCTTACCAGGTGTCTTGGGGTGATTCTCAAAACGGAGACTCCGGGCATGAAAGGAGGAGGACTGTTTTACACTGAAACTTGTCGTTATACCAGCACTATCAAAGTTATACCAGAAGGGCCCAAGCACCTGATGAAATGTTGATACCATCCTGATTCTTTACGGACGAGTGCAGTTGTCAGTAAAGAACATTCTTTTATTTTCTGTGCCTCAGAGTTTTTTCCTTTTTAAGTACCAAGAGGAGAAAGGGTTATTGGAGATACACTATGTGTTATTTACCACTTTTCTCCCTAATTTTGTTCCGAATTAATTCCATGTCAGAGTCTTCCATTTTCACACATCCAAATAAATTTCATCAAAGGTAGTAGCAGGACAAAGAGGGAATAGAAACTCGGTTGAATCTCCAGCTGTGTACATGAAGATTCAAATGAAAAACCATTGTTTTCGGAGCATTGTAAATGTTGTTTAGTCAAATTGAGATAAAAGATATGTGTTGTATTATCTATCAATCTAATATTATTTAATCTAATCCAATTTAGGAATAGATACAATACTAAAGAATGAAAAGGACATCTGCATTGACCCTGACTCTCTAGGAAGCATCGATTTAGAAAAGTATGTAATTTTCTGTCATCATATTGGGGATAAAGGTSTGAACTGTTCTCTGTAAATCACTGTAGGTGTACTACTTTATGAGTTGCAATTGTTTGCTTAAAAGCAGATGGTGCTCTGAGAATTCCAGAAGGTGTAATGTGAACGTAATAAATTTATTTTCTTTGTGCAGATAAACTAGGCCGGTTTATCTGAAAGGCACTCTTTGTATTCTGGTGTTCTGGTTTCATGAGCAAGAACATCGCATATTTGCTGTGGGGTTTGTCCCCATGGACTGTTCAGTGGCACAGGTGTTTGGGCTTTGCTTGATAACGAGGGTAGACAACTATAAAAGAAGGGTTCCTTTTCTCTTTTTTCCTCCAGCGGGTCCATCTTTTTCACGATCCCTACTTCATACATAGGCAGATTGGTAGACTTAGCACGTTAATGTTCCAGGACTTTGAAATAACTGTATCCCTGTCCATAGCAATAAACTTTTAACATTCTCTGCCACAGCCTTACCAAACCTGTACCAAAGGGGAGAGGATGTAGAAAGGAAAAAAAATTCTCCAGAGTTTGAATCACTTCAGAATATTTGTCGCTATTGTTTTTCTTGGCCATCCTCAGAGGTTTTATTCAGTTCCTGAGGAAAAAAACCTCAATCTCTCCTCCCCAAACAAACATTATGCTGATCTATGAATAATGTAATGTAATTTCAAAAAAAAAAACTCAAAGACAAACCACAACACCTATTTTCTTGATATCTTCTGGACATGAGCTGCATTTGGGAATATACTTTGTACTGGAATTAAACCTGTTGTCTTTTAAATGTTTGCAGATCTTTCAGCAATGATGGATTGCTATAGTGTTTGCATATAATGCATATGAGATTACCAGATAATGCAAAGTATTTCCAATTCTAGGCTGATGTCTCCACACCCATCCTTCACCTTTCTTGTCTTTTCTTCTATGGAGAGTAAAAATAAACAGAGTGTACATAAGAAAAAGACAACTCAGATTTCCAGGTGATTATTCRGAATGGAAAGGAATATTAACTTTTAAATCTTACTTTTAAAATTAGATTATGGCATACTACAGCAACTGCATTTGGTAGGTCTCAGTACCTGTCATGCTTTGAAGAAGGCAGGATTTGTGGTAGTGGTCATGCTTCTGTGTGAGAAAAGATGGCTACAACTACCCTGTTTTTTTCAAGGTAGTTTTCAATCCAGGCAGAGTATATTTTAATAAATATAGACAACCTAAGCTATGGATTTCCTATTTACTTTTATTCACCAGTTTCTGATCTGTCAGTTTTTTGTGACATTCAGCACCCTCCCACTGCCAGGAATAGCACCAATGTTTCTCAGCARTGTTTCTGTTGTTTTACTGCTCCATCATAATTTGCCTCCATACGACAAGAAATACTTTTAGGTCAGATTCAAAGCTGAGTCAGGGTGATCTTGTGCACATTTGTATCTGATTTATAAATCAACACCTTAGGAAATCCTGTCTGTAAACCTGCTTTGATGGACAGCATTTCAAGATAAGRTAGATGTAAGCACATGCATCAGAAGATGAAAAGTAAAGAGCTGGCTGCTCCTAACATCTCTCTTCTAAATGATCTTTTGCTCTCCACATTAGACTTTCTGCACATAATTTGCTTACAATTATAATGAGGTTATCAGGCAATTTCAGTTCTTATACAATAGTGAACTGTAATCACATTACATGCTTACCTCCATCCAAGTGGTGCTTGTTGCAAGCCCTCGAGTGCTTTAAACATGTTTCTGACATGTTATAGCCCAGCTGCCCTCAGTAGCTGTGGCAGTCTGAGCATTTCAGTAGCTCATATGATCAGAACCTTTATTTTGAAGAGCATTTCAGTATCAGCAGTGTTGAAAATCACTCATCCTTGGCAGAGTGTGAGCATTGTACAAACAGTGTGTAAATAGGCACGGCGCAGGCTCAAACCATTCTGAATACAGGCACGGGCTGAATGTTGGAGCTTGGAGCATATCAGGAGTGAGACACTTAAGAGAGGGTGGGCAAACAAACTTCCTGCTTGTGTTTGGTTTTCACCAGCTGTGGGCTATGYGGGTTTTTCAACTAGAAAATATTTTCTGCTACATCGTGACTCCTGTCACACTGTGTTAACTATCCAAATCTAGTAAACAAATACCACACTGAGAGGTGTGAAACACTGAGAGCCCACTGAGAGGGGCTAGAAATATACTTATACTGCTTGTATTAGAGGAATTACTTTCATATATATTACAATACTTATTTTTCAGCCAAGCCAGGCTGCCACAGAAAGGAAAGAGGTCAAGGGCTTCTCTTTTTTTGGCTACCTTTTTCCTATTCTTTTTGCTTTCTTTTGTCCTTTTGCCTCACCACAAATCAATATGGAATGAGATTGGTTTGCTGGACAGCAAGCTGGTACCTGATGAAAATAAATTGAATGAATGTGGAAAGCAGAAAATGGAGTGAAATTTCTTACACAGTGAAATAATTCGACTATGTTAACTGTGCTATTAGACCTCTTCAAAGAAAACAGTTGAAAAAGTCACCATGGCTTTCAGAATCCATCATGATACAGAGTAGAATACTTAAAAACAAATAATGTTAAAAAAATTATGTTTTTTACTACATTAAACAAATGTTAGTGGTGGAACAGCAGTTACTGCATTCGCTTACTACATGAAGAGAGTTGTCATATCCATGTGATAAAGAAAACACCCGCCCACTCAGCCTGAAATACCCACAGGCCCACTTTTGAGCGACTGGTGACATGTGCTCTGTACGCATGACTACTCTGCAGTCAGGCTTCCTGTGTGCCACAATGACGCATATTAAAGATGTATATCATGACAAGATAAGGGGGTCTGTGATGTGCATTGTTTTGTGCTGTGTTTCCTAGCCCGGGGGATTAGTTGATGTAAACTACTCAGGATCTCCACATTTTCCAGATGAGTCAGTGAAAAGAAAACAGTAATGAGAGCATCCAATATGAAACTGAGAAAAATGATTGAAAGCTGTGCTGACTTGCAAAATGAATGGTGCTGCTTTGCACTGTTAGAAACTCCTTGCTCTGTGGAATCTCTTCTCTTCCTGACGGAGAAGTGTGTCATTCCTGAGTAACAACAGGCTCACACTTCCATGGCAAAAAGGTACCATCACAGCACCTAGTTTTATTTCCACTCAATCACTGCCAATTTACATCTCACTAAGCCATTTTGAAAGCTTCCTTTAACATACATTTTTCATCTTATTGCAAACCTATAGTATTTGTTGAAATTAACTTTGGAGACAGGAAGATTAAGAAGTGACCCTCACAGCTGATGTTCTTTAAGTTGCTTGGAACTGGTTACTGCATAAAACAAGCTGCTGAGCTGGATGTCAAGTCCCAATATCCCCAAAGACTAGTAGATGWTCTGGGTCCCAAGTGCAAAATAAGCATTCAAATGTCATGTATTATTCAAAGCATCAGGATATTTCAAGTATGAAAAGACATAGTTAGCTGCTTCTCTAACAAGAAGTTTCCTCTCCTATGAGCTGGAGATGATTTAAACAATTTAGAAGTGATTTATAAATCACTTGGTGTGATTTAAACAGAACTCTCCACAGCTCTCCCACAGCTTTCTGAAATATATAAACAGTATTTAATCTATGAGGCCATTTGTAAAGAAAAAATCATTTCTAATGTTCAATAAATAAAAATTCATTTGTTCATTATTTATAAAAGTCATCCTAATTTCACAGAACAATGGAAGTAAAATCAGAACAATATGCTTCTATTTACAATGGAATTTTTATAAATCCTTTCCCTGCTAAGTCATATTTGATGGGATTTTTTAGCTGTTTCACCTGTACTTTCAGAATGCAGTCTGCTCAGAATAGTGAGTGACTTTCTCCTAATTCAATAAGCTGTTCAACCACAGAGCATTGACAGCTGCCTTTGTGAAATCCAGTATGAATTGACTTGTGAAAGTCAATTAGAATTCAGTATTTGGTTAGAGATTCTTATGCACACAACATCTAGACACCTCGTCAGTCAGATTGTCTCAACATGCATGTGTGTAGGTTTATTTTACCTGCAATTTGTTTATTTACCCTATCACAGGATGAGACCCCTGCCAACTTAGGGGCAAATTAAATCCATTGTCCTTCAGCACTAGGCATAGCTTATTCAGCCCTCTGCAGCCATTTTTTAGCAGCCTGCTGATTTCCTGCTTGTAGATAATTGTACTACAAAGTACCATAAGTCCATAGCAGCAGAAGTGGTGTAAACCCAGCTCAGTACTTCTATTTGCCTTCTTACTGAGCAATGAAGRCTTGATTCCTCCACCCCTCGTTGCAGTCCTTTGACAACATTACAGCTGCTCCTTGTCACTCCTTACGGGCACATAACGAGCATGGTACAGCTGCCACGGGTTCCAGCAGTGCAAACAAAAAGCACATAGGGACTTTTGTTGTCTGATAAGTAAATCACTGTAGCAGCCATGGTGTGGATTACAAAAAAAAAAAAGTTGAAGTGAGATTCTAGATTTCCGTAGAAAACAAAACAAATGTAAGAAGGAATGGATTGGAACTTATAGTTATCAAGAGACCAGAAAATTAAAAATAAGCAAACAGCACAACAAATCAATTCCAAGTACACCTTTGCAGGATTCCTGCCTGAGAAGCTGTGGGACTGTATGTTTTCAGGCTATTCAAGCCTTGTTTTATTCTCTGGACTGCCCTGTGAGACACTGCTGTGCTTCCCTGCTCTCCATTTCTCTGTTTCCACCTTTTCCCRGCAGTGTGGCAGAAGAAATTGCAGTGTGCCTTGAAGTCATCCCTTGTCTCTTTTGGTTTTGTGTTTTGGAAACAGAAGTGCAGCCCTTCTTACCACTGTGATAAACCCAAATCAGCTGGAGATCCCCGAATGCACTGCTCATGTGAGGGAGCAGCAAGGGCAGCCAGGGGCAGCCCCAGCCTGGGCATCAGGCACCACCTGAGGAACAGGGCTGGGCCCAAGCTTGGGTCATAGGGATGATGTCTGTAGAGGTACTCCTGAAAGAACACCATGGCAAAATGTTTCCTAAATATAGGGTTACTATCTCCAGGATTATATCAACCATGTTTTTGAAACATCCTTCTATCTTCCTCTGGTGTCCCCGCCTCCTTTTGAGTCTGACTGAGAGTGTAGTCTGAAATGCTGTATTATGTATTTTAATAAGATCTGAATACATGATATCTACCTGCAGAAATATGAATTATGTTCTCTTGATGCAGTCTGATTTTATACACCCTCTATTATGGTGCAGATGCTCTTCATTTCCACTGTGTTGATTATTCTTGTCAATACCTATTTTAATTTGCTCTGTCATTCTTCACATACAAAAGCTTTCCTTGTGTCTTTGATTTACCTCTGCAAACCTTAATATGTAACTTCAGGTGTCTGAACTTAGCCCATTTCYCCTCTCACTTTCATTTCAGAAAATGTCAGAATTACAAATATACACCGTAAAAAAATCCAAGATTTCTGTGCAGCAGAAATATGAGTAAACARTGGGGTAGCCCAATCTGCATTACCTTTAGCGATTACCAAAGCCACTAGGTATTTAAAAAAGTGTACCTTCATCCAGCAATATTGCAAATAGACAGACATATTTCTGGCCTGTATGTTCTTGCTTTGGGGCAGCAATATTGTGCTTTGTGAACYAACAAAAGATCTATTCACTTAGCTGCATGAAAGTGTTGATTTTTCACATTGGAAATTGAAAAATCTAATATGGACAGTGAACAAATCTGCATAGAGCATAGAGCTTGATAGGGGATACACATGATAGAGTCACCCCAAGACAGTGTACCCTGGTCATACCTGGTTATATCTCTGTTGTCTTCTAGCCACATCATCTCCAATAAAAGATACCAGATACATTCTATGATGGTATTCAGTAATGTTTATCTAGCTCATCAAGGACCTTCTTGGGGAGTTTGCCTTCCTCCCCCTTTTTTAACCTTGGTGTTTGTGAGTTGCTATGGTGCAGCTCTGTGTCTTGTGGCAAGAAGTGTCATTTTAAATGTGTGGGTAGTGCAGAAGCAGAGCTCGTGGACGAGAAACATTTACATCTTGAGTAAGGGTCCTGTGTGACAGATGCAGAGACCCAAGGGCACAGGTTCAAGCAGTTCAAAGTGTGCCTGGCCAGTCATCCTGGGCAGGTGAGACTACATTTTATGAAGCTTTTTGCTCTGTTCATGGTTATCACCGAAGTAGGCAGGGGGCATGTCTTGGTGGAGGTGAAGATGGGTAAATTTCTCCTGAATTACTTCACGGTAAAAATCTCAGTGAAGAATTTAGAAAGAAATCTGTTATGCATGTGAACTTGTTGGAAAACAAACCAACCCAGTCCTATTTGTATGGAAATGTTGTCAATAGACACGCTAATGAGAGCACTTTGAATAATAATTACAGATCTTGCAAGTACCCGGGCAGGGCAGGATTTCAGGGAATTGTGGCCTGAGCAGAGAATGAGAAATATCTAAAACAGCAGATCACGGAATGAGGTGGTAAAAAGACTCTTAGAGGTACCAGGGTATTGCTGCAGCCGACAGACCTGTGGAGCTTTTAGAAGGTTTTGGATTGAGCGAGTTCATAGCAAGCAAGAAAGAAAGGTGTTTCTAAGATTTTTCTATTTATATTTTGTACTGCTCAGCACAACTAGACTTTGATGCAAAAAAAGATTTAGCTAGTTTATGCTGTAATAAAACCTTGGTTTTGTAATACAAGACTCTGTGTACTTTTGCTGCTCTCCGTTTTACAGAAAAGGTAAGGCAAAGCCCCATCAGGATTCCACCTCTACCACTACGGGCTCTGAGATTTCAGAGCACCTTCCTGATGTGGTTTCCCTTTGCTTCAAGTTTCTGCTGTACTGGGAGTGGGGGTTAAAAGCCCATTTGCTGATCTCAGACCTAAGATAGATGATCTGCAAAAAAATCAGAGATGCCAGCCGGAGGCTACCTGAAGTTCCCCACTGTGGTACCAGGTTTCCAGAAGACACGTGGCATACCAGAGCTGCAGGAGTTCCCATGTGCTGGGAAAGGCTCCCAGCTGCCCTCCAGCCCCTGCCGGTGTCGGAGCAGGGAATGCCCCACTGCAGAAAGGACACCGACTGTGCTTGTCCAAAGCACAGAGCTAAGTCACCTCGGCTGTTGCTCAGGTGTTTTTAATTATCATCAGTTTTCACTGCTTAGACCCGAGTCACTCCCAGGCTGGGAATTACCCTTGTAAATGGGTGCAGGTGGGTGTCACCTGGATCTCATAAAAGGAGAACAGGGGGCGGTGGGGCTGGCTCTTCTTAACAGGCTCTTTAGGGTGTCTGCAGAAGTTGGCTCTTCGAAGCTGGTAAGAGAAAGCTGTGATAAGCATGGACTTTTGTGTCTGTGCTGGGGCTTCTTCTCTCCTGGAGAAGAAGGAAGAGTGCAGAGCTGCCATTGCCTGAGCAGAAATGCACTTTGATGCCTGGCTCAGGCACTGGCTGTACAACCTGGGGCCGGTCTCCTGCTGGTGTGGCTGGAATAGCTGCAGTGCAGTGTGAGCTCAGGAGAATTGAGCTGTAGTTGCTGCCACCCTGTGCTGTGTATGGAAAGCAGAAGGTAGGAACGTCAGCGATATGTTGTGTTTGACTTTATTCTTATTTGAGATTATAGTAAATACTGGCCATGTGCTGGGATGCAGATTGTAATTGCTCATCTTCCAAAGACAGTTATAGGTACCATTAACCTGTGCCCTGTGTATTTTTCCTAACTCGCTAATTTACTTTAGTGGTTTTATAGTGCCTTTTTATTATTATAATGTCTAAATGTAGTGGGAGAAGATACATGTTGGGTGTTTTTGGTTTATTTTTTTATTTCATTTTTTTCTCATAATGGAACCACTCTCCTTAGCCTGGTGAAGATGGAATCTGCTTCTGTCCTTGTGTAGAACTATGGTTTTGTTTACATGGCTTCTCTCTCCCTTCTCTGCCTAGGCTTTCTCACCTGCAGTTTTCAGTAGAAAAGCAGCAAACATCTGAAAGGCTAAATCTCAACAAAACTGTGACCCTTAATCAGTATTTCTTTCTTTCCATCTCTTAAAAGCTCTTTTTCCTGGGCACACGGTGTGGACTTTTTCTTGAAGCTCCATGGCTGTCTTGAATACTTATGGTGTCAAAGGCTATCCCTGATCTATTTGCAACTCTCTGCCCAGATGGAGACTGCTGTACGGGAGGTAGGACTGGTACTGGAGACCTGGAAGCTTGTCCAGGAATCAAATTTAATTGAAATAATGGTAATGTGGATAAGGCATGCAGGTCAGGGTGGTGAGCTCTAATGTGCAAGTACTTGCAGTTTCCCCTCAGCACTTTACAGTCAAAGGGTATGGCCTCTTATTTCTGTCTCTTAACCTTCAATCCTTGCCACACCCCTTCAACATCTTTTGCATTGTAATCTTCCATATTTTCTTCCTCTCTTCTTCCTTCTGTGACTTTCTGTACATGAGAGATAACCTGTCATATACTGTCAGCTTGCTCAGTCACCTGAGCAGGGTTAATGATTGTATAGAATTTGTAGGTGCACAGTAGGCAGATGTGTTGTGCTTCTGTGTGCCCTCTGCAGGCAAACCTTCAGTCAAGCTTGGAAAAAAGGCTTGTCACCAGTACTTTGTCGTGGTTTATGCGTTGACAAAGCAACACTTCCATCTCAGCACACTTAAGCCACTGCAGAGCTGGAATTGTTGCTTTAGCAGATGTGCTGGCAGGGTTCTTACAGCTACCTAAGGTGTGCCTCTTCTAGGACAGATTTCTGCATCTTTGTGCAATACAAGTGTGCCTTAAACTACTCCAGTGCAAGTCATGCACTCATGTAGATGTGTTCTCAGACACAGATATTTTCATACATAGTGGGTGGTGTCCTATGGAGGACAGACAAACACGGAAGGAGACTGGGCTAATAAAACACCCTTCTGCTTCAACAAAAAACCCCTGTCTTCCTTTCACAGAGAAGGATATATTTCTTTTCTTGAGTGGCCTAAAGGGAATGAACAATTCTTGTGATGTCCTGATGCATCTTTTACTAGTCTCAAATTATTTAGAAGACTTGTAATATTTCTCTTCTTTTTTTTTTTTTCAGTCTGCACTTTAGATTTGTTCTCCAGGCAGTGAGGGACCTGCACAGCTGCTGTGGGTGGGGCAGGTGCTCACTTGGTAATTACCAGCAGCCAGGTGAGCAGTTGGCTGATGCCTGGCTGAGGGCTTGAGGACTGCGGTGAGGGAAGGGATAGGGAGCAGAGTGGAAAATATTAGTTACACAGGCAGGTATAGGTGGAGGTCTGAGGTGTAGGTGGGATTTAGCTGGTTTAGGTACTGCATTGCATGAACTTGGTCACACGATTTATGGAGAACTGAACATTTAACTATGAAATAGGACTATTTGGTTGCTATTCTAAATGCTACATTTACTAACATGTAACATAGTCTCTTTGTATTTTGCTCAGAAGCTGTCTCAAAAACATGGAAATCCAATTATAGTCTTTGTAAACACAAGTTAATATGTTGCTTTTTGTTAAAAGCAGAAGCTCAAAGGGCCAATAAATCTTGCATTCAGTAATGTCCACGTTGTAAATAAAGTGTCTCTCTCCTGTTCATGTGGCTAGCTTGTCTCTTCAGGCCAGAAAACATTTCTGGGAGCATTTCCTTGCTGCTCTTGTATCTCTATCCCCTTGGAATCTGACACTAATACTGTATTTTTCTAAAATTAGTCTTAAAAACTTCTCTAGGCCCTTTCATTTTGTAATTTACACCTGGCACTTGGGGGGGAAGAAAAAAGTCTGATAAGGTTTATTTTCTTGTAGTCCTCTCAGATGACAGCCCTTTGTGTTTGAGCTGCAAAATCCTAAATCACACTAACAGGATGCCTGAAATGGACACTGGTGGAGAGTAAAAAAAAGCCTGATACAGACACTATCAACTATTTTTAGTTACTTACAGCCCAGTATTGCTCTTACCCAAGGGCTATTCATGTTGTTTCTTTCTCTTTTTCTTGCAGCTCTCAGTTCTGTGATGACTGAGAAACAAAAATACAAAGTAAGGGTATCCAGAGTAGATGGACATTACCAGAATTAGGGGGCAATTTGACCATACACTGATCTGTGTGATTGCCCTCCTCTGTGGAAGATTGTAGTAGTGTGATTGCAATCATTTCTGCTGGTCAATGTTTTTAATGTTAACATAGCTACTCAGGGAGCCAGCCAGGCTTTATGACTTTCTCTGGAACTGAAAGAAAAAGAGAGGAAAATGTGTCTGTGGTATTTTACTATAGCAGTTCTATGTGAATTGGTGGCACGTGGCAACCACGTTTCACACCTAGAAACTACTTTTGGTGCAGTCTTAAGCGTGCAAGTTGGGAGAGCTGCTTCTGTAGAAAGATGATTTCTATTACTGCCATGTTAATTCTCCCTGTAAAATAAAAAACCAACCAAACAAAACTCTCCAAAAACCTTCTAGTTGTGTCCAGTTGTTTGCATAAGTGTTTGTAATTTTACCCCTGTTCTGAAGATTCAGTGCTAAGTAATACTCAGTAGATCTTGGATGTTTTAGTTCTGTAGTCGAGGCACCCAAAAGGTCCATGAGCTGTAGACAAGCAAGGGTGTGTTTGGATGGTGGTCTGGGACACAGAGTATTCTGCTCTGTAGTTAAACTTTTTAACTGACAGGCACTTTTAACTGGAAAAATATGTTTTAGAGTTTTAGACTTGAAATCCCCTAAGTACATAATGTAAAAGTTTAGCATATTTTACAAGCTCACTTTGGGAAATGGTTGCAATTAAAGGCTGCCTCCCGAGGAGGTGTCTCTCTCTCTCTCTCAAGTTGTGTGTCTTGGAGAAGAGAATTTATGCGAGGCAAAACAGAACTCCAGAACTTCTCGCTACACCAAGTCCTGTACTGAAATGGCTGTTGTGAAAAACAGAGCCAGGACCACAAAACTTAGCAGCCTGAAGAATGTGCTGTAAAGCAGCTGCCAGCATTGTCTGTGCATCCTGGGACACTTCCCAGTTCCCGTGCCTTGACACTGCTTTCACTTGGGTCTGTGGAAGGAGTTTGGGTCTATGAACCAGCTGGTGGTGAGAAACAGGGGCTTTTTAGGTTTTGTGGCAGCCCTCTATCCTATGGCTTGTCCTCTTCCAGAGCAGAAGGTTGTAGGGACAGCTTATTCCCAGCCGTGCTGTCCTGAGGGGTCGAGGAATGCTTGTCTGTGCAGGCCAGGTAACGTGGCCCTAGGGGTGGAGCTCTGCACCTCAGAAGAAGGGGAGGCAGTGCTCACCCTCCCTGCTGTTAAATTAAACCAGATGACACGAGTCTGTTTAGGAAGGGAGCTGCTCCTAGGCTGACGAGGAGACGGTGTGCGCGTGTCTCCATGGCTCAGTGCCCTTCGGGAGCTTCTTACTCGAGCTAGAATTTGTGGAATCTTTAAAGCTCTTTCTTTTTTTTTTTTTGTTCCTGTTAAGAGAAATGAGTTGTTGAAGTCCCTGAAATGTTCAGTTTTTATCCTTATGCAAGATAGTGAGGAATACACTCTTTTCATCCCTTAGGTAATTATTTGCTTTATTATTGCACTGTGGTGAGATAGGATTTAATGTAGGTTACAAGTAGTAACAGAATATGAAATAAGGCAACAATAAGCACAAGAGCAAAAGATAAAAATATTCTCAGGAATTAACGTAGTAGTTTGAGAATTGTATGAATTTATAAAATGCTTGCAACTATGCTTAAATCTATTTTTCTTTCTGATAAAGAATGTGTTTTCAAGTATTATGCATACAGGATTCACCTGGGATGGAAGAACTTGAAGAGCTTCAAGTGTTCAGGGACAGGAATGAAATAATAAACTTTTGACTTAGGTTGTCAACCTGAATAAACTATTAACTATCCCATAGCAATTACAAGTTATAGCTAGTAAGAATGCAATAAAAACATGAATACAATTGCCTTTTTCCCCCCCTTAGTTTTTTCTCCCTGTTCCTGTCAAATCTGTTTGTCTGCCTTGTTTCTTAGTTTGCTTTCCAAACCATTCCATGTCCTCAGTAAATCTTGAGACCTTTCTCATGAGTAGATTTGAATAGGCAATTTTGAGTATAGGAAATTAAATGAAGAATCACACTTCATGAGCTTGGGCTTATGGATGGAAAGCTTTAGATAATTCAAGTAGACATTGGTGAATGTTCAACCTGATCTGGCAGGCTCCGGTCTCTGAAAGGGGGGCAGCTGAAGCCTCTATGTTTGCACAGAAAGGCAAGTTACAGGATAGCTAGGAATTGGCTCTGGCCAGCTTGTTTGCCAGGTGTTATATTTTAACAGTTGTTTTCTTTTTATATTATTAGTAACCAGGCCAATGGGCCACTCACATTTAGTGGGGGTTTTGTTTGTTTGGGGTTTTTTTAAATTTTTTAGGATTTGTTTGGTTTTGGTTCCTTTTGCTTGTTTTAGTTTTGGCCAGTTGTGCTGGCAGGTGGCTGTGACTGCACTGTGGTACCCCCAGCTGCTGCCAAGCTCTGCTTTGTGGGAGGTTGGCCATACATAAATGCTGCTGTATATTGAAAGAAATCTTAACATGAAAAGAAAATGATCACAAATGCAAGCCAGATACATTGTGATGTACAAGTGTTTATATAGCAGTCAAGTATAACCATGATTTAACGACATGCGAGGAGGCATTTTCTACTTCTGCTCTGTAAAACCTTTGGGATTAAACTGATTTAAATAAATTAAGAGCAAATGCAGTCTGGGATGATGTTACATTGAAAGGCCTAGAATGTGCTCTGCAGCAGATACTGTGATGCTGACTGATAATTCTAGGAGACTTTTCTTGATTAAGCACTTCTGTGAATCTTGGTTGTATCTGATAAGCAGGGAAATGGTGTCCCTAAATATAACCAAACTGTATTAACAAGAGGATTAGAATGATTTGATGTAGAAACTTTTCTCACTAAACTCTTAAAGAAGATTATGTTTGTTTAATCTTATAATTTAAGCGCAATGGAAATTTGGAAGAGCTGAAATTGCCATTCATTTATTTAAATGGCTTACTTTGAGACAGAGTGCATTATCAGAGGGGCTTAATGTTGAAACTACTTCTAAAAGTCTGAATTTTCTAAGTAGCATGGTCAAAGTATGATTTCTAATCTATACCTTCTTTGCAAAACACTCTGGATTGATCTGTTGAATTAGATGCATCACTAAATTCTTATCTGTGTCTATATGTGCTTCCTCATTGACAGAAGGTTGGGGTGTTGGGGAAGAGAAGGTCTTCATTGTCTTCTCTCTGCACAGAGGTTGCTTTCCATGCTGGGATTTTTCTCTTGATGATTAGCTGACTTAAAAATGAGCATGAGCAGTTAGAAGAAACTGAGAACTAGACAGTTTCACAGTTTAGGGCTATCTCTGTCAATATTGTTTCAAAGAGACCACTTCAGTCAAAACGTTGATATTATTCATTTTTAGTCAAACACTGAGCTCTGTTGCTGTTCTGTTTGTTTGGTAAATAAATGACATTTTCATTGCTGTAAATGCTCAGTTATTTGATAGCTGTTATTTCATTTCAGTTCATGTGTCTCCATTAGAACTGGCTGCTGCACTGAGACCCTCTCCTTGGTTTATTGAAAGGGTGTTTTACGACACCAGTCTAGGTTCTCTTAGGGCATGAGTAGTGCCATTGACTTGAGTACATGGCCAGTTTGGGAAAGAGGGTCACTGTGAAATCGGAACAGAGGGGAGCAAAGTGGAACTTGAAAATTGCTGCCTATAGAGGTTAGGTTAGATGTGTCTTAAATACTTCACTGGGTGGGGGCTTGCAGCTGTAGAAACTGTGTTGATGGATTACTCAGACCTACGAACTAAACAAATGGAAAACACTGCTACTTAGTTTTGCCATCCTGTCCATTATAGGGAAAATTTACATTTTGATTTAAACTGTGTTCCCATGCTGTGTTTCACTATATCAGTCCTAGCATTTTTAAAGAGAGCAATAGCATATTTTGGGTTTAGGCCTATGCATTATTTAAATGAAGAGACACTATGAAAGTGTAAGGCAATTACTTCCCTACTGCCTGCTTCTTTGTCTTATTCTTGTTTCCTTCCTCAAACATATTTTTATGAAATCTAGTAAAGCTAATTCTTCTATTAGTTTCAAGCAAAACCTCAATGGTTTATGCTGTACACACTCCTTTGGGCTCAAGAACCAGTGAGGCAGTATTTGTACGATGATCCACRTTCAATTTTTCTGCCTTTGAAAGAGTCAAGATAGACTAGAATGTTTCCTGGGGGAGGGGGGACAAATTACTCCATACAGTTAAGAATAAGCTGAGGTTCATATTCACTTAGACATCCTAATACACTTCCATACTTGAGCAAGACAGAGCTGTTGTACTGGTGCTCAGTATTTCAGTAGCTTGATGAATCTAAGAATGTTTTAGGAATCTTTCCTTGAAATTGCCTTGTTGTTGTTAGTAGCAAAAAACAGAAAAAAAAAAACCAAAACAAAATCCAACACAAAAATCAAAAAACCCAAACCCACTAGCATAAGAACTCCAAAGGTTGTGTGGGCTTTTTGTTGTTTTGTTTGTTTTGTTTGAATTTTTGTGGTTCTTTGTGTTTTTTGTTGTTTGGGGGTTTTGGGGGCTTTTTTTGTTTGGTTTTTTTTTTTTTGGTTTTGTTTTTTTTTATTGCAGAGTTGTGGTCACCCTTCTCTCAGGATAAGCAGGAATTCTTGTTTGAGTACTGCAAACACAAAAATCACAGAATCTAAAATGTGCTTCTGATGGATGCTCTGGAGCCAATATTCCCTCTTGAAGTTTGACTCTTTTGTACCATTCAAGCCCGGAAGCGTGATGGGGGGTGGAGATAAAAAAATTAAGCAATTGGATAGGAAGAGAGAGAAGATTTTAAAACTTTTTTTGTTTTAGGATACGACAGACTCGTCGTACTGTCTGTCTGCCCTTCTTAGATCTCTTGAGGCAGTCAGTAAAGGAAGGGAAATTATGGACTGCTGGGAGAAAGAAATTGAGGAGCGCCAGACTCTGCAACAGCTTTGCCGTACTCTTCTGGTGTAGCTTCTAGTACATGGCCATGAGCTAGTAGGGTTTTTTAATATTTAGTTTGAAAGTGACCATAACAAACAACCTCCTCAGCAGAACACTGGTTCTTTAAAACCCTTATGATTCTTTGAAGTAAATTCTGTGTAAACACACTAGCAAAGCAAACTTGTAAAAATACCTTTCCTAGAATGGTGTGGGGTTTTTTTTTTTTCCCCCTGGCTATTAACCACTGGAGTCCCAACTGAGCTGAGAAGAATATAAACAAGCAATGCTTTCATGTATGGTAAGAGAAGAGCTCCCTCTCTAGACTGAATGCCTCTCTGAGTAGCGGCAGATTGAGGTCTATTTTCTATTGCTGGCAATGTCAAGGGTGTGAGCTGCTGCTGCTTTCATCTTCAATAAGACCTGTGAAGAGTTACATCCTTTGGGGGAGTTGTGTTTGGTGAATGTTACAGCTTGATGACAAAGACTTTGAAACTGAGCTCATAGGGTTTAACTTGTCAAGTCTTGATATACTTTTCTGATTCATTTTGTGGGGTTTTTTTTCTCTTTTGTTTCATGATCTTTCTTTAGTTGAGCCTTTTATCATTAATTTGTGGGTTTTCAATTTGTTCAAAATCTACCTCTGGACCATGAATTTACCAGTGATCTCTACAGCAGTGGCTGAAGATGTAAAATGTCTTGATTTACAAATTAGAAAAATCTCTTCCACATTTTCTTCTAAAATATGAATTTTATTAATTAAAAAATGCCTGTTTTCACTAAGAATCAAAATAAGCGTATCCCTGAACAATGGCAGATTATAAAAGGTTGCAATTATTTTTTTATTTTGAAACAGTTAAAAATATTCCAGGGCCAGGTATCACAATTTTAGTTTGAGGCAATGCTTAATTGCTTGTAKCTTTTATCCAATTAGCACTTGTTTGCTCCTTGGTGCCTTCAGGTGGAATGACTGGCACTACCAGTAGATGGTTTTAACCTGCTGGCAAATAATGCGGCTTAAAAATATTTCTAAATGAAATAACTTCTTATCCTTGTCACAAGGCTGATGATTTTTCAGCTTGCAGGAAACAAAAGCAGCTTGGGGTAAGTGAAATGTGTGTGTGACTCTGTATTTTACAGAGAGCTCAGGAGCTGGTCCTGTACAAGTAAGGACACGGAGATCATTGGTTCTGAGGTGTTACACTGTTCTTCTCAAGTTGTTTTATTTTTTTTGTAACAGCTCTCTGAAGTGAAATTTYTTATGAATTATTAATTTTGGAAGCTAGTATATCCTGACCTCTTCCTTTCCATCTCCTTCAGTGTTGCCCTCGCACAAAGACATCTGAGTGCAAGCTGTTGGCTGTTTATTGGTAATGACTTTTTCTGCTCAGTTTTGTAAAAGCTGGAAAAACTCCCAGTTGCTTCTGTGCCACTCCAGTTTGTTTTCCTTGGAAGCCTTGCTTACGTTGGGGTAGCCTTCAGTTTTACTGGGGTRGTAGGAATGTGATTCTTTTAGGTTTTTTTCCATGTGTTCTGTAAGGTTCACGCTAATTGCCATCTAAGTTAAAATAGTTTGTTTAATGTGCTTTCTCCCATCCTGACAGCTCATTAGTATATTGTGGTGGTTTGTTTCGTAAACTGAAGAAAATGTTTCTCATAATATTCTTTCTCTGCCTGACAGACCATATTTATTTCCTATTTTTCCAGCTATACCTTCATCTTATTATATCTGAAATGTACTCTCWTCTAGGCCTGGAAAATGAACTTTTAGCATTCATATTTGTAACAGCAGTGATTTCTCTCAAAATTATACTTATCAGGCCTAAGTGCCTTGATGGGACAGGTTCCTGGGCCACTTTATTGGAGCCCCAGACATGATCACCGGGCAGAAGACTATAAAGCCTCTATTTAATGCCTGTAACTGGAAAGATACATGGAATGGATGTTTTGTAAGCAGCTAGATGCTCCATCAAGAGGTAAATACTTTGTGTTTCTAAGGGCCTTCTTTTATATCAAATTGGATACTTCTACTGGTTTTTCCCAAACTCTCAGGAAGGCAAGTTTTGCATCTCCAACATGATGCTTTTGTGCTTAGATGTGAAAGGTCATTTGTCTCTTTTCTCTCAGCAAGTGMAAATGTATTCACATGTCAAATCTTTCATGTCAGGGAGAATCCAGATTGTGGACTCAAAAGCTTTKCTTGTCATGTTTCTAATTAGGTCTGTGACTCATTCTCATGAATAATATATCGAGCTGCATATTAACATCTAATCCAGCTAAATCATCAATTTACRGCAAACCTTGGCTGCAGCAACTCCAGTAAAAAAAAGTCAGAGGCTGCAACATTTTTCCAACAGCTGTTAAAACTTCTGTAGTGTCTCTAGGTACTAAACTTGCAAAGCAAGTGATTAGATTCATGGTTGCAGTATGTGGGGGTGAATGAATTTGATTAAAATATTAAAAATAGATTTCTAAAGAGGACTTTGAGGTTAAGGCCAAAAGAGCTCTTTATCCCAGGTACAAATTATTTTCCTTTATGATCTGAGGAKGAGACTATTTGTCCAAGTTCAGACCAAAGTGCTGTGTATGGTTAGATTAGATTGCTGTTCTTAGTAAGAAACTGATTTGTTTTCTATCTCTGAGTGCAACAAAAAGATACCAGCTAATAAATTATTACAAAGGTTTTTAGCCCGAAATGAAATCACTTGTCACTTGACCTCAGTCTTGCAGAATATTTTGAAGGATTGTCCCAGCTCCCTCATTAATATGCTGGATGGGACTGTTGTGGATGTAGCTGGTTGTTTTTGTTTGTGATCATGCTGACAGTTATTGTCAAACAGCTTCACTCCATCATGTAGTGTTCATCACCAATTAGTCATCTGACAGGTATAATTTCTCAGTGCTGTGGATCACTAGTGTAACTGTAAATTATCTTTGAAAGTGTCTTTAAAACGTCATCTTTTCCTGCTGTTGTCTGTTTTCCATCACCTAGTTCATGATAGGTTGCTGGCACTGCCGTATGCTTCCTTCCCAGTTTATTTTATAGACAGAATGATATATTCCTGCCGCTCCCTTTCTGCCTTTCCCTGCTGCTCAGCTCTTTTCTCTGAAGAACTGGGCTCRCAGGAGGCTCCACTTGGTGGCTACTGTGAGCTTGTGTCAGAGCAGGAAGAGAATAGTCTTCATGCCTGGCTTCTCAGTCTTTCCAAATGCCGTTCCACTGCCACATCTGTTGACTTTCATGCAGAAAGCGAGCCTTTGAAAAGGATACAGCTTCCATGTAGCTCCTGTCAGACCGCATCAGAATAATCAGCTTTGAGAAAGACAGGTACCATGTGCTCGACTCCTGGTGCATATGTATCCTCCCTGCTGCATACGTGCAACTGTGGGGCAGGGATCCTACCTGCTCTGTAATGGCTCACTGAGGGTCTGTTACAGGCAGCCTGTGTGTGACAGCCATGAAGAAGGAGGATTTTGAACTTGGTGTATGGGTCACGGCTGTTCAACTTCATCTGGCCAGGCCGTCAGGATTGATCTGATTGTGCGYGAACAACCGCTGCTAGTGAGGGTTGTGTATGGCGATGGGAGATGCTAAGCTAAGCCTGCTTGTCTGATTTGAATGGAGCAAAACTGGCTTCCAGATAGCACCTGGCAGTRAAGAGCAAGTGTGCAGCCAGCATACGCTCAGTTAAAGAGTTTCAAAGTGAATGACTTGATGATGGACTGTTACCAAAAGATGATGGAACACAGTTGGATGATTTTTGCGTGGTGACTTGGAAAACTAAGTTGCCATGCACTTCRAAAATCAAAGAAATATTCCCTGTAATAATGAGGAAGTAATAACTGTGATRCCTGTGCCACAGGTTGTTGCATATGAGCATGTGTATGGTATGATTGAATTGATAGTACTGCTTGGCTGTGCTAGACCACAATTGCAAATTATAGTAAATTTTCATAGCTTTTAAACTATTTTAGTTTTATTTTGATTGCCTTAAATGTTCTGAATAATAGTGAGGGTCTCAGGGCATATTAAATGGGATAGTCATTCCTCTGTAACTTTCTGAAAGGTACTCTTAAAACGGTATTTATATATTTCTAATGCAAGGTTAGGAAAAGAAAAAGGATTGAGTACATATCGTGGACTATTCATTTAGAATCAGAGTTTCACCTATGAAAGAAGGATGAGGCTTCTAAATAGGTAATGTGTTCTTGTCATAAGTATCAAGAATTAGAATATGCAGACTGAATATGGGTTCACCAGTCTGCATAGATGTCTGACCTCCATCACACAGTGCTTCTCCCTGTTCTGTCCATATTACTCAAAAAACTGGGTTAATGATGGGTTTTTTTAAACCTGTGAATCAGAGTTTTATACACCTGACAATGACCTCAGCATCCCTGGAAAGTTGCAGTTAAGAGCAAGGGCAACCATTTTAAGTTAAGGATCAAATGTGAATTACAAAAAAATGTCCTAAAAAAATTATTTCCTATGTGTGGTGGAAAGCAGCACGACTTTACTGCTTGTTTGTACACCTCTACAGACTTGATACAACTTTAAAATTTGCCTATAATAATCCCCAGGTGTTACACCTTAGACAATATGAGTCAAACTAATTAGAGAGCTGAGAGATTTAGACTGTTCTAGCAATTAAAGACTTTCACATGGATTTATGCTCCCTTCAACTTGTAGAGCTTGATGCTGTAGTTCTTTAGCAGGTATCATTCTTTGCAGTAGAAGTTTTGCATGAGTAGGGGCTGTTTCTTGAGTATTTTTATGTACTTATAATGAAAACATTCACATTGTTTTCTTGTTGTGCTCTTAAACAAGTGGATGATTCGAGTTCATGAAGCTTAGGAAGAGAAATGACACTTCCCAGGTTGCCAGCAGTTCTGCATAAACAGCTGGTGATTTCAGTTGATCAATGGCAAAGAAAGAAGTGTGTCCCTGTGTTTGACTCCCACAAAAGGAACAGGGTACACTGTCACATCCACAATTTAAATTAAAAACTGTGTGGCAGTTGAGTTTTCTATTTCAATGGTGTCTTAAACTGCATCACGTGCTATGCACTACACMGAAATTAGCAAACAGATTAATGTGGTGCTGAACATGAAGGCTAAGATCAGTTTGTTTTGACACAGTGATGATGACAAATAAGTACTTTTCTTGGAACATGTAAGTAAAACTGCTTTGAATGTACAGATTGAGAACTACGTCTTGCTCTGTCTTGTCATTTCAGTTCTGAAATACATTTTGTTTACATCTTGCTGATTTCTACCTGGCTCTATAGGCTGAGTTGATGCTTTGCTTTTCTTCAACATAGCAATCTATTTTCTTTGTACCATTGTTATGTGTGCTGGGCTCTCTTTTTTCCTTATTCTGTCTCTGTAAGCATTTTAGTCTCTTCACTTTGAGTGGCTGATTTAAGGAAATTGAGAGATTAGGATAGCAGACAACTGAGATGAATTGAAGTAGTTCATCTTTGTCAGAAAAATCCTGTCTCTCTCAGCTGTCCCTCTTGCAAGAAAGAGGAGAAACTGGGCAGAGAGCTAAACTTCAGAGACATGCARTAATTATGAAGAAGCAAAGTGAGAAAATGTCTTGAACAAAGCTGGAAAAAATGGGTGCCTTTTGGACTGAAATAGGTACATAGAAGCTCCTAATTCCATATGGAACTGCAGCAGACTATCAATTTACTCTGAATCCATTAACATAGCAGATTTAGAGAGAGAAAATTCTTAGGGGTATGTCAAACTTTTTTTCAATTGATGAGAGAAGAATGTTCTTCCCCATTAGAAAAAAACAAAAACTGGTTTTGGAGAAAAAAAAATGTGCAGAGAAGAGAAAGATCTATATTGTAGCTCAAATGTTTCTCTTTGCTAAAATGGAATTTAAAAAAAAAGGATGGTTTAAGCTCAACTTGAGCGTTATTAAAAATTAAAATTGAACACAAATTGAAAATTAAAGTTGAATACAAATAAACTAATGGGGGGAGAARTAGAAGAGTGAGAATATCATACTTGGTGTTCTTTTTTCTCATTTCATATATTATTAGGACTAAAGAGATTTTCATCAATATTGGTGCTACCAGGTAATGTATTTCAAAGAAGTATCGAGCTGGCCAGGATCAAAGTCACTTGTACACACAGAGTTTCCAGCTAAGCTGGAAAGAAGCTGTGGGAGGATATGGGTCTGATACAGTCTGAAAAAGGCAGAGTAGCCTTCGTTATCTGTAAGAGGCAGAATAGCCAGAATTGATCCCACTTCAGCAGAAGTGGAAAGGATCAAGGTCATAAYAAGGTGTGCTCACTTGATCTGCTCAAAACCTGAGACTGGGAGAAATGATTGATAACATGAAAGCAAAGAGGCACTTGGTAGCTTGCTCCAGGAAAACAGAAGGCCTGTAAGCATCTAAGGATAGGAGAACTTTTATCAGCTTACTCACTTTGAGGTTTTCAGACTAATCAAGTGAGGTGATGTTCTGCCCATGGTGCCTCCCARCTTGGCTCTCCTCAGAATGGGCTCTCACTCTGCCCTCTGCTGAGGCTTCCATTCTGCTGAAGCAGCCTCTGGATGGTCTCTGAGTCTGGCAGAGTTACAATTTTGTAGGGGTAGGGAGGAGGAAAGGCCCAGGGGAGGGGGAAGATGTTTCAGACATRTGTGTAGGTCAGTCTGACGGCTGCTCTGGGAGACAGAGGAAAGCAGGCAAATGATGAAAGTCAGGTGTTGGAAAAGGCTTGTGGTCCAGCCTCTCCTTAGAGTTAGCTGCAGATGTGAGCACCCAGACTTCCTCTGATGCAGTTCAGGAACAGCCTTTCAGCTGAATGTGGTGCCTAGAGGAGATTTTTCTTCTCCTGGATGAAACCAAGACACTGTGGGGCATGTTTAGCCGTGCTGTTGCTAGCAGCACTGTCACTGCTCCCAGCCTGTCGATCAGCAGGAAAGGTCCCCACCCCCTTGGGTAGTGCACTTGCGCTTGGTGACTAAAATTAGGAAATTTAAGGAATAAATTAAAAACAATTAATAATGTTTCTTAAATACAGCTGATCAGTTTTGCCAAGCTGCGAACATTAGAGGCTGGACACTGTTTTTGTTTAGAAAAGTACTGAACACCCCATAATTTCTACAATGCAGTGGGAATTGGAAGATGTTCTTGCCTGTGGTGGGAAGATGGAAGTCAGTGATTTTTAAGGCCCCTTCCAACCCAAACTGCTCTGATTCTGTGGTTTGAAGCTCTTTGTTTGTTATCTGTAACTCATTGCTCGGTGAGTAGTGCCTTAGCCACAAAGCCAAACTCAGAACATTTTATTTTGCTATTGTTGCACTGTTTCACTATGCAAGACTTGCAAGTCAGCAGCATATGGCACGGCTATATTGTTCTATAAAGAAGGGAATAACTGTGTATGACTTTTATTTGGATGGTGAAAGCTGGRAAAAAAAAAAGTCCCAGGAGTTACTCTTCTCAAGCTCAAAGCCAAGGTGTTTGATGTGATGTCAAAGGCTGTTGAAATATGTAATTCATTCCATCTGCTGCCTTYGGTGCATGAGAACAGTGCATTGGTGCCAGCTGCACGTGCCTGAAACTGAGAGAGGAAAGCCTTGGCAATCATTCTGTTTGCTCTGCTGCTTGTGAGGGTGCAAGCGAGCCGCAATTTCGCTTTTATTTTTAGCCCGTGTGTCCTGGTTTGCCTGACAGGCCAAGCTTAGGGGGATGTGTGCTGCATGCACTTGAGCTTAGGAGGCTTTCCCTGCATTGCCAATATTGGATTTCTAAAAATTCATACGCATTCACCAAGTTTCGGTTGCCATCTGTCTAGGAATTAGGTAGCTCTGGCTTTCTTGTTCTGGGCTAAGTATAAGGAATTTTTACTCCTTTTGTTGTTCATTAGCTGGTCCAACCAAGCTAATTCCTAAATACAGTACAGGGTTTGCAAGCATAACCACCTAATCAACAAGCTTCGGGAGATCAATTTTTAAAGAAATAATTATCATGAAATCRTTTCCCAGCCTTTAGGGAAACTTACTCTGGTTTGCTGTAGTTCTTGACCATGTGTTACAGCGGCCCAAGAACAGTCAAGTGGAAGTGGAACTTGTAATTTTTCTTCAATATTTTATTGATATAAGTAGTAGCACTTTCCTGGGTGCTTCTTATGTAAAACTCTCAAATTACTGTTTAATAGGAGGATAAAAAGATTGAATATCAATAAAATGTTCCCTTTTTTTCATTTATCAACCAATTATGAAGGAAATAGAAAATTAAACCCATAATTTATTATGTTCAGTCTTTTTCCTCTTTCCTGTTATTTATGCAGAGTGGTGCCTAGAAGCTGTGCTGTCTTCAACCTGTAGCCAAATGGCTTTGTAGATACAGTGAAAGATCATGTAGTGAGAGATCATAAAAGAATTGTGAAAAACCCAGCAGGATCAAAAACCAAAACRCCCAAATGCTTATGGGCAAGAAAATGATTTAATGTAATGGAGAACAAAGTAAAACAACTGCTGGTTTACTATATTTTATTTTTTTTTCCCCTGAGGTTGTCCTCTACTGAGGAGAAATAAGATCCTAAACAATATTTGTACTCAAATATAAGCATACAAATAGTCTCACAGGATTCAAGCCTGCTGCAACCTCAAACAACTGTAAGCACTGAGGCCAAATCCATTGTGTTACTTGAATCTAAATTGGGGAAGGAGAGTTTAACAGCACTTCATGGGTAATTGGGAGGTTTTAATCTGAAGCCTTCAAAGCTATTTTGGCTTTTGTCATCGAGGASATGGCCTCTGATTGTCATCTAGTGTTGTGTCATCAGGCATCCCAGTGTTGTTCATTAGTGACTGACATAGTTCTCTACTATGTCTTGCTAATGAAATCATAATTGAGCCAAAAGCACGTGTCTGCAAAATTTTAATATTCCACTGCACCCTTTGAATGCTCTAAACAGACCTGATGTAGGTCCCTGTAAATGTAAACTCCCTGATGTGATACTTTTACAAAAAATGAAATCTGTTCCTGCTCTCTAGGTGGATTGTTACTTGGAATAAACCAACACTACTGCACATCTAACACTGGGCAGCTGGTATGCAGTCACCTTTGCCACTGGGGTGCTGCACCAGAGTTATTGGGAGAGAAGGGAAAACGCATTTTTCTAATGGCAAATTTGTGGGAAAWGTATCCAGTGTGCTGTTCTACTAGAGCTTGTACAAACTAAACACTGCYGCTACTGCACAGTACTGATGCATTGATGACAATTGCACTATTCACACAAGTAATTCAAGTTTGAAAAGCAAGGAATTTTAACTAGGAAAGTTAATACAGGCTTTTTCAGAAAAGTTCTCAAAGCTTCTCTTAAGTAAGCCTCTGGAAGGGAGAGCCGTGCCAAAACCCACAGGTTTTTGCGCAGTTGTTTTCCTGGTCTTCATTTTTGAGGTGTGCTTGGTGGGAGGATGAATAACTTTTAATCTCTAGGTCCACATGAAAGCAGAAGGCCAAGGGTGGAATAGGAAGGAAAACTGAACCACTGACATTTATTTCATTGTTTGAATCTAGAGGCAATATTTGGATTGCACATACTATGTTTATAGTGTGGAATCAATTTTAATAAATTAGGAAACTATTACAGGTGAAGAGATGAAGCTGTGTATCAGGAGGGAAGAATAATACTGAAAGCTTATGAGGGTCAGTTTCCTCTGTTTTTCTCCCCACTTAAAAAGCTTTAATTATCCATTACTTTTACAGAGTAAAAGACACCTGAAAATACCCCTTACAAGTACATAAATTTTGAAATATTTGATTCTTATGATTTTTAAAATGCATAGGTCATTTCATAGAACAAGGAAATTAAAATTATAGGTTGTCACACTGAAGACATAAATAGACTTACAATTTGAACTAATTTATTTGAGAAAACCCACCTTTACTGTTTACCTGGATCCATATACATGTTATTCTTGTATTTGGCATATACTTACTGCGATTAGTATAATAATATATATTATAATATGTATAATATATATTATAGATATAATATAATAGTGTTGAAATTATGTGAACTTAATTTCATACTCTAATAAAGGATTGGCTAGAGTTAAAAAAACCCCAAACAAACAGCAACAAACCACAAAAAAATCAACTCTTTGCACCTGTAGTTTTGGGCTTTATTCAYTCATGACCTGACAAAATATTGTGGTATTCTGAAGACAAAATTTAATCTATTGTTTCCTATAAATAGTTTATTTGCTTGGGTGTCTTTTACAACATCTTAATATCTTCAGAGGAATAAAACAACCCCCCAATCTGCTTCTAGAATGGAGGGAACTCTTGGAGTTAGTGGAGGCCTGTTTTCTGCCAGAGTTGGTTAATTAGTACCAAAAGTGCTCAGAAATGATAATATTTTTAAAACATGGGAGTAATGCTTTAAATTTTTTTTAGCTCAGGCAGTTCAACCCACAGCACCTCATTTAATTCCTATGGGAGCACTGTAGTAAAAAAAGAACACAACAAAAAAAMCCCCCAAAAACAACAACCTGTCTTTTTGGAAGAAATCCTTTAATCCAGGTGTCTCCCTAATAGTGTGGGCACTATGGGGACATGGAACTGGCTTTAAAGGAGCTGTGARAGCCTTTCTTTGGCCACCTGCCTTCCCTGTGATGGAGTGGGATAACTTTGGTCCAGACCTTCCCTGGCTGCAGGATTCCCAGGGGCTGCCGAGGGTGTGTGTGGCAGGAATGTTAAGGGAGTAGATCAGTTATCCTCTGATGTCACAGGCAGGAATGGTAGATATTCCTATAGGTGTGCAATATGGGTTGAGTTTTGTGCCACGTGTGAGCAGCTGACACAGTGTGAATCACCAGAAAACTGTCCTACACATTTATTTAATTACAAGAGCTTGTAGTCTTGAAGCTAAATGTAAATAGTGTAAATAACTTGTATTTCTCAGTTGTTTGGTGTGGGGGGTTTGTTTGTCTTTTTACCCTTGGGAATATAGCCGTTATTTCAAATTAATACAYTGACTTATGAGCTGAAGATTTTTCTGTTCGCTGTTTGGTACACTGCTTACCAAATTACTTTCAGATCTTAGAAATAATCTACACAAAATGTCAATCTCTTCTAATATTTATCTAGCCTTACCCTTACTAGAAATATTTTTTGTGAAATAATAGACTTCAAATAGAAATCCCAGATGTACTCTGAATCCATAAATTGCTCATTGTGAAGAAAATACATTTTTTTCTCTAAAAATGATGGATTGCTAGAACATAATGGCTTGTGCTGCTGTTATAGTTAAATTTTCTTTGAAATTACTGAATTTCATACTGTTTATAAAGTAGGCACAGCCTCCATAAGGCTAGACAGCAAGAATAGTGCACATATACAACTGAAATAGGGGCAGCTGTAAAGAATTCTGATGTTACATGGCTCTTGTGTTTACTTTTATTCTTTTTATTCTGAAATGGAGTGAAAAACGCTGAATGCTCCCTTTTGTGGAGTATTAGACACAGACATGATTAACAAACTTGAGCATTAACACTCTTTGCAGTTATCCTTTCGCGTATACAAGTAAAAAATAACCAAAGTGCAGATGCTATTTTGTTTACCTCCTACAATAAAGACTCAAAAATAGGATTGAATGTGGTTATCTGCAATGACACATGTGAGAAAAGGTATTTGTTTTGAGCTAGACACTGAAAAGACTGATTTYATAAGAGCGGCAATTGTAAATTGCAGAGACACTGGCTTCATCCTCTTCACAGGTAACCTTGACTTATTTTTCTTTATTAAGAAATTAGATGGTTGCTGAGCTGAACTGCTCCTGGCTCTTGCAAAGGAATTACTTGTTAATGGTCAGAGAGGTTTCACTGTCAGGCAAATGAGCAGGATGAAAGATTTCATGACAGCTCCCAAGATCTCTGAGCTCATGCTCAACATGTGTGTGTTGGTAAAAGCTGAAGTTATCGCCTTTCCCTCCCTGTTCAAGAGGTGTGGAATTTGGATTATTCATATATCATGTGACGGTTTAAATAATTTTCATTACAGTCTCTAATTCCCACACTGCCCTGTACCAGTGCTTTCCAGAATCATTTGTAGGGAACTCTACATCTACTGCAGCAGCTTCATTCACTTTATTTTCATTAAAAAATATCAGTAAAATTCAAGTTGTCTTCATATCTCTTCTAGGGGAAAGTCTGATCTGGAGARGTTGCAATAGAGGTAATGGACACTAAACTGATCATTAAGTTTTGAGGTGTTTTAGGGTGGTGACAAATTTGTGTGTGCTCCTGGAGCACTCATACCGTTGTGGATCACCTCAAACAGTGAAGAGTGTTATGTGTCAGAGCAAAGCAAGAGATGTGTGTGGTGAAGAGGGAAGGAGACTCTTAAGCCTTCCATGGATGTTAACCTTTGTTTCAGAGCTTGAAAGCTGTGATTTGTTTAGGGTGAGGTTTTTTGGGGCTGATGGAGCACATACTGTGAGGGACATCTCCACATTGCAGCCTGGTTTTAAACCACCCTTTTCACCAGTAGAGGTGAAGGCTTCATTTGTATGAATCACGTAATACAGTGCAGGAATGCACCACCTTCTAGTAACTTCTGAGATGTGTTAGCGTATATAACCCTTCACCCCGGAGGGTGAATTACTAAAGTGAACTTCAGATTTCAGGCACGCTTTACCCTAAAATGCAAAACCTAGGCATTTCAAAACACRGCATTAAGGCTGCAGGAAAAACTTCTAGTTCATTTAGGAATGACTCAACTATCTATGGGATAAATTCTAAAACCTYCAAGAACATAATTTAGTTATCAGAGAATTCTGGTAGTAAACAATACAGTTCTTTCTAGTAACCTTATTTTTTGGTCATGTAATTTATTATCTCCTTTGTATATGAGAGGAATTGTTCAGGATAGTGGCTATATATAAAGGTAGAKGAGGAGACAGAAAATTAATTCTTGCATCTCTTCTATTTACCCCAGTAAATTTGGGCACTCAGTTTTGTTAATTGCTTATACTGAAGTATAATGAAAAGCATTTAGCTTTTCTCTCTGAATCTCATAAGACTGCAAACCTATGGTGATAATTTTTGTGAAATTCACACTACGTCTTACTTGGACRTAATTTTTTTTTCTCAAAATAGCTTTTGTAGGTTTCCTGTTACATATCTGTTTATCTAATATAGTTATATTTTTGTGTATATAGCTTATTTAGTATATGAAAAATGATAACTGATTTTCCAGTGTATTCTGACAAGGAAAGCACTCAGTATTGAAGAATTTTGTAAGAGGAGCATTTGCTGATGGACAGTGACAAGAAAGAAACAGAAAATCAGTGTTTGGGCTTTATCCATAAGTGAGACAATAATCTTTGGAACATATTGTCAAAAGTAATTGGTTGTTTTTCTGKTTTTGGTGTGTCTTCACGYGAAGTACTGGCATCTTGAAGAAGATAATCTTGATAAATGTAACTTACTGGATCTGTTGAGGGAGAGGTAGCTAAGTGAAAGTGCAGTGGTTGGTAATACACAAGAAATCAGATTACGTAATGAAATTATCTCATTTCGAAGGCCCTAAATTTCTGTAGCTCTGAGGTCAAACACTTTTAGCTCAGAAAAAAAACTAGAAAATCATGTGCAAACATGTTTTTCCAAATCTCTGCCATATTTTTTTCTAATCTATTTCCTTTATCTTTAATATTTGAATGCTTGACTTAGTACTGCAGTGTTGTCATTTGTGTTTTGATGGAGTGCTGGTGGCAAATCCATAAGACACATGGCAACACATGAGGGTTTGGTAAGTCTGTTCTACACATTCTCCTGCATATAATCATTTAGGTTGGAAAAGATTGAGCATAATCATTAACATAAAACGTCCATCACTAAACTAGGTCTCTTAAGTACCATATACACGTCTTTTAAACACCTTGGCCCATGAAAAAGAATTCTTAAGGGCTTAGGAGAATCAAAAAGCACACCACCATCTGCTGAGCTCTGYCTTGTATTTAAAAGGTCGTCTGGTCTCCTTTCACGTTACAAGTTTGCCCTTTTGCAATCAGAGTTAATTGTTACACATAGTGGCATATCTTTATCTTTTACATATGTTCTCATAATAATAAATTAGTAATTCTATGGAAATATTATGCAAAATCATCTGTATGTGCCTTTGGAGTGTTGAAAAAATTAARTAGGCTGAATTAACAATGAAACTATCTTCTTTTTTGGCATCATGCTTGTTTGACTCAGTACTTTCCTCATTTCTGTTGAAGTGGAAGATCCTGGAGCAGTTTCAGGGCAACTTGGGCATGAATGCCTATTTTCTTCAGCCCATCATTGTTTCTAWTGTTTAGTACCTGGCTTTGTGTTCCTTTTAGATTTTAATGTATCATCTTAGTTCTTTCCTCCCCCTCTGCAGTCTTTCACAAATAATTGAAACAAACGTGATAGGGTTTTGGCGGACCATCTGTTATGTTTGGTATCCATCCCCAACAAAGACAGAGTGGTCKCATGATAAACAAGTGGTTTAAGGACTTTATGTTCTTAAACCTTGGGAAAAACAGCTTTTTCCTTTCTTTGCATTCCAAATGTGTTGGCTGGATAACATAATCACTTTGAACATTTCAGTAATCGTGACAATTATGTCAGAAGTTCTGAGTAAATAAAATGTGTGATGTTCAAAACCCCGAGCCTCATGATATTAGGTACTCATAGTTCAAGTCTTTGTGATTTAGTGACTTTTCTGGATAAAGTGAAGGGTGTCTGAAGTGAAGCAGGAGAGTTTTCACAGTAAACAACTCTTCTGCAACCAGCTTTATGGTTTTAGAAACTCCACCAGTTACATGCAAGAACAGGTGTACTTTCCAATTACTGTCTGAAAAATTATTTTGTTATCAATGCAACTGATATTCCTGGGGGTTTTGCATTTTTGTTATTGTTAAGTAAAGCTTTAACACTTTAAGTAAACACCGTTAAGTCTTAGTGTTTAAAAAAAGTTTTCGTTTGTCAAAAAGAAAAATTCATGTACTTTGAAATTGCTGCAGCAAGCTTTTGGGTTTATTTTGGAAGTTTGAGTTTGCATCATTAACCTCATCTTTCTCCTCGGAATCATTACACTACGAACAGGGCAGCTGACCCCAACTCTGATGGGATGATTGCTCAGGTAAGGAAATATTATGTGGCATTTYCACAGGACTTGTAGCCAAGCCAGAAATGCAGCTTTAATTCACGTGTTCCCCTACTCGCACTGGGAATCAGGCACAGGGCAGGTTGTGCAGCTTTATCTCACCATGGAGGTAGAAGATAGGTTTGAAATTTCATTTTTRTCCTCTTCATCCTGAGTTTCAGTTTGTGCTTAAGAACTTTATTTTACAGTCTGTAGAGAAACATGGCATTCTCCATAAGTCACTACCAGAGCTCAAGGGCGACAAATGGGAGAATCCCCACAGGTTTTCTCTCCAAATCTTCCAGCTCCCAGTTCTTATTAGTCTGCTGCTTCTGAATGCATTCCCTGTATCAAGGGAAGGGAAGTGGATTCCTGAAACTTGTGAAAATTACTGAATGGGTTGCATGTTATATAACATATGTTTGATTTTATGGCATAAACCACAAATTTGGCAGCCACTCAGATTAGTAAAGCTTGAAAATTTTCTTCTTTTGCTAATTAAATATAAAGATCCCATGATATTTACAATACCCTCTATAAAAAGAAGGGTCATTAGGAATGTCACTGTAATTTAGATATTGGAAGAGAAAGCTTTCAAGTGTGACCTGCTGAGCATATTATCCACTTTCACCTTACATCAGTGTTTGTGACAAGGCAGTATCTWCTTCTCTCCTTGTTAAATGAGTTCTATTCCTGAGGTCTGCTCTACTTGTCATATTCTTAGTGCACGCTGTTTTCTGTTTACTTGCCATGAATATTTCTCGAAGGTATTTGGAACATSCTCATCATTGAGGAATATGTGTGATTTCATACTTAGAATACTCTGATTTTCACACGTACTCTATCTTATTTCTCCAATAGAACTACGACCCTGCCATGCATTCCCTTTGGTAAGAACATCAGTTGTAGCTGAGTTATTCTCTTGGTCTGAATAAGTCTCTAAATGCCATGTGAGCCCTCCTTTTACAACTCCAAGTTCTCTTGACTTTTTTTATAAGCCCTCGGTACTTGGTCACTCTACAGCTTTTGGTAGGATCCTCAGTTGCATTTCTGTCACTTTGCATCTCCATATGTGCAAAGCAATTCTTAAACTGATCTATCCATCCACCCAAACCACAATGACTCATTTTAACACTTCCTGATGAACTGCAGGCATAGAACAGACACTTTATAGGGTTGAAGCTTCGCTTGGCCTCTCTAAAAATCTTCATGCAGCATTTTATTGGCTCTGCTGAGTGCTGTTGTRGCCTAATACATTGTTCTGGGACATGTCTCGTCCCAGCTTAGGATGAGTTTGTCACTGAAGCAACATGTTGTTTACTGATACTTGGCATTGCTAAGTAACACAAAAACTAAAGTCTAAATAATTTAAGCACAACAGCAGACTCACTGCAATTTTTTTCAAATCCATTTCTAGGACTGACGTGTCACCTTAAAAACATGGTGGGTTTTTTTCTTTCCCTTAAAACAATGTTATATCTAAGCTGTACCCTCAGCTTGCCAATCTAATATGCCTCTCTTGTTTGTTCAGAGAATAGGTCAAACCAACACCTGYAGGAAAGTCTCTTTAGATTTGTCAGAAACTATTCAACAATCAGTTTCACTTTCCAGTTGATTTCATGTATTGATTGTATTATTGCAGTATAACACCACCAATCTACCACTTTGTGCTCCTTTTCAGGGGTCTCTTCTAAGAATAAAAGCTCCTTTTATTTTTTTTTCCAAGTCTAGTGAACTAAAATATTTCTAAAACTTTTGCACACTTGCAAAATTATGCCCAGATTTATACCGAGAGGGCAGAAAAATTTTTTTGTTCCTCAACAGTAATTCAAAGGACATTGAAGGAAAGGCTTCGATAGTATCACAACTTACATAAAACTTATAAATTGGCTTTTGATTTTCATGTGTGTCCCTCAGTGTGTGAAAAGGCACTTTTTTTCCCCTTTTACTTTTAGATCAGACCAACTCTTATTTTGTAGCATCTGTGATCATGGGGAGCTTTTACAGGAATTTATCTGTAATGGCGACCTGGAAAAATGCTTTTCTTGTTTAGTCAAAGTTAATTAGGTTACGGCTACAGTTGCTTGCTATTGTATGAAATGTGCCTGTCATAATCTCTAGGCACATGTACATAAATTAATACATAAAAATGACCTCGTTGCAAATAAAGAGAACTTGCCAACCTTCCCTTTGCTTCTGCAGACCTCCCTCAGGCAAAAGCCTGAATAAATAGATAAACCCTGCAGCATGCCCTGAAGGCTTGTAAGTGTGGACTCTGCCAGACTGATGGGGTGAGGGAGTTTGAGAGAACCTTGCCACTGGGCTCTGTATTTAGGGCTGTTGGTGAGAGTAGATCAGCTCACCTCGACTTCAGGAATAGGACAGAGAATGATTTAATGTTTCAGGGATTCATAACTCTAGGCAGCACTGAAAAAATGTTTTACACCATTAAAATGTGATGCTTCTGTAGGATTTGTAAATTTTATTTATTTTTTTGCTGCTAATGGCCTGGCTGTCAGAGTACCCAGCCTTTTTGAAACTTTTTTTTCCACCCGAAATAGCAGCTTAGCATTTTGGGAAAAAGTCATCGGGCCCAAATATAGAGAGGTGATGACTACTTTGCAAAATCAACATAATTTTAAACTTCAAGCCTATATGTGGCATTTATGATTGAGTATTAGCATAAAACGGAAACCAAACAAAACCCTTATGGTCATTTCCCCTGGTAGGATAGAGTGCTACAGTGCTAAAGCAGCAAAAGGAAATGGAGCTCTCAAGAGAWGAAACATGCATAAACATGCAAGTTTGTTTTCATTTTGGCTTGAYATCTTCTCGAAGAAAAAGTGAAAAACTAGAGCTCAACTCTTGGAAGTAATCATAGTAGCAAAAAAAAAAAAAAGGAAAAAATCTATTCTATGCTTGCCATAAAATGCCTCTGGTCCACATTCTCAGTTTCAATTAATTTTTTTTTCATGTTGTTGGCTTGGTATCTAGCAGAAGGCAAGGAAGGAATGTGATATGGGAGACCCTTGCTGCACTGATTAAAAGCTCAAATAAAATTTTTATTTGAATAAAATATCATATGGCAATATTATGGTACTTATGTTGAGTGAGGAAATGAAAATAGAATAATCACTCATTAGTATAAATACATTCTTAATGAACTGAGGGGGCAGCAACTAAAGTAAAGTGGAAGGAAAGGAAGAAAGCCAGTGGAAAGCAATCCTTGAGTAGTTTGAACATGACCTGTTGGATGTGTCTGCTGTGTGGTAAACAGTCCCTTGTGCTTTTGAGTCTAGTGGTACGTCCTGTGACATTTGCCAGGGAAAGCTTATTGACTGAACAGAATTCCATTAGTTTATCCCAGTTATTACTAAAGTTRATACAACTTAGTATCTTTCAAATGTGTATACAAATATTTATTGCAATGCAATCTGCTGATGGGAAAAAAGTAGAAATAAGTAGAATAGTAATGAGAGCTTAATAAACAAAACTTAAATCAGAAAGTGCTTTGCATTGAAAGCGGTAGGAGACTTACTGATTTCACTTGTCTAGGGACAAGTTCTTTGTGGATGGTTTCTATGCCTTTTGAGCTATTTTTGTTCATAGTATCTTAAAGGAAATTGGRTTTCATTTGATTATTCAGGGCCACATATTTGGTACAAAAGTATTTAAAATGGAGACCTTCAATGATTTCTTGAAATGCTCACCAAGGTGGATSATATGGTATTTGGAGCATATGTTTGAAACAAAACAATAATTTTGTTCTAGTTTATTACTATTAGAAAACACCTCAGTTCTTTAATAAGCAGTTTTCCTTGTGCACATGGCAGAAAGAAACAGCACTCTTTGAGCACCAGAACACGACCAYAGTAGGACAAGTACTCCTGGGTTTTGAAAAGCAGAGCTCCTAAGAGGCATTCACAAAAGGCCATTTCTTCCACAGGCTTAGGATGAAAACAAGGGGTGAATATTGAGATGTGCAAAACATAACTCAAAGCTCAGCCTCACTTCTAAGATGAGGGAACGAGTAAATCATTGGTAGTAGAAAGAGATAAGCCTTTAGTGCTTCCAAAGTGAGCAATGCACTYTTCTCAGTTGGTGTAAAATCTAATGTGAAGTGACATGCAGTACTTATTTGGCACAAAGAAATGGCAAAGTACTGTCTCGGTATTTCTGAGYAAGCTGAAAGCTGGAAAGCAGTTTATCCCTAATTAAGCAATACAGAGTTACTCATGAAGTGCAAATTATTTTAAGGGCTAGCCATATGACTTCCTTATGGAAGTTGAATTTGGATATCCCAAATACTCTAGAAACACCAGAGACGTCCTGTTACGGATTTTTATGTCCCTACTTGTCTTTCTTGTGATCCACAATTCAATATTGAGGGTGTTTTTTYGCTAGATTTTGAGCTTTTTTTAAGTCCTGTTGGGTTTTGTTGGAGYAAATGCATCCTATCTGAGATGAATTAACTTTGTTGCTGTCTTTAAAGTTTCTCTTGGTCTCTCTGGTGAGTGTCTGTAGCGTTTCATTGAAATATGAGTTTTATGYGCAAATATGACATATAGTTGTGTTTGTGGTATATTTTTATTCATGAATCAACAGGGTATACTTATAATGCTCTTTATCATACCAAGAGAATTTTTCATTTATGTAWAAGACTTCCGTTTCAAAACATGGATTGTTTTAAATGACCTTAGAAGCTTGAAATGGATTCCATGCTACATTTCTTACCTTCCAAGTGAAAAAGCTTTTTATTGTTCTCAAAAATGGATGGCAAGATTTGGTATCAAGCTATGAAGAATGATAGTAGTACACTGATTSCTATATTAATTCCTTTCGTACTTTCCTGTCAAATAGGAGAAGAATAATGCATGAATACATGTCTTCAGGTTCAGTTTCAGAATATAACTGTTTTCAGAACAAATTCTGATTTGCTTTCATAAATAGCATTGAATATGGTGAGTATATGCAGCTTCTCCAACACAATAATACTTTGAAATGTATTAAATATTTATTCTAATATTGTGAACTCAATATTCAGTATTCAGTAATCCAAACCATAAAATGCTAGCATGATTTTGCCCTGCTGTCTGTKTTGGAAGCTTATGTTGATTCTATTCTCTTATTTTCTGTAGAGGATTTTTTWAAAATCTTTCCCTGAAAGTCTTTCTGTTTTCATAGACTAAAACCCTCYCTGTTCATACTGGGCCTCAAATATATAGGGTTCATGATACTTTAGTTGCAATAGKTCAGCAGAATGTTGGCGTGCCCAAAGGTATTTGTAACGAATGTGAGGAAGTAATAGGTGCAATTCGCTTTGTGCTTGCTGTTACTGAACTGCTGCACCAATTTAATGTCACGAGGCTACAGGGTAATGAATCAGATGGACTTTTCCAGGTTTTGTAGAATGCTTTACGTACAACATTGAAAAGTGGCACTGACAACCAAGGAGAAAATTCGTTAAAGCCATTTTACACGTCCTCCTTCCTCCCACTGCTGCTCTATCTTTCCTCCCCACCCTCCGCAACAAAAAAGCCAAACAAACACAACCACAAACCAAAAACAAACAAACACCTCAAACAAATCAAACAAAAAACCAAACTCCAACACAAACCCAGAAACCATCACAGCCCAAGAACCCTCACCCCAGTTGTGTGGGAAGGCATTCTTAAGGTTTTGGTGTCTGCAAATTGAAGTAACATTAAACAGCCTGGAAGGAAGGAGAACAAACAGTTCATCTGCACAGAGAGAATGTGTCCGTGAGAAAGTAATTTAGTTTATAGTGTGGAAGAAAAAAGTGACTGAACAGTAATTAGTCTACTGTATTGTTTGTAATAATGTTATATGATTAACAGAGCATAAATGGAAGAAGATCAGTGAGGGATTTTGCATTAGTGCAGTGGATTGCCTCAGCTGTGATATAAACATGAGAGGATTATCTCTTTATTAACATGTCTGTTGGCAAAAGATGAAATATTTCTGGTGTTGCTCTGCATAACTTCCAATTTTACAAATAAGGCAATGAAATACTCCTTTTTTCCAAGGGTCAAAGTTAGCAAAGGAAGAACAGAAATCTGCTTTCCTGGACAATGACACCTGGGTCTGTGACAAGAGAGGAATACTGATGATGAGTTTTTTTAGTAGTGGCCAGGCTACTGCTCAGCCTAGGAGGAATAGGATATTTTCATGTATTAGGGTGAATGCTGTGGCAAATTGCAGTAGGTAAGTAGATTAAAAAAACTTGCTGAGAGCTAGTCAATGCCTCTTGCACATGAAACTTTAAAACATGCATATGTTTTGAATTCTTTGAAGAGGTTTTAAAATTTAAGTTTAAAGCTGAAAACTCAGACTTGGACACTTTTAATATTTGACTGCATTTCTTATTTTTCAGTAACAAATCTTGTTTAGTGCTAACATTTTCTGCAGAAATTTGCTTATTGTCAGAAAGCTAAGTAAAAAAAGGAATGTCCAACTGGAATGATGCTATACTTTGCATCTCCTAGAGTTCAGTATTACTGAATAACAAGGGAACTGGTGACCTGAAACGTTAAGGTGGCTTTGTAAGCTTCTAGCTGAAGAGCCAACAGAGAGGAAAGTCACAGAATCATTCTGTCTGGAAAGGACCTTGCCAATATCCTGCTCAAAGTAGGTCAGCTATGAGGATCATCTGAGCTTTGTCCAGCTGGGTTTTGAAAGCTGCCGAGAATGGAGGTTGCACAACCTCTTTGGGCCCCTGCTTCTCTGCTTAATTATTTTTGTAGTGACTCTTTTCCCCTTGTACTGTCAGAATAATTTTTTTCAATTAGTGCCTGCTGTCTCTCATTTTCCTGTCGTGCATCATCACAGACTTTATCTTCTTGACAGTCCCCTAGTACTGGACAGTACTGGAGAGCTGCTGTTAGGTTGCTCACAAAGCTTTCTATATTTTTATTCCAAATCCAGCAAGCCAAGTTGCCTCAGTATCTTTTCAAAGGACATGTGTTTTTGTGCACTATTTTTACTTTATTGCTATATTAATTCAGTGGTTCTGGAGGGTCCAGTACTGGCTGCAGGAGGTACAGAAAGTCTGACTAGTAGAGCAGAGTAAAGAGGAATAATTTCTTCCATTGAACAAGGGGCTGTGCTTCTGTTGACACAGCCCAGGATGCTGTCAGCCTTTACTGCTGCCAGGACACACTGTCCATGTGTGTGCTGTGCTGTCCACCACGCCCCTCCAATCCTTTCCTTTTTATCAGAACCGTTCTCCAGCCAATCTTTCCTCAATCTGTACTGTTGTGGTTAGTCCCACCCAAGGGAAGGGCTTGGCATTCATCCTTGCATTTCAAGATGCTGGTAGATTTTTCCACCTTGTCTAAGTCCCCTGGAATCTACTTTTTTTCTGCATGGCCAAGATCAGCATTTGTGGAGGTTTCGTCTTTTTGTGTGTGTGGAAGTGAAATCTTACTGCCTGGTTTTTAGGAAACCACCAAGAGTGGCTGAGGTAATAATCACCAGTGGTCAATAGATGTAACAAGCAGGTTTGCAGCACTTCTCTGTATCAAATGCTACTCTGCTTCCCTCTGGTGGTGGGGTTTTATGGTAGAGTGGATGGTAACAGCGCTCTCTCCCTCGTGACTTTCTATCTGCAGAAGACGGTGGCTGCTGAAGAGCAGATGCTTTTTGCTTTCAAGTGAGATCCATTCCTTCCCCAGAAGGGGAGTAGCTCTGGGGTTAGTCTGAATACTTGTATGAGGTTTCCATGCTKCCACGCACCTTTTCCCTTTCCAAAGGACAAATAAGGAAAAGGAGTCTGTTAACAGTGAGTTTCATATTGGTCACACAGATAACAAATCTCTCAGATATAGGAAATGTGCTGAATAACCAACACTGAATTCTGAGGGGAAATTTCTCTTTAGGGAATGGCAACACCATGTTTAGGAGACAGCAGAGTAACGGACTTGAGAGTGTATAAATTAGTAGTCTTGCATAAGGAAAGATAACATGCTTGTTATTTATAGTTCTAACAATAATTCGGTGGCTGTGCCTCTTCCATGCATTTAAACTGTGTGATAAGTAAGAGTTCTTTTGTACCAGATGGTCTAAAATACGTGATATATCATGTTAGAGGGGAAAGTCAAGCTGTGTACTCGCTTTTAACCTCTGATACAGTAGGTGTTGTCCTTTGGAATGTACCAGGAAGCACCTCTTCTTTAGTGCCATGGTGAGGGTGAGTCAGCTCACCGTGCAGGTTTTGTTTGTCCTCATCCTCCTTTGTGACTTCTGAAATGGAAGTTACTTCTGCAAGGTCTTCTTAGAGTCTTTACAGCAACTTTTAGATGACTGCTGCCAGAGATACTGCAGAGCTCAGTAAGTTTGGTTAAATTCCTGAAATCCCCYCAGTTATTACATGGGATGAGTGCAGTACACCTGCAAACACAGAGAACACAGCTCACTCACTGCAACAATGAACTGTGCTRTAATGCAGGATGAAGAATATGTTTTTAGAATTCTTTTAGGTACTATTTGTATGGGGTTTAAAGGGTCAAGGGTAGTTTTATCTGAATGAAAGTATTATGACATCACACAGAAAAGTGCTTGGTCATTTAAAAATTCATATAGTGGATAAATGCCTTTAATGTCCAAGATGTAAAGAGTCATTCAGACCCTGATCTCTTGACTCTTCAACATAGTCACTAAAACTTTTTTCTGCTAGCTATTTTTTCCTTTAAAAGTGAAGGAGAATCTTTTACTGAGCTGTCAAAGCTGCACCATCTCTTTTGTTGTGTGTCAAGTGACATTGTGTTTCTGTCGTCTTTGTATGCAAAAAGTCACTTTGCAGTGATATGTAAAAGACGGCAAAACTTTGGGCTCTGATGTGTTTAATACAGTTCATGTTCTTGAAATAACTGAAGCTGGGGATGAAAAACACCAATATCCACAGTTAAGAGAATATCTTACCTGCCATTAACAGCTAAAATGACCTAGTGATTGTTAATGAGGGTCATTATATGAAAACAAAGTTTGCAAAGTCTTGAGATAGATGCAGTATTTCCATCTTCTGAAAAGCTGAAGGCTATTGAAGTAATAAGAGATGGGTAGATACTTAGTATGCTCAAATCTGTTGTAGAGATTAAGCTTTTCCCTTTAATTGATAGTCTAGTCTGTCACAAGAGGGAGGAGCTCTTCAAGATGGGGTGGGGGGGCATAGGGTGGTGTTGGCACAGTTGCCCCAAATCTGCGTTGTCAAATCTACTACTCAGCTTCAGGCTAAATGTGGCTTTTGGCTTAAGACACACTTTGACCTTGGAGTCCTTTATGAGCTTGTTACATGTCTTGCACTCACCTGACTGAATTTCATGTGTTGTGAATTGATACAACTCCCAGAGGTTTCAGAGGGAGYTGAAGCATATGCTTCTTGTGAAGGTGGTGTAGATTCGATAGGGGATGAGAACCCCAGCTCCAGTGCCCTAATAGTTTAGTGTGTAAGGAAAAACATCACATCTGGTTAACATTTCAGATGCAGGTAATTTTAAATAGATTTTGCAGAGATATAAGAGCTAACTCACTTCTGGAGTAAAACACATGAAGTGGTATGACCAGGATCTGTTGGGTGAGGTGGAGATGTGTTGATATCTGTTGTGTATGTCCTAATGAAGGTGAGAATTTTTTTTCCTTTGGCTGCTTAGATGTTTATACTCCATGTAATTGCATGTTATTGTCTTCTTGAGGGCTTTGTAAATGCCAGATAATCTCGAGGGAGGAGAAAAAGCTATAGAAATGTCAGAGTGGGCAAGTCCCTCCCAGAGAGGCAAGGTGGTTTTTAGTGAGAAATTAACTGGGTCTCAGGMTGAAGCAGGTACATCTTTAGGTAAGAAGGATGAAATTCTGGCCCTGCCTTGGCATGTATAACTCCACTGTTTTATGTGACTATCCAGTGCTGATGATGCAGCTCTGTCCATAGCTCAGGGCATCCATCGTGTCTCTTGGCTTTTGCTGCCCAGCTGCAGCACTCAAGGGTGCCCAGGGGAAGTGCTCAGGCACCTCCACTGACTCCTCTCCCTTGTTCACGTGTGTGCTCTGAGTCTACTCAGTCCCCTGTGGCATCTCTAGTCAGACCTGTTGACTCTGTTTACCTGCAGTACAAGGCTGTGGCCAAACTTCAGGCTTTTTCTTATGTATCTTTAATGTAATTGTTTATTTGTGCAGCTCTTGTTTAGAGACAGCAAATCTATTAAAATCCCAAGGAAGTAATGAGAGAGCTTGTGCTTAAAGGTAAAGCTGGGTGGCTATGCACAATTAGCTTGGTGCAATACTTGTCTTGTAAAACTCTGAGTAATGACGAGTCCAATTTGAAGGACTCATTTGCTACCAAATGCCTTCAGAGACAGAACTATGAGAAAATGTACATCCCTCTGTGCCTGTTTAATGATTATTGAACCCAAATTTACTGCCTCTGTCTTAAGAGGGAAAAAAAGCTCCTGGATTTAACTGTGAGGTTTTTGCCTTGTCAATTCCAAGTTGATGGAATATTGAATTGTGACAGGAACACTATTATAAGTTCCTGATCAGCAATATTTTCATGGATATTTTGTTTGAATGAACTGTTCCATTTTTCTATTTTTCCTAACTGAAACATTTTAAAATTCCAACAGGTTTATTTCCTGAATGTGGCTATGGACCAGGTTCCTGGAAGTCATGCCTCATTCATTAGGACTCTCTGAAGGGCCACCATTTGCATGTGTCAAGTAACTAATTTAGATTTGTTGTATTATATATGTGACTCTTCTAGGTAGCATCACCTTGGGAATTCAATGTCAATATTTTTGGCTTTCTTTAAATTTTTGTGGCACTGTATAACTGAGAGCAGAAACAAAAAGCTTTCTATAAATTCTTGGCTATGTGTCTGCAAAGAGTCTATACAAATAAATTTATATGGCAAACTAGAAGAAATTTTTATTTTTTTTCTAATGAAATCGGGTTGAAAAAAGTCTGCAATATCAAATATAAACAGCTTACCAGTCCTGTGTCTACTACAAGCTCTCTCTTKCTTTTCAAACAATACGCCTCCTTATAGTTACAATTAAATTTTAGTGCAAACTGTTATAGGTAAAGGCTCATTGTCATTGCTAGAAATTTATGGTGTCAAACCCTTAATGTTTTTTTATAGGTGCAGTATGGCTCATTTACTGTTCCCATGATCCCTTGTGATGCATCTTTACAGATGTTTAAAATAACTTATGCTCTCGATTATAAGAATGCTACCACTTCAGATTTTCCCTTTGCTATACATCATAAGCTTTGAAATGAATTGCCTGTTTAGTTACAGTTCAGGAGAAGAGTATTTGGGAATTAGCTTGTGATGATATAACATGAAAAGAAAGCTCTTATTTGATCAGGTAAGAATGCTAGAGATCTTCGGTTGCGTATCTTAAAAATATGCATTGCCAGAGGTATGCTTTCAGGAGAAAATGTTCTAATTTAGGGTAATATCAGGGACAAATGCAATTCTATTTTGTAAGCCTTCCAAATTTCATGGGCGAAACTGTCATTAAAACACAGGTTGAGAGAACAATGCAGGCAGCAGGAATCTCCACTGCAGAAGTGCAAGCATCACTTCCTGTGCACCTTAGCACTAAATGTAATTGTGCTGGTTTTCAACTCCTTCCTTTGTTTTTCTGTGCAAGGAAAGCCATGGTGGCTAGAAGCCAGAGGTGCCCCTCACTGGATGTTTGGGAAGCAGGGGCTGCAGAGATGCCTGCCCTGAAGCTCAGAGACAGGCTAGATTGTCTGTAAAAATATATTCATATCTGGTCTTTATGGGTCCCGTTTTGAGCAAAGCAGAGAAAGAAAGGACAGTTAATTGACTCACTTATTAGGAAATGTCTGGGGATAAAATTGGGCACTTRTCTGTGTTTCACACTTCAATGACATGGAGAAACACATTTTGCTTCAGCTTTCAGCTGCTGCCCTGGTCCAAAGTGGAGCAGTCTGGAGGTCGTTTTAGCTTGATATACAATCAGTGTATTTCTTCTCACTCTTTTGGAAATATTGGCAAATATAAAACGGTAGCATTAATAAAGATGTGTGTGTCTAGTAGACAATGGAAAAGGAACAGGGAATGGAGAKGTCCTCACACTACTTTCGACTTCGATGTACGGCATGAAAGTTGTTGGAGTCCAGAGTGCAGGGA
>RAHM01000104.1:198050-355317 GCA_003713295.1 Parotia lawesii
TCAAAAGTGAAACACATTGGGGTTATGCAAGGAAGTGAAAGGAAATATGTTCACCCAAGTATTTCTATCCTAATGTTAAAAGATGAGGAAATGTAAGGGTATGTGGGAAATATTATAGAATAGGAGTTGTATGACTATCTAAATGCAAGCAATCCTTCATCTCCTTTTCCTTGTCCATTTTGATATTAAGGTATCTGCAGCCCTTTAGGCTCACAGACAGTAATTCCCCAGCCTGTACTGTTGCTTGGGTTTCACTAATTAGTACTAACCATCATGTTTTGGTGGTGTTTCCTGTGCATTTATCCTTGTGGTGGGACCAGCACCATATCATCTGATTTCACTTCCTGTGCTCATGCAGTAGATGTTAATCTGCAGCATTTTACTTTTTTCATGGGAAAGGATTTTGCAGAGTGGTTAGAATGGAGGCATCTCCTCTTTYCTTTTTCCTGTCTCTAGTTTTGAGGAAAAAAAAGGGGAAAAAAAAAAARGACTTTTAGTGATAGTCTGCACTTTTGTTAACAAAGTTAGCACCTCTCTGATTTGAAGCAAGTCCTGGTTCATGGCTCTGGATTGTCTGATGTTCTTTGGATGCAATTCGTAAAACCACACAGCTTTATTTTTTACACATTGCTTTGTCAGTAAGCAGGTGGCTTCACTGACAGCTTTGTTTGTGGATATGCAATCAGGCCCGAAGGAATGTGGGAAAGCCACAAGAGAAGATTTCTTGTCATCTGTCAAGGCTTGTCAAAGTAAAATTAGCAAGTGGAGAGAAATATGGAATTATATATTTAGCCAAAAGAATGAAATGCAAAAAAAAGTATARAAATATGTATTTATATATATACAGAATCACAAATACATAGATGGATGTATTTCTGCAAAGCACTGAAGGAAGGAAGATGTGAACTGAAGCTTGTAACTGGCTTACAAAGACATCTRCTAACAGGGAAGACTTTGAGGGCTGACTTTTTTTCAAGATTGACTAGTGCCAACTGATCTTTGTCCTTGGAAATATCGATATATTGTCTTCATGGACTCAGAATGAAAGAAAAGCTGTTTGAAACTGCACAAACTAGGATAATAAAGTCTTCAATGTTGTCAGTACTGAAGTGGGAGGTTCTCCACTGGCTTCTGTCAGGCAAACATGTTAAAATCAGGGTAGAGTAAGGCAAGAAGTTTAGGTTATCACTGCTACATTTTTAATATTTAGGAGGTATGATATTCATGGGAATCTAAATTAGGAAGAATAGTAAAGAAAAAAGGGAAAATATAAAAAAAAAGGACACTACCAGGAGTACTAAGGTGTTCTTCAGCTGAATACGAGATAATRTCTTAAACCTGAACCATTACAAAGATAAGGAAGCAGAATGAAAGTTTCATATCCTTTCAGGTTTTTAACTAAAAATTAATTTTCATGGAATGACTTAATGTGCCCAGATAAAACATTGAAATTTAACATATAACCCCGGCCCAGACAGTGTGTCACTTTTGGCTATCCTCTGGAATAGCTGTCGCGCTGTAGAGAATTGAGTGAACACTGCCAACTATTGGTAGATAAATTGGGAACATTACTCCCACAACATGTGTATTAACATGCCATATGCCAGGAGCTAACATATTTAAGCTTAGAAAAGTGCCATAGAGGATGAGAGAAAATATAGTAAGAGGTTTTACCAACTGCATTATTGCTTAAGCGACATAAATCTTAGAAATCAATATTTTATTCAGTGTAATTCCACATGATGCAATTAAAAGTAACGGGAGGAAGGAAATATTTCTATACATAGGAAGCTTCTGGTTAAGACTSGTGGCATAGGACACCTGCACTGCAGTTTGGAAATGACAGTGCACTGTAAATGGAATAACTGCGGGAACAGATGCTCACACATTAAACTCTCAGCCTTACATACAGCTAAAGTTTGCTTTCAGGCTTGGGAAGTTTATTTTCAGACCTGTAGGGAATCTCAATGGGCTGTGTGACAAGTGGTCACCTTGCAGGAAGCAGGATAAATTTATATTTTACTTCTATTAATTCCAGGTGATTTCTTTTTTTTTTTCTTTTGAATATGAAATGGAGGTTGGTGTAATGATCATAGAGGATACCAGGCTGACAGCTCTGAAAATAAAACATTTCTCTTTATCAAGTGTCTTAATGTTCCTCACTTGCACACTGGAGAAGATCCTGTCTGTGGGAATGAATTTTCCTCCACAGGTTTTTTTTCTCCTCTGATTTCTGTTTATAACTAACCAGGAATGCACTTTGGATCTGCCTTTCTGTTATCTTTTGCTTATTGGAATTAAAAAAGAGTCATATAAACTAATGTCATGGATGTTTCTGTGCATGTGTATGATATTCAGCTGGTTTAGTTTTGAGCCACTGTTTTCAGACATAGTGTCAGTTCAAATTTTGCGTTCTGCTCTTTGAATTGTTCTAGATTAACCTGATGGATTTCACAGTGATTTAGGACTGACATGTGCAGCTTTGTTGGTAGCTTCAGAAATCATATTTTTTCTCAAGTAGCCAGGGCAAAAAAAGAGGTCAATAACTTCCACAGTGAGAACTGTTTGATTAGATAGCTAAATATTGTCCTTATTCTAAGCATTTGGAAACAAGAAGATGCAGGAATACAGAGTATGAAAATGAACCAATGTAAAATGTCTTGAATTACAGGCATATGAAGAGAAGATAATTAGTGGAGTCAACTTCTAGTTGAAGTTGGGCTGCTGGCAAATGAAAATTTGCTGAAGAAATTAATAACAGTCCTGCAATGATAAATCCTACTATACCCTGAGCACAAAACAATGCTTTCCTCTAAAATCCTACTATGTGTAGGTAGAGGGATTGCAAAAGAGTTGCCTGAAGAGCTGTGTGTCAGGATTTTGACCCATCTATTTGTCTCCCCAAAGGACATTATGGATTGCTCTAAGCAGGTGGCCACGGATTTGATATTCCCTTAACCTCTCAGGACTTTTTCCATTTACTTCAGTAGGAATGGTTGACTGCATCTGCATGCAGTGTGGTAATCCTTACCCAGATCCTGTCCCCCAGGGAGAACTGTCAAAACAGTGTCTTGATTTGCTGCTGGACACTGGAAAACTAAACAAAGGTGATGAATCTTGCATTTTGCCTGTTTCCAGAATGAAGGTTTGGAGAAAAGGATCTTGCCAAAGTTTTGCTTGTAGTTAAAGCACTCCCATTTTTCAGGATGTGCTTGGTGTGGATTTGCACTGGGCAATAAAACTTCTTTCCCTGTTTCAGGTGGCCAATATTGAAGGGTGCATTTGTGTTATCTGTCTTGCTACCCCTGGTTTTGTCCAGAGTTACAGCAATTAATAATGAAAAAGGGAAAAGTTTCAACTACATGTATACTTGTAGGCTAGTGCTGTCTTTAAGCTGATATACTGCCCTCAGGAAAAAGAAAATGAAATAACAGGGAAAGTCTCAAACAAAAGAAACATCTTTCACTGAAGGAGGAAAAAAAAAAATCTTAGAACAAATCACAAATGCAAAAGATTGCTGCTGAAAGTAAAGCTGCCAACTTTCCATTTGCAAATCTGATATCTGTATACCTTATAACATCTTTACAATTTATGGTATCTCTGTAATTACAAATATTAGTACCATTGGGATAAGACAGAGGCGTTTGAGGCAGAGTTYGGGGACAGTGATGTGAAATAAAACCAGCCACAATTTCTTGACAGTCTTTTTCCAGTGAAATGGTGTGCACTGCTTCAGACTATTGCTATACCAATTAATGTGTTTTGTAAAACATTCTGACATTCTCTGAAAATCTGGAAGTCYGGAAGGGTTATAGATATCTCATATTAAAACATTTTGCAGATGTTGCTGACAAAATTAAATATTCCTTCCCATTTCTGAAACGTGTTTGTAGACGCTTTAATTAGATCATATTTTTCCCTGAGAATTTCATTTCCTTTAAGGCTTCTGTTCTACGTAGTTAGATATATTCTGCAGGCCATTAAAATATCTAGCAGTTAAGATAGATTATGAGCTTCTATTCTTAGAACAACTAGAGCAAATGTACTCTTTGCCATCTTCTCTTAACCTGAATGATGGCAAGTACTTATTTTTGTTCTGGGGTCATTGCTCATCATTGGTTCCATCACCTGACCCCTGTCGTTTGTATGGAATCAAATAGATAAATAACAAGTGTATATTTAGTTAAGACGATAAAAACTTCATCTCCTGTAGATGTGCAACTCATYCTGCAGCTCAATTTCTGTTTCTTGTAGTGAGCTCTGGCAGGCTTTCAGCTCTTTCAGCTTCTATTTTGCCCTTTCCTTAAAAACAAAACCCACCAAACTGACTGCAGAACCAATACAGAAGAGTTAAACTACTGTGATGTTGCAACCAGGCTTGTTCCAGATTTGTAAGTCCACTTAAGTGATGTCACTTGGGTAAGTGGAATTTGCTGTGCTGTGGTGTTATGCCACACACTGACTGCCTCAAATCCATGTCCCAGGGGTTTCCTCTGGCTCCCAGGTCTGGASAGGATCCTTGGCAGCTTCTTTGTGCAAGGATGAGATCCAGGGTCATCTAACCTCCTGTGGGTGTTTAGTTGCCGGCAGAGGGAAGTTTCTGCCTAGAGCTGAGTGGCCTGGGAAGCAGGATGGCTCACACTGGAGCGTGCCTGCAGTGCAGCATGGGTGTGGTCAAGCATCTCCTGCAGGTACCAGTTAAATACTGACACACTGTCTTGATGTCTTGCTGAGCATTAAGATTTGTCTTTGTCAGTCCTTTCTTTGAGGAGGAAAACAATGGACTCTACACAATTCAATGTGAATCAGGCAGAAGCCATTTTATTGATGAATTACTGTCCCTAATTTACAATTCTTGCTTTCCCTACATGTGATCTTGCACAATTATTACTGGTTAAGGCCTATTTTCACACACTATTTTATGCTTTATGATTGGCTCCTGTATGTGTGTCGCATGGTCTGTTGTGTATGTCACAACTGTCCTTCAGTTTGCCTTTTCTTATCCTTTTCTTCCTTTTTCTCAGGGTTATGCTACGTTGCTTGTTCCTTTCTCACAACCTCCCCGCGGACTCTTCCCTTGTGTACGTGCTCAAGTCCTTCTGTCTTACGTGCTCTGGTTCTCCTATCTTATGGCTGGTTCACAATACATCCATTTCCTAGGAAAAACGTGGTTTTCACGTTTCTTCATTCCAATGCAGGTGTTAGTTTTATCCTAGGTTCTGAATAGCCTTTAGAAATCACTAAGTTTACACACAGCAGTTTGTGTTTTTTCTTAATGCGCTAAACAGCGTTTGTTCTGTAAGACCCTTCTCATCTTCACTGAATGGCACCTACAGTTCAGCACTGTTTTTGTTCTGTAAGGCCCACAAACCACTCTGAGGCACGAACCTATTTGTTATTACATCCTGTGCCTGCATTTAAAATGTGCAGAATTTTGCTGATTTCCTTTCATAAGTATTTTTCCTGCCTTGGAGCTCATCTCTGAAAGTGTGTCTATATGCATCTACAATCACCAAAAGTAGACTTCAGTGTTTTTGAAAAGAATAAAAAAGTATCAAAGGGACCTGGTCCCCAGTTTACAATACAGGTTTTCCACTACGAATTAAGTCTCTTGGAGAGGAATATGGACAGTGTCATTTTACATTTGCTTGTACATCTTCCTTAGAGATTTTAGCACTGTGTTATTTCTCTGCTTAGATCAGAGTTTCCTCAGAAAAAGTACCATAAAGTTGAATTTATAGGATAATTCAGTTGAATAGTTTTGTTTTTTCTTCAGTAGTCATTAAAGTTAACACACTTGCAGGGCTTATTTTAATGTGAGAAGTATTTATGGGTATTTTGTTAAATTAAAAGCTTGATTTGTCACTGTCTCCTAACATTTATTTTCTACTTAATTTTTATTTTGTTGAAATTCAAGTAGAGGGACTCATGTTTTGGTCTTTTTGTTCTTCTTTGAAAGAGCTACTAAAACACTGAGGATATCTAAGCTGTACTGTAAACTCATGTCCATAACTAAAATTCATTTTTAAAAATGGAATTTTCTATAGTTGCAGTGGGCAGAATGATGTTATGGTACCTAGGAACAGGAATGCATTATTTCCTTTGAAGCTTCTTTGTCATCTTTTGTCTGTTTTTTCACCTTTGTGGGGGAGGTGTTTCTGGAGTTCTTCCTGTTTAGCTGCTGCATGTGGTTTGGAAAGGCTTGGAATCCTCTGCCAAATTCCTTTTTTAGGTCATGGATGAAGATGTTGACAGAGACCAGTACCTAGGGAACATCTCTGACTTCGCCTTACCCTGTACAGCAGTGGTTAAGACCTATTATTTGCTTTTTTCCTTTGATTAACACTCAGTCCAGAAATGGCTCTTTCCTCCAGTCTAGTGGAACTTGACTTTTTTAACAACTTTAAATTTTGAGAATGCAGCCGTGCTATGTTCATGGAATCCCTTCACTCACATGTTGACAGACATTGCCACAGTGTTTTCAGGACCATCAGGGTTCCCCCTCACAGAAATCATCCTGCACTTTCGTAATAAACTGTGTTTATGGATTTGCTCAGTTATTTTATGTTATCGTAGATGTTATCTTGCCAGAGATGAAATTCAAACTTGCCAGGCTGTCTGAATCTCTTGTAGACCTTTTATGCTTCTGAAATGGGGTTTCTTGAGAAAAGATCAGTCCTTTAGCATGGCAACTGTGATGAGAATTTGTATAACAAGGGAAAAGGCACAAAATAACGGTATTATGTTGAAAAAGCAATAAATCCTAGTTATTTTGGAAGGGGTGGTCAGTTGTGTATTTCCTGGATTTTCAGATTTAAATTATGATGAACTCAAACTTTATGTGCCTTCTCACTAGACTTTGTCCCTTGAGCTGACTTAAACTGGTCATCCCTGTATTTTTTTTATTCTGCAGACCATTTGGAGGAAAAAGAGAATAACATGGAAGTCCAGTGTGAATGTCAATCCTTTTTGAGACTGCTCTGAAAATAATTTGAGAAATTCCTCATTAGAATACAGAAATCCAAAAGAATCTGTATGACTGTCAATTTTTTTTTTACTGCTTTTGAGGTCTTGTTAACTTTTGTTCCCCTTTTATATTTCTTTCTCATAATTTCAGGAAATTAGAAGACTTTTCATATTTCTTTCTCCCTTGTTAACCACAAAAAAAAAGCAACAACAAAAAAACCATGGAAAGCCCCAAACAAACAAAAACCCAACCAAACCCCAAAACCTCTCAGTACTTCTCCTTAAAAGAACTTCTGTTGTGTTTGTACACAAGGCACAAGAAGCTTATTTAGGATTCCATTCTTTTCCAGTCTATTCACTTTTGAGCTCTCTCCCTCAGGAAGCTTAGCCTCAGGCTTTTATGACACTGATACTGTGCTACGTTACATAGGGGGAATTTTACCCCCTAACATTAATCCAGCTTTTAGAATACAGGAACCTGGTTTGGTGTTTGCAGCAGTGCCTCATCCCTTGGTGGTTCTGGAGTTCACTTCTCCACTGGAAACTTCCATGTCTGTACAAAACCTGTGGAACTGCACTTTCTGTGCAGTTTGGGCAGCCCACAGCCTTCCTTCCAGGTGACGTGGTTCAATCTGTTAGAATCAATTGTGTCTTTCATCATTGTCCCCTTAGTAATTCTCTAGTGCAGGAATGTTTTAACATATTAAATGGTAAGCTACGCTCCCATGCTTCCATCGCACACTTAAAATCTGTCAAAATATCTGTAAGTTGGCCAAAATTGCTCTGCAATAGCCTTGTAATGAAAASGGAAAAAAGGTAAAATTTCTGTCTTAGAATATATGAAACATAAGTTTATTATAAGCAGATTTTTCTTAGCTTTTACCAAGTGTATTTTGCTATTTTTGTGTGCATTTGGCAGAAGATGTTTAAAAGTTTCTAAGTATGATGGGCACTTATGTATCGCTCCTGAAACAGAATCATTCCTATGGATGTGACCAGACTCTGTGCACTGGCCACACTCAAGTGCACYGTCTAAGAAGCATTAAGCTAAATTTGCTGTCAGTAACATTTGTGCAACTTAGAAACAAACAAACAAAAAATCACAGTACATACTGGAGTTCTGCACTGGTGTTTGTGAAATGAAAAAACAGTCCCTGGAAGGCTTTGCTATTCAAACTGTGCACTCAAYGAATATTGAGCATGTAACTAAGTTCTACACTTGCATCAGTTGTCTGGATTTCCATGTGTTCAGGCAAAATTTCACCTGCTGATGTCAGAAATGTACTCAAACAAAAAGATTTTCTTGGACCTTTCTGATCTTGAGTCTCTTGACAGAAAGACAGATGTACAAGTTCTCCTTTCATGATGCACAGTGGTCTAAAAGGAAAGAAGTAATACTTGGATATTTCACTATAAACAAAGCCCTTAAAGCATTTTCTCAGGAGTGGTTTGCATTCTGGAATTGTTGAACCTGTTGATCTCTACTAGTGAGCCTTCAAAACCAAAAAAGTTATATACCTCCTAAGTGTTATTTTCTTTCAGATCTTAGAATTAACTTCAAAAAAATCTGAGCTTTTCATCAAGGATAATTTCAAAAGGGCTCTTTGGTTCAAGTGCCCATTGAAGTCATTGCAAGTTTTATTGCTCTGTACAGTGAGAAAGGCTTGCAGGTTAAACACTTAGTTTAAGCTTAGCTGGGCTTGACATTTCTGCTGTATTGCACAGAAGCACACTGAATTTGAAAAGCAAACAGTTCTGGAGCTACACTGAATCTTGTTCTTTTCTGCTATACAATATAAAAACTTGGAACTCCATGGGAACCTCAGTCTGTGGGCCCTATTCTACTTMAGAACTTTACAAATTGCAGAAGCTGTTCAATTCAGGGTTTGGTTTTGGGGATTTTTCTTATGGCAGATGCAGGAAAGAAAGGCTTGCTATCTCTGGAGCTATTTCTCCTCCTTTGTAAAAGCTTGCAGAACCATTGATCATGGCATTTGAACACAGAATTATGAGGCAATTATCTCAGTAACAGCCTCAGTGAAAATCATGGGGTCTTCCTTTTATAAATGGAACTTTCAGTACAGACATAGGTGAGTGAAGTAAGAAAATCCAAAGCAGTATTAGGACAAGGATGATCTTTCATTTCTTATCTACTCCCATCTCCTAGGAATTCTATAAATCTCAAAAAACCTTTAGGATTTGGGGACCAAATTACTCTGCCTGAAACAAGGCCTTTGAAATAACTTGGACTGATTTTCATAGTAATTTGTGTCAATCTGCTCCTACATATTTGAGTTATAACTATTTCCCCGATTCTTTAATCTGTCCAAGTGTAAAATGGTGAGTAATTCAGGCTGGAAAACCATGTATGATATTTGAAATAGTTCTTCTTAGGCTAGTTTCCTAGGGGCTTTTCCTCCCATAGCTGATATTTGTATCTGTTGTTTTAATTGTATTTTTAAATATTTAAAACYTAAGTAATCATTCTAGTGGTTCAGAAAACAATGTGTCCTTCTTACAGATGGCCACTCAGGTATTGCTGCCACTGAAATGGTAAATCTGATGGATTTATCTACAAGGCAGCTGTCAGTACCAGGACAAAATAATTCTTTCCAGTGGCACGGTCTCCACGTGCAGAATTAACGGGTGATATTAAAACAGATTTGTCAACAAACTATAATAGCATTTAACCTGAAGATAGCATACTGGCAACACCTTTTGTCCTGAGYGAGCTGCATTAAGAGATKAATTCAACTTATATTCTACTGAGTACACAAAGCATAGCTAAGAGTAAATAAAGTGCAATTCAGTCTTTATACTATTATGTCTTGAAGAACAACTGTAATATCACTTAAAATTTCAACTTAATCTCTCTTATTTAAAAATACTGGTTGAGCTGGAAATGCCCAAGGCTTCCTAATTCTTTGATTACAGGATTTTTCTCTCATTTGTTTACCATGCTTTTTAGTTCTTCCTCATGTTTCTCAAAAGAAAAGGTATGTAGATACCTAAGCACAGTAATAACTTTTTTTCCTTGCATTTGAAGTGACTATGGGCAATTCATTCCATTCAGTTACATCCTGAAACTTAAATGCTTTTTTTAAGGTCTGTAGAAAGCAATTATAAAGCTGGTGACTTTGAACTATTGAACTGCATGCCCCAGTGCTGTTGGCAACACTAAAAATGGGAATATTAGATTAAATTTTTTCAAGCAGAAAGTTCTAATAATTCAAGTAATAATATTCATTAACTTCTATTTACACCATTTTAATCTGAACCCACATGGTATGTTTGTTTTATTTTTTTCAGAAAACCATTAAAGCCTCAGCTAAACGCCCATTTTGCAGTGTATGCTAATTCAGCCTCGGTATAAATGATGGCTGAATTATCACAGGGGGGCCCAGCGCTGCACAGCCCGCTTTAATTGGAAGGGGTGGGTCATTGCTAGGGTGGGCTGGCAATGACAGGGCCATGCTCTGTCACAGCACAAAAGCCAACACAGGGCTGCAGGCACGGCGTGGAGCCCCTGGAAAGGACGGCATGGTGAGGCATCCAAGCCTTGCCTGTGCTGCCTGAGGTTGTGTACGAGGAGGTGACTGTCCTTTCGGTTACCCAGAGAGGTTTGCCCTAGCTGCCCTGGAAGTCTGACACCCAAAGGCTAAGTCAAGTTGCTCAGGTGGTGCTATGAGGAAAAAGAGTTTACATGATGAGAGGTAAAATCAGTAGAAGGGGCTATTGAAAATGACACCTTGGTATTTATTTCAGTAAGTTCTAAACTTCTCAAGTTGTTTGTGTTGGGGTGCACTATGTGCTGGAAGAGAGATAAGCCCAGAGGGCCGGAGAGAGAGCCTCTTTCYTGGMCCCAGARGTGATYCTKGGAGTGCATCCAGGTCACYGGGGATGGGCTGAGAGAGAATTGTGGGTTTCTGGWCAGTGYTGGRCCTATGAGATGTGATAATTGTAGTTTGTGACCTTATAGGGTATTGTTTACCTGTTACCATAATAGGCAATGTCTGTGCACTATCCCAGGTGATTGGCGGACACTGAGGTGAACATCTTTCCTGTTTATATGATGTGATATCCTGTTGGGTGCTGGTATTTAGGGAATATTTTCCTGTGCAATAAAGGCTTTGCACTTCTCCATCTTGTGTGCGGAGCCATGCCCTTGTGTGAATACTGCAGTTTGAGTCTGTGACCAGTCTCGTTTCTGTACAGTGCAAAGTGCTCAGATCTGTCCTGGAATGAGTTAAAACCTTTCTGACTGCCAAGGCTTTGGGCATGGTGCCTGGCAGGAAACTCTTTCTGCTCAGGAACTGATAATAGCGCAGGATTTGCAAAAGAGAAGACAAAAGACTTAAATGCTGCTTTCTTGGCATCCTTTAAGAGAAAACAGCAGGGGAAGAAGAGCAGCACTGCAGATGTGAGCAGAGATAAGGGTACCCAGGTTAAACCTGCAGCTTCTTTATTAACACAGGAGTGCAGAAACTGATATGTATATATTGTATAGCTGCATGAAAAGAGTGAGTACCATGGTACTGAGATGTGATCTTATTAATTTTCCTTTCTTAATAGGTTTGCTAGAAAATGGCTCATGCTTTTGCTTGGCTACTTAGCACCAGTATTGTCATGGCTTAGGTTGCTCACAGTAATGGAGATTCATGTGGGATAAAGTAAATGAAGCTGCTTTTCACTGCCATTATCATTATTAAAAAGGCTCTTCACTGATCTTGCTATCAGTGCCACAGATCAGCACACTCCTAAAAAGTGATCAAAGCACAATGTCCTGGAGAATGTGTCTGACCAAAGCACTGTTCTATTAACTGCTAATAAAATAAATGTTTGGAATTGTCATTAGTGAGACTCCTGCTTTAATAATGGTATTATAACTTACTGTGACTTTTTTTTTCCCCCCACTCTGTTTTGAATTTCTTTTTCTCTTGGCTTTAGTGAATATAGCTGCTATAATTACAGCTACAGCCATTTCATTTGGTAGCTGTGCTTGTTCTGGTTCCAACTGTTTCACAGATTTCTTGCACTCAAGAAGTGGCTTGAAAGATTCCTTCAGTCTGCAGATGATATCATTGTCTTTCTTTTATGCATCACAGGCTGTATTTTTTTAATCAGCCATGATAGGTGCAATTCTCTGATTTAGGCAGTGCCCTTTAAAAAACAAAAAATCATATAGCCAGAGCCTGGCTAGTTTTCTTTTGTGCCTGATCACCCTGCCTCCAGATGACAATGCCTCTCTTCATGTGAAAGGTTTCCTAGCTGTGCTATTTATTATCATATTTTTATTCATCCATTAGATGTTGTGCTAAAAGCTTGCTTGCTTCCGTTTCTTAGCATACAGCACTATTTTTGTGTCCTGTAATGCACAGGTTCTGAGCAACTGCTGCATGGGTGGTGGCTTTGCTACCTCCTACTGCACTTCTAGTGCCTTATGCTGTGTTACATTTCTGGGTGTGTGACCTTGCTGGCCACTTGTCTGACTTACATGTGCTCATCAAGGGCTAGTGAATACTTGGGGTTTTGTCTGATACCTGATCAGTTCTTATTTGTCATGATCTTTGCTTTGGGTTCAGCCCCATTGAGATTTCATCCTTCACTGTCATCTCCATCTGTGAAAATAGTTTTTTCCTGTCAAACATGCCCAGGTTACTCACCCATTCTTTGCCTCGGGGAGTCCCTGTTTTCCTTTATAGACTTTTTTTTTTTTTCCATGGGGGTGTTTTGCTTTGGGAAGCAATAGGTTTCAACTGGCTCTCCAGCTGTGCTGGTAAATAAGCAGCTGTCTGGCTGCAGCCTCCTCACCTGGATCTGCACTGCCAGGGACCAAGTTCCTTATTTCAAACTACACGAATAGCAGATTTCTTGACTTACTACTCAAGCCATCAGAGGATTTTGTCTGTTTGACCAGTTGCTTTCGTTCTTTAACATCATGCATTTTCATAAAATAGGCTGTTAGCAGTAACAAAATCAAAAGAGATGAAATCTCAGACCTTGGAATTCAAGCCTGAGATTTCTCTAAGTAGCTTTGTTAAAGAGGAGCAATCATTTATTTTTATACCTGTTCTTCAGAGACACTGCATCCTGCTGTGCATAGCTATTATGTGATAGTCACAAATAAGACAGGGAAGAAAATTCTTGCAGCTTGTCTTAAGGACAGCCTGGATCAAACCTTATTTTTCTTTGAAAACGTAAGCAGAAGGATTGTGTGATGATGTGACAGAACAAGTGACATCTGAAAATTGTCATGGTAGATGTAGGAGAAATAGATATGAGACATCTTAGGAAAAATATTATGGAAAACAAAGGATGTAGGGGAGGGTATGCTGAGCAAAAAGACTGAAAGTTATAGTGAAGCAGGTGTTTGGTGCTGAGTTACGATTCTCTCAAAAAAATGAGCTAGGCACAAATGTTTGTGATTCAGCAAGTCACTCTCACCAGGCTGCTCCAAAACAGCCCTTTATTGGGGCAAGTCAGAGCTTCACATTCTTGCACTGACTAGCAATGTTTTGTAAATGTCTGGTTCTAATAAATGCACACCTTTCTGGCATAATCTGCTGGCCCCCTACCCCATCCTTTGATATTATGCCTATTGAAAGAGAAGGGAGACTGAATATTAATCCCATTTGTTTTTGGAAATTTGATTATATTCCCCAAATCCTAATGGGATAAAAATGGGAAAACGGTGATTGAATGGATGGAAGACATGACAGTTTGGCTGCACAGGAGTTATTTCTAGGGTTGATATATTCAAAAAGTAGCAGTTGTGTAACAGGAAACAGTAGCTGAGTAATAGAGGAAACTTTTGACCTAGAATCCCCCAGAAGTAGCTTTTAAGATTCAGATGTATTGGAGAGAAGTAGATGCCAATGGCTTGGTGTTTCATGTGGAAATGGAGCTAGTGTCCCAATTTGCCAGAAGTGCTGAGATAAGAAAAAAAATCTGTTGGCTGCAACTTGATGTCTTACTACAAATCTCAGAAGATGAAAGAAAGGATTTCAATTTGTGTATTTTCAGATGCACAAGCATTTTCACTAGTTTCTGTAGGATTGCTCACTTGACATATCTTTGAAGTTAATGGGTTCCTTCTGTGGAATAAAGCCACAGAGTACAGCATCCAGAAAACCTCAGAGAATGGATGGAAAACAATTCATGAATCTTGAACAGGCTTGAAAAGACAACTGGCACAGACAGCAGTACAACCATTGCCCAGTTGCTCCATCCTATGTTTGAAGATTTGATTTCTGCTCTGTTGGCTGTCTCTCGTGAGCAGCATATTCATTTTCAGGCAATGGTAATACCGTACCATCTGTGAAACATACTCAGAGTTCAATAGGGGAAGAGAGGAAAAAAGACTCTCACCTAGAAATTAGGGAATGGAACCTTGTATCCAAACAGAAAGTTGGAAAGGAGTTTAGGAGCTGTATTAAGAGGAGAATTCCAAAATCATATTTCTAATAATAACTTTGCTTTTACTGGATTTACCAAATGGATAAATTGTTATTTTGGCTTGTGAATGTATGACACAAACCCAATTTAGGCAAGTGGACCATAGGTAAGGTTCTGTGTATAGTCCCATGAAGCATTATGTTGTATTTTTACAAGCTTCCATTATATTTAGTTCAAATTTAACTCCTATTCTTAAATCTTTCAAGTTAAAAGCCAAAGCTAAGACAATTCAACTTTATTTCATTTCTACAATCAAGAACTTCTGGGAGTATAAAATAGAATATAAGAATCATTCTGCCTTGAAACTTTGCTAATATGTATTCACAACCAAATGCTCCCAGGCCTTGGTCACATCTCATTAAAGCTGCGGTTGCACAATAAAGTTGCACACTACTCTAGTAAGTGTCAGGGATGTCACTTAGCAAAATATTCTTGTAGCAGCTCTTCACTGTCGCTCTCATCTCCATTTCAAAAGGGCCTGGCTTTTCCCCCAGAGAGCTGGAAGGGAAATGCGGCAATGTAATCCAATAATATATTGTGTTTTGGAACAAATACAATTGAGTAACTGATAAACTGCTTCAAGGAGCAAAGCGCTTCTGGTCTCCAAACTTCAGGTGACTGTCAATAATCCTTACTAGCAGCAACAAACTTGCATTTTGAAAAGTTGAATTTGGTCTTAGCTGTGAAACTTTCAGCTGCATAAGATCGCTCAGTTTCAAATGGATTTTTCTGGGTTTTTTTTGGTAACACTAAATATGGTTTTCACTGCTTTATTCTTATAGTATTTGTAATTTGAATAGTGATGCTCAGGAAAAGGATTTACCTGTGGGATGTTACCATTAGGAGAGAGTGGTAACTATGTGCTTTCAATCAATGAGCTTTATTTACATTTGTTTTTTATTGTGCCATTCCAGAGACCTAAAGGCTAACAGAATATATATGCTAAATATATGCTTAAAATGCATTAAACGTGATCTTAAGGGTTTGCCGGGCTACAATATGCAAGGTATGTGGTGCTGTGGTTCATTGAGCTCTAATTGTTTCAAACTGTTATTGATCAGACAAAATAAGACTCTGTTCTGGTTCTGTTAATAAATACTGGAGACTATGGGTTCAGTTGTTAAGCAAGCTCTTTAAATGATTCTTGTCAAGTTCGGATAGGTAATTAAGGGAACTGAATCATTTCCAGGCACGATGGCAAAAGGAAGAAGCATCTTGGTGAGGGGTAGATGACAGTGGGAAAATCTGACCTTTCTGAGGGATGTATCAGTACAGCTCCACTGACTTCAGTGATACTGAACAGGTTTTCTATCAGTTTCAGATAGAGATTTATCAGCAATGGCTAAAATAATTCTGTTTGCTAAATCACTTTCTTCCTTTCTCAGATTATTTTTTTTCCTCTATATGTGTGTAGCTAGAAATCACTATGGGTCAAGTGTAACTTGACTTGCATTTGACTCTTTGTAAGTCAAGGATATACTTCCATTTTCTCATGGTTTTGCATGTAAATGAACCTATATTTTTTTTTTTTTGGTTTTTGATAACTCTTTCTTGAATAGCTTAAACATACTGCCATATTCTCTCTTGAGCTAATGAATTAGTTCTGCAATATTTTTGCATTGACATGTGACCAAGAACTCTCGGTTGCTTCAGTCTGGAAATACTAGGACAGTTTGATAGGAACACTTTAGGGCAGTGGGAATATAATCCGATATTAAGATTAAGTAGCTGTTTTAAAATGGAATATCACTGATGTTCTGCTTCTTTAGCACCCTCCTCCAAAGTACCTCATACAACTCATTAATTTAGAAACCTTATACATCTTGGAAAGAGAGGGGAAACAAACTTCCTGATTTAGAGACCAGAATAAAGTCAGCCATGCCACTGGCATGATAGGAGAAGAGACTTAGCTGGGAAGACAGCAAGAGAGAGGAGCTTGTGGGAGCTTCCTTTGAGAAAGCAATGGCAACAGGAAGACATTTCAAACATCTGCACACAAATGCATGCAATGAGAGGAGCAGACAAAAGCAACTGGGAATCTATGCACTGTTGCAGAGCCCTGATTACAAAAATCTGGAGATATGGCTTGCCTGGCTGCAGTGCTGCAATGGATGGACACGGGCTCTTTGGGCAATGCAGCTGTGCCTGCTGCCCAGAGGAGAGCCAAGTGCTCTACCGAGAGATGCAGAGATAACAAGGCTGAGTTACAGCCATCTGAGAGTGCTGAGAGGTGGATAATGTTCTTGGAAAGCCACTAGGGTCATTGGAGGGATTTTCTGAGACCAAGAAAAGCAAACATTGGAGGATAGAGAGAAAACTGAGCTAGGGTCTTACAGGTAACTTCCATTCATCAAAAAAATGAGAAATCCTGCCAGAATACACTAAAAATTCTTTTAACCTCAAGGGTGATTAAAACTGGAACAGGCTCCCCAGAGAGGTGGTGGAATATCCATCCTTGCAGAATATCCACTGGGCAGAATCCCCGGTAGTCTGCTCCAGCTGGATCCTACTATAGAAACCGTTGGGCATCTCTCTTTACCCGATCATTCTGTGCTGTGCAGCAACCCAGGCAGATAAAGCTTCACCATTTAACTTTTCTTTTATTCTTGCCTATTAAATAACTACTCTAATGATCTTCGATGTGCTCTGTTATACTTGGACCCCATACACAATTTTTAGAAACAGAGTATCTATGTTTCATCCTAAACCCCTTGTTGAATAAAGAGGATTAATGTTTGGGGATTTAATAGTCTCTAGCTGAACTCAGTAAATCTGTCTCTGGGCTGACTAAGCTTTCAAGTGCCAACCATTCTGGGACAGACAGAGTAATGACAGCATTGAATCTTTTTTCTTTAATGTTGAGGAAGTATTGAAGAATTTAAATAGACAATGTGAAATCTTAACTGAATTATTAAAATAATTTGCTGTTGATGTGCACAACAAACATCATTCTAATGAAGTTTGGAAGCAATTTTAATGGAAGAAAAATTAACTAATGCCAGCAAGCTTTTTGATAGAAGGGTCATTTTATGAACGAGACAACATAAACTTCATTAGAGAGAACAGGCACAGAAATGTTTTTATGCAGAAAAAATTCCCCACATAGCAGTTTTAGTCATAAGCCAAAAATGCAGGAATTAGTAAGTTATATCACCTTATAAATGGTTCTTCAAACTCTGCACACCAGATCCTTCAGCCACCATTCAGCTGGGGATTAACAGGGAAATTCAAATAACACTGAGGGATCAGATAAAGAACAAAGAATAAGCACAACTGAACATATGGCCAGTTGTGTTGTGGCCATTATTTAAAAATTATTTTGGATGGATTTTTTTATAAACTAACTGCCATAAGGTTGGGATTAGCCAACAGGCAATTCCTCAATGGTCATTGGGATACATTAGCAGTTCCTTTGTTGACTACAATGGGTTTAGAATGGAGTCTTGTTATTACATATATTTCAGAGTAAAAACAAATATATAAAGGTGCAGAGAATTTTTTACACAAGGTGRTGTTTGAAAAGCAGTTGTTTTATATTTATGATTAAATTTTTTTCTAACAAGTCAAGTTTTTTTGACTTGTTATATATTTCCCTTGGTTGTCTGATGCTGAATTGTGGAGTGCAGGTGAGTATGTTCACAATGTGATGATCCAAACTCACAGCAATATAAGGCTTGCATTGGTTTAAAACTAGAGGAAAAACTATTTTAAGTGTTTCTRTTTTAAGCTGTTTTTTTGTTTCAGGTGAGTTTGAATTGCTGGTCTTGGAAGCATCAATGGTTGCTGATTACGGACATTAAATGCTACCTTCAGAAAATGTCTTTTTTTTTCTCAAAGTATAAGAAAGATGCGTAAGAAAGAATAATTACATAGATCAAAAAAGTGCATATTTTTCTCCCGACATTAAGCCATGGGAAAACAATGGCTTCATGCTCTGAACAGAAAAATCTGCACTCAAATTGGTAGGAAACTTTCCCATTAACTCATATAGTGCTAATCTTACATAATTTTAAAGGATTGTTCAACAAACAACATAACTAAGATCTTTTATTGTCTCATAATCTCTATCTTAAAATAATCCAAGGCTGTATGAATTTGCTGGATTTAATTCTGGAGTAACCACCCATCCCATCACAGAGACTTAAGAATGTCTGAAGTTGGATTTCAAATTAAGACCCCTCACACTTGCTTTTCAGAAATGATTTGGCTTCTGGTAGGCTTGCAAGAATTTTGAGACACGGAAATGCAAAGTCCTGGGCCACCAAGCAAACCTGTTTTCCTTGTTCATTGGAATCAACAGTAAGAGTTACAGTCTGCAGACTAAGTATATTGCGCTGTTATAAACCTAATGGCATCTAATTTTGCTAAGTACATACCCAAACTGTAAAAACAAAGGGATAATTCACACAACTGTCAAGTGCCTCATAAAATGGATAGTAGTGAAGCTATATGGAAGCCAGAAAAATATTACCCGGAGCAAAAAGAGGGTAGGATGCTGAATCTTTTGAGGCTTGAGGAAAGCAGTTCCCAGACCCTTCCATAATTGTTCCTCACTCCCCGTGACTCTTTTGAAATTCAGAAAAAAAATAAAAAAATATTGTGATAATAGGCACGCAATTTGGGTGTAGTCTAGAATACATTTCTCTACCCAGGAGATGCAGATACCTGGTCTTTCACTGAATAAATTATTTCTAATMGTATAATTTAAAGACACTGTAATTGTGGTGGTTGGTCTTGTCAACAGTGATAGGATTGAACTGGAAGCTCCATAAAATTTCTCTGTACGTTGAGTTGAAGACAAGATTCAGTAGCATTAATGCAATATATCTGCAGAGATTAAATGTAACTTTTGTTATCCACAGGCGCTACAATATCATCTTTCAGAAATATGTGAATTTTTGCAAAACCCCTTCTTTCCTCAGCTATTTCACTTATTGTGACCGTGCTGAATAAGTTTATTGCTTTTCTAGAGTTCAYGTGGAAGTTAATTTCTGTTACTTGTTCTGTTTTGACAACCTCTATTTTCATTTCCCAGCTGTTTAGTTCAGGAAATTGACTTAGTGAGAGGTAGATAGGTGAAAAAAATATTTTTTTTCTTATAATGGATGAATTTGAAGCTAAACAGAAATTAGACGTTTCAACTGATGTAGCTTTGCAAGTTTATGTACTGGGTACCTTTGGTTGTCTAAATGTGCCAGCTGTTGACAAAAAMCAGGCAATTTTGGAGCAAGGGTGTTTTTAAATGCTTACTTTGCACTGGTTTCTTGTTTTCCTCTTGTACTGTGTTCAAAAMAGTTACGCTTGTCTTAGAGGATGTTTAAATAATACACCTGTGGATGAGCAAGCTGTGAAAGTAGAAACACACYTAAGAGCTAGTTGAAAAGATAAATAAGAAGCATGATGAAAATTATAACAAAATATTTTGAGCAAGAATGTGCATGCTGGCTTGAATTGCTTAGAAATAGAAGAAAGAACTGAATGGCAATAAAAGCCTGCTGCTGCACTGAGTCGGTTCTGGAATTCTTTTAACTAAGGAAATTTTAAATAAAGAGATAAAGCTTAAAAATTGGAAGGCAACTTTTAAAGAGAGTTTGTGGGTTTATTAAAGTTCAATCATGATCCAATTAACGTAAAAAAGGTACAAGCTGGTTTTATTTTATTTGATAAAACATCTAGCATTCTGTTCGTCCTCGGGGCTCAATAGCATGACAGGCTGCTTTGTTCACCACAAAACTTGCTTTTTCTCTCTGCTTTTACAACCTGTGATTAAAATATTTGCAGCACTAGCTCGTTTTTAACAAAAGCTGTTTATAAACAGCTAGCAGTGCACTTCAGTGGTTGACTCCACCTGTGAAGAAGAAATATAAACAATTTTTTTTTTMCTAAAATCAGCATTTTGGCATAAAAAATTCTTTGTACCAGTAGGTTCATGAGGGGATAGTTTAATTAGAAACAATAATAAAATTGTTTAGGTTAGAGTTTTGGATTTAAACTTGTATTCAACTTTTAAATTTTTGTCCTATCACATTTTTCTTTGGAAGAAAAAAAAGCCTAATCTATCTTCTAACATCTACTGTTAATTTTTGCTGTTGTTTGCAGAACTGTGCTTCTAGCTCAAGATTTTTTCATCTCCCTCTGAAAATATAATTAATTTTTTATTACATATTATTGTGTGAAACTTTAGCAAACCCAAATATCTTCTATAATTCTTATAAGAAGTTAGGGATGGGGAGAGCAGGTAAAAGTTTAGGTGAASTGCCAATCTTTCCGCAATGAATGCGGTTTTACTAGTCTGGGAAGTTTCTTCACTTTTGTGAATTTACAATTTCTCAAGGAAGGTAGATTTTCAGTAACAAACCTGACAGACTTAGGAAATGGACAATTTGTGAAAAGTAAACTCTACATTGTGTGTTGCATATCCTGAGGTACCTATTTTATGTGTTTGTGTGGGATCCATCTCTAAAATGATCCTCCTTAAAATAARCATCTTAATTTACTGTGCACAGTGCTCTTAGAACCTGTTTCTCACTGCTTTGTTGTGGCAGAATTACTGGAGGATGGGTACGGATTTAATTTCTTCCTTGGTCTGTAAATACCACCAGTGGGTATTGACAAACTGGCAAAGAAAGATACTTAAGAGAAGGTTGTGTACATTCATTTAATATTTGAAAGTAGGAGATAATTTATGGATGAGAATTGTGACTGAATAAGCAAAAGGTAGCAAGGGTGGGTTCAGCCCTTAGGTTTGAATTTTTTACTTGCTGCTTAGTGTGTTGAAATAGTAGATAATGTAAAATTTATTGTGAAAAAATTTGGATGTTTTAATGACTATAACATGTTATTTCTGGACTACCAATGAGCTTTACATGTCTAGGGACCTATTAGCAAGGTATCCAAAGTTCAGAATTACACTTCATTGTTTGGGAAAAAAAGTCAGAACGACTGTTTGAGACTGCAAAGGAGCCAATAGCTACTACCTGCATTAAAAATCTGATGAGAATGGTACTGCAGGCAGCTTACTCAGCAAGTGACAGTTTGGGTGTATGGGGTCAAAGATTAATAAGCCAGATTGTTACAGGGTGTAGGAAAAAAACTTGGTTTTAATTGAGACTTACATTTCTAAAAGAGATGTGGAAACAAGGACAGTTTGGGTACCCACAGTGCTTTGTGCCTGTGAAATTCCTGGACTCTGGTGCATACAGGGAAGTTTCACATATTGCCAGTTTTCTGATAGCAGTACAAAAGCATAATTACTCCTTTCAAAATGCTCATGGCAAAAAGACAGCAGGAAATGCCAAGCTGAGTAAGAGTGGACTACTTTGTGATTAAGGCAGATTTATTCATTATTGCTTTACAGACCCTGATAAACTGAAGGGTTTGGACATTTAAATTGTAGGATTTCAATAACTTATATGGGCCTTTAATTTGTTTACCTATTCTTTAGAGATGAGCAGGTTGAAATGCTGTGTGTACGATCAAGAAATGAGAAACCAGGCAATTTAGGGTTCAAATGCAATTTCTGCTCTTGAGGAGTACTATTGATAATTGTGGAAAAAGTGTTCCACAAAAAGTGTATTGCAAAGGAAGAACAGAATTCTGTGGTTCTGAACAGATCAAATTAAATACCTGATAATATATGGTAATCAATTAACTGGTGTAGTAACAGATAGTGCAATGTCTCCAGACAAGCTACTGTAAATTTAAAGGATTCAGATTTAAAAGAATTGCAAATACATTAAAGATTAAAAACCCCAAATTTATGGTATGTGATGACCATTTAATTTATCTGGGAATGTGTTAGACTTTGTTTTATGGCACCTTGAGTGCATACTGTGCCAATTCAATGCAATTATTTTCTCAATAATTGAATTATTTTTGATTGATTTCATTGTATCTCTGGCTTGTTTTTCCTTCTATCAGGGCATGTCAGCAATAGTAAAATTTATCTAATTTTTCATTCTTCTCTTCCACATATCTTCTACAAGAAATGTAAAGTGCTTTTCCAAATGCCTCTTGCTGTCCTTCTGAAGTGTTTTTGACTTGACCTATTTCTTTTTGTACAAGAACAAATGCTTTTTCTCTCAGCCAAAACTTGGTGCAAATATTCTCCAATCACTCAAGCGTAGCTTCTTGATATTCTCAATTCCAGAGCAGTAGTAAGAAATAAAGACATCAAATATACTCCTTTTTTTTTCTTACTCAAAAAAATCTCAAAGATAAACAGGTGAAAAAAAACATATCTACCAACCTACAAAGAAACCCTGTTTTGAAAATAGGGGTTTGAGCCTTTTTAAGCTTGTCTGCCGAGGCCCTGGAACAGGTGAGGAATATTTTACACTTGCTATTTGATATTCAGTAGAGCATAATCCCTTGAAGACTGTGAACCACCTAAGCTCCTTTATGAGGTACAGTTGAGCTTGAGCATCATAAACAATTAGAAGAAAGTACAATTATAGATCTTTCACCTCCTTCCATGATTTCTTCCCAAGAGAGGAACACATCCAGGCTAGTAGTTTTTGCAGAGGAAACTCTGAACAAAAACGTCACCAGTCAGAAAGCAACGGAGTCAGCCTCGCTTCGTCGTTGTGTGTTGGCTGATGGAAAAGTGGCACATTTCAATTGGTCTTACTTTGGGTGCTCTGAGTTGGACACAGGCTTCAGTGAAGATTTTCTGCTTCTGTGTGTATGTCTGCACATATATGTGTTATCTGTACCTAGTCTACTATATCAGCTGTGTTCTCTTAAAACAAGAGCTGTCTGACTGTGAGTGGAGTTTGACCCCTGAACTTCTTGCTTTGCCAATGTGTAGCTGCTAAACAATCCTTTCTAAAAAGGAATGACTGAAAAAACCCCAACCAAACAAAAATTTTTGATGAAGACTTGATGCTTAATTAGGTAAATATGAAAAAAACCAGAACAAAACTAAGAAGCAGAAGTTAATATAACTGAAATTGGCTGCAACTTTTATTTATCTCAGTTAAATCCGACAGAAAAGCTTCAGGGTTCCTGTTTTGTGGTGTATTTCCTTCTTAATAAGTTCCGAAAATATCTGTGTGTTAAAAGAGATTTATGCATCAACTCTGATAATGGATGCTCTGCAATGTTTTTATCAGCACAGGATGCAGCCAAAAAGCGACTTTTAGGTAGTTCTGTGAGTTTTGTTGAGAGTGAGTCTGACTGAGCCACTTAGCCCTGGTTCTGCTGGGGACAGGAGCGTGATCTATAGACTGAACTGTGTCAGGGTTGAGAGAGAAGGATAGGCTGATATGTTGCCCTCAAAGGCAAAAGGGGTCTCATTAGAGATTTAATTAGTGTTTCAGCTGTGAGTCATTGCTCAGCCTCTACCTGGAGTGTGCTTTCTAAGCAGGATTTTAGAAGGATGGAGGAAGAAATGCCACGTGCTTTATCCAAGGGCTGGACAGTTCAGCAGTCTGTTCATCTGCCTGAGCAGGCTCTGGGCCACACAGGTTCCTCCAAACTCAGATTCTTGAACCAGCCACATGAGAAGCTGTCCGAAGAAATCATCCTTTTGTGTAATTCAGATGCTTACTCTCGCTTTTCTTTTCACTAATGCTTCAGCAGAAAAATGGTGTTCATGTGTCCTATACATGTATACCACATTAAGAAAAGCCCCAGTAACAGATACGAGCAAAATACCTCTAGAATCTCACAATTTCTTAGGAATCAAATAATAATTTGTTATTACAATGTAAGAGAACAAGTGTAGCTTCCAGTTCTTTGGCACTGGCTTAATTCACAGAGGAGTGTTTCAAGAAACTACTTAATTGAGAATCATAAGTTACAAATATGGGAAGAATTAAAAGCTGGACAGGTTAGTTACACCTGTCATACACACAGATGAGCATTTGGCATGAATATTTGATGGAGGGTTGTTTGCCAGCCTTCTGAGAGTATTAGTGCCACAGCTGGTACCAAAGGAAGTAGTTATTCATTCTCTGTGCTGCTGATAATCTTTCATTTCTATAGAAACCTTGGTAATTAACCCTGGGTGCTATTTCCACTGTGCACTCAACAGTATTCAATACAGTCCTCTCTTTTAGGAAAATAGATTTTTAAGCAGGATTCCTTGCTTAATAATGTTTTCTGTCTCCTGACAGAAGGTTCTCCTGTATTGGTGGGTAAATTTGCACTGGTTTCATGTATCAGAGTGTCTTAAAGGTGTTCTAGTGGCAGAATGTTTTCCCTTATATAGTAGAATAACAAATGAGTACTGGCTGTGGATGGGGCTGGAATGCAAACACTAAGTGTCAGTTGTAATCATTATAATTGTTTTGATTCTGGGTTTTTATTTTTTCCTTGAAGTGTCAGTTTTCTGCACAATTCTCTTCCTTCAAAAATGTGTGTAGAATGACAAAAGAAATTCCCAGTATTTCTTGTTATTTCACAAATATTTTCTGAGGACTTTACCTTTGTTATGAAGTAGGCTGGCACCCCAGCTGCAAGAAGGTTTTTGTTTGTTTGAGGAATTCAAATATGTTGGATAAACATGGACCCTGAGCTGTGCTGTGTTACTCTGTAAGCAATATGAGCTAGCCCTTCTGGAACAGGAGCAGTCCTCTGCTTCCTTCTCCTCACTCTTTAGGCTCCAGGGATTTGTATGCCTGCTGGGCTTGGGACTGTGTCCTAGTGCTGTTGTATCCCTCCTCAGCAGGGGCCCAGAAAGCTGTCCAAGTCCTTACATGGGAATCAACAGACTAGTTTATTTTATTTTCTCCTGGCTCTCAAATTTTAGCACCTTAAAAAGAAAGAACTTCTTAACTGACTGTGATTGAGTAAAGGAACAGCTCCTAACAAATCTCCCAGGATTGCTTGTTGTAAGCAGAGGGCAAAATGGGGGGAGACACTCAAATAAGCCCTTGAATTGCCAGTCCTGCTAGAAATGATTAGGACAGCTGGTGGCTTGTTCTGGTGCACTCAAATGGTTGTTTTTCTCAAAAGGTCATGTGGGAGGAAAGGGTAACTGGGCACTCGAGCTGCTTCTCAGACAAGACTTGGACACTGAGGTGAAGGAAACCTGAGCAGAGACAAGAGCTGCTCTTCACAGCTTGGAGTGCTGTGTATTTACCTCTGCCTGGTACAGGGGAGCTGAAGCTCTATACTTTGGTGGCCCCAAAGCCAGGTTCTGGGAAACCTGTCCTGATCTAAGGTTATCTCAGAGAAAAGCTGCACAGCTCAGTGCCAAGCAGCCTGCATCTCGATTAGTGTGTTGGCAGCATTTGTAATGCTCTAGCAAGTATATTAGAAAGTTCTTCCTTCAATATTTTGTTCCACGGGGTCTCTTTAGTGCGAAATATTCCTTCCATGTGAGCTGGTTTGTGCCTCCAACTTGTATTTTATGGCTAATGGTATAACAGACAACCACATATCATTATTCATCTATTTTATTTAATTATTGATCCTTTCAACTTTACAAGACTTAATTAGAATTTGCTGTATTGAACGAAACAAAAAAAAAATTAAATTTGTTGAATTAGTAAATAACAGACAATTAGTGGTAGTTTAGTGATTTAATTAACACAGCTTTATCCCAGCACACTAGTTAATGAAAGGCAAGCACTGGGCCATCTGGTACAGTTTCAGGAAATGTGGAAACAGAACTGCCTTATTTTGTACTTTCCTCTCATTTGTTATTTGCATTTTGATGAGTCCACTGGTTCTTCTCTTTCAGATGATTATCCACTTTCACTGTGACGTCCCTTAAACACTACAGAAACCTTTAGGATAAAATGCCTTTCATAATTGTGAGGTGTTTTTTAGACCCTTTGCCGTTTCACAGCACTGTTCAATATCCTAAAGGGTGAATGGCACAATAACTGTGCTCTACCCATGAGGCCGGTAGCCATCACCCCCATGCTATCTAATTAAAAGATGCACATCTTTGCTCAGTGGTGGTCAAACTTAATTTGCTCAGTCCAGTTATGGTTACAAGGTGCCAGAAGACAGGCAACTGTAGAATCTTGTTTCTCTGAAACCAGTACATTTATCTTGAAAGTAAGAACTTCCAGATTCCCAAAGACTCTGCATAATCTCAGAAGCCTTTCCATGAGCTTGCATTATTCTGTACTCTCTTGGTTACAAAGTTCATTAAAAAAGTGGCTTTCATCCAATCTTTCTTTAAAGAAAAAATAGATTAATGATGAAAATGAAGTTTGAAAGTTATTTTAAAATAACATAGGGTAAATATTTTGATGTTGAAAAGGATGTCTAGGGAATTGCGGTTTCTGAATTATGGATGTTTGAAATTTTCACTTAAGTAATTCAGAATGTCACTAAAAAATGTGCTTGCACTGTCTGCCAAGAATTAATCAGTGATATTTGAATTAAAGCAAAAAAAAAAAAAACCAAACAAAACCACAAACCAAAAAAATCCCAAAATAAAAAACAACCAATATAACAGCAAACAGAAYAAAAGTGGTTCTCTTCCTGCATTTTACTGAAAAAATGAAAATGTATGTTCTCCTGAAGGACTCACTTTTCCCAGTAAGTATTCCTTAAAAACCATGACTGTTGTGTTATCTACTTTATCTATTGAAAAAGGTTTTTCTTTATCATTTATCAGCATCAGGATATGAGTAGARCAGAGAGATAGTAAAAGAACTGATACTTATTTTTGGTGCTTTGTRACAATTTGCTTTGGCCATCAAGAGCTTCTCATTTGTATCAATATACCCCTTTTATMAATATACTTCTTGAGGGTATTCAAATGCCCAGGCACTTCCTTGAATACCTGAGCAGAGGGAGAATTAGGATGAATGTTSTGAAGTAAATAACTTTAATTATCGTGCGAGGCTGTACGTTTTCAGGAAGACTTGATTCTACATAGTCAGTGATTGTGTCAAATTGTAGCTGATAATAATTACAGCRTTGTTGTTTCACCTGAGRGAGAYCTTTGGCTCCACTGCTTACTTGGTGATGTTCACACAARCACTGAATCATTTAGGTTGGAAAAGACCTTTCTATGATCCTCAAGTTCAACCATTAAGCTGGCAATGCCAAGTCCACCAYRAAACCATGTTTGAGTGCCACATCTACACGTCTTTTACATACCTCCAGGTATGGTGACTCTGCTGCTTCCTTCTCATCAGATTTGTGCTCCAGACCCTTCACCAGCTCTGTTGCCCTTCTCTGGACTCACTCCAGCACCTCAATGTCTTTTTGAAGTGAGGGGCCTACTAGTCAAATGCAGTCTCAAGTGCTCAATGATTCCTTTGTCTGGATCATTGATAAGGATATTAAACATTGGGGCAGAGAGGATATGACAGCTGTTTTGTCCAGCATGATTAGGTTTTTGACACTAAAGTATTAATAATACAGCTCTTGCTGGACAAAAAAAACGGGAGTTGCCTTTGGTTGGGTTTATTCCTATTAATTCAAAAGTGAGAAGAGGACTAGACATGGGAGTAGAAAGTTAATAGTAGAAAGATTCCTGAAAAACTCACAGGTACCATTGGCCTGATGGGAGGGTGTTTATAGATTTGGAAAAGATGGAAGTCAGGAAAGARCTTGAAGAATGGGACTGTCCACTGTGAAAAGACAATTGAACATCATTTAGCAGGGGCTTGTTAGATTCAATCAGATTTCCAGCTTAAATTATCCCCTATCTTAAACACTGGTCATTTTTTCACTATAAAATTCAGATTAGTAAATGGCTTTATTAAAGCCTAAATATAGCTTTAAAGCTATTGCTTACTTGGTGGGAGGGAAACAGAAGTTATTTGCCTTTTGAATCAGTGCTAATTATATTTTCCCTTGAAAACCTTTGCCATCAAGTTGGTTCTGCAATTAAACAGTGCAGCTGAAAAAATGTCTGCTTTCTACCCCAGAAATTATTAACTAAAAAAGTTTCATTTTTGTTGGGGTTTTTTTTAAGTTGCTCATCGTGCTGACATTGTTTGCCACAGGCTGTATCTTTCTTGCATGTTGCATAACATTGCTTCAAACATCAGAGTGGATGCGATCTGCAGAAGCAGCTTTTCATCCAGAAACACTGCCTGTTGCAGTTCAGTTCTTATTTGTCTTGATTTCATGTTTTCTTTTATAGCTCTCATAGTCTTGTCCTGAAGAGTTGTTGGTGTTTGGGGCTCATCAGACACCCTCCTGGACAGAATGTTTAACTTGATACACATCCACTCTTTATATCCCATGGCCATTTGCAGGGTGAACTGAAGCACAGTGAGAGGAAGCAGCCAGAAGACTCGCTTCTGACCTGGACTTAAATGCAAATAGGCTCAAAGTGGGCAAACGATTCCATGAGTCTGTCTTGTGCATCTGACCCCAGCGATTGTTCAGTCAGATGTATGGAGTGGAGAACTTAAAGTAAAATCTTTAAAAATGCRTGTCATGTCAGAACTGAGTCCTTGGCACCAAGTATTCCTCTCTGCTGCTCCTGCGCTGCACTGTCTGCCTGTGCAGACACAGCCACTGCCAGCAGAGCAGGAAAAGAAGRTTTCACTTGTCTCAGTAGAGGTTGTAAGAGTCGCTCTGAATAGTTTTGCATAAAAGCATAGTCTGCTGCAGAACAGGCTCAAGCTTCTGTTGCGTTCACTCCCAGTAATCTGCTGCTCGGAGCAGGATGTGTGGGCTTTGCTCTGGAATGCTAAGGGACGTTCCTCTCCTCTCACTGAAGACAAAGTAATACTCCATGGAACTATAAAATGTGCATAGTCTTTTACCCATGAATGGTAAGTTATTTGGGATCAGTACTTTCAGTACTTCCCAGAAGCCACATAATTTTCCTTGATAATCACTGTTTAACTGCTATGCTTCCCTACACAAATTTAATTTCAATTTTTCCCCCAGAGTTGTAGTAATTTTAAATGTGAGTGTAATTAGCTAAAATACTAACTGTGGATTGACACCATTCTTTCGGCACCATTTTCATGAAGAATTAAATATTCTTCATCCTTTCTGAAGTCTGAGTTTAGTACTATAACTAACCATCAATCAAAGGTTTGTGTCTGCTTTCCATTACCTCTCCAGTCATATTCTGTTAGACTTCTTTCACTATTTCAGTACCCAGGAGCCTGGTAGCTAGACACTAACTGATGCAGCTCACATCTGTCGTGTCTGGCTCATTCCTTCTCCTATTCCCAAGGTGATAATTGCATCATCTTTGTAGTATTTTATTTTGTTGCCCTTTTTTATTATTATTTTTATGTATATGTTCCTATTAAAGCAAATGAAAAATGAATCATTGGAAAGACTTTTCATTAGTAGATGAAGGTTTTACCCATGCTGTGGCCAAGAAAAACATAAAATAGCAGGGAGCCTTAGTGTCTCTACATCCTGGGTGTAGTTAGTCAGTAAAGAGGGGCAGAACCTGCAGTTTAATTTAGAGCACCAATAGCTTATTCCATGCATAAACAGCACTTCAGCAGTCAGCCAAAGCTGTGAGGAAAAAATAAGTGTGCTGCAATTCGTCTGTTTTGAATCAGCTTTGGAGAAGTGTCTCACTCTGATATTGATGTGGCTTAGACAGCTGTGGTGACCACATGGTCAGACAATGTGAGGATCCTTTTGCTATTTGAAAAAACCCATAATTTTCCATATTTTCTGTCTTCTAGTGGGGTATTTTCATTTCCTTACTACTTATTGGTAGTTCTCTTTTGTATTAATGACAGAGGCATAATCTCATAGGCGCACTTGTCTCTATCTTTTTTCTGCCATTATGACATATAATTTTTTTGTGAATCTGTATATCTAACCATAGAGAAAAAAGATGGGCTCTGATTGTGATGAATAATAGCACAAAAATGAACACTATTATTCACATTAAGAGCTTCAGCAGGTGCAGTGCATTGCTCCCTGTTGAGGTTATTTGGTTTGCAGTTCTGTTGGAATGAGGGGATATCAGCTGAGAGGAAGAAATAAACTCTACAATGTCAGTATTGCGTTATATTTTAAAATATTGTTCTTTAGGTTCTAGAAATTCTGCGAGGAGAAGCAACAGAATTTGGGAGATCTACAAGGTCTGATAATTGTGTAAAATTTTGATTCACAGGGAGGTCTTTCTACAAAACATTATATTGTGATATCTGTGTGAGACAAACCAGACAAGTGGTGTAGAAAGTACTTTCTATGCAGGTATGAATCCATTTGGAAAGATATTTTTTTTTTAAACAAACAACCAAACCCCCCAAAACAAAACAGAAAATAGAAACCCAACAAAAAACTGAGAACTGAAGGGGTTCTGTGTGCTAAAGCTGTGCTGCTCTCCGATGGTARCGGATTATCTTCACCTGTGGTTTTTAATTTTGTGGATATTTGAAGAGGAAGAAAAAATGACAAAAATTGTAAGCAGGAAGCAGAAGGCATTTTTGTTTGCCAAGGTAGACAGTTTTCATCTCAGTGTTGGATTTCTTTCTACTTATCTTGTACAGTCACGATATTGTAACTTTACCCTGGCATTTGCTGACATACACAGTTTTCTGCTGCAGAATACACTGTTTCCCTTTTCTTAATTTTATGTGTCCTCTGAGATCGTACCTGACTATACTCGGGGAAATTTAGGTAGATTTGGGAAGGTACTTGTGACCTAAGTTTGATTATTAAGTATTAAAAATGGAATAAAAAATAGGAAAATACTGGTTTATTTGCAGCAGTTTTTCCTAAATCTTGTATAGCTGAAGCTTCAATTATAGCGTCTGTCTTCACAGAAATACATTCTAAAGGAAATATGCACCTCACGCAATATCCTGCCACATTTTTTCCACTTTTACTGTGTTTTTTTTAGTTTTTAAATATTTGCACATGCGTATACCAGAGTGCAGACTAAGAATYTTGTGATTATTGTGGTTAGCAATAATCAGCTTTCTTTATTTGCAGCAATTTTTCATTTAAGTGTTTGGTTTGCAGAAATGTATTTTTAAAAAAAAAGAATAAAAATATTCAGAGTTTTTTTTATTTCTAGCTCTGTTTATCTGAGCAATTTTTTGTTGGTTGGTTGGGTAGGGTTTTTTTGCTGTTTTTATTTTTAGTTCAATTTTTGTTGTTTGTTCGTTTTGGGATTTTTGTTCGCTTTGTACTGAAGAACTCCTGTAGCTGAACCTCGTGGACATTCTTAAACATCACTGAGCATAATGGACATTAATTGGTGTAGTCATTGGCTTTGGCTTTTCCTTTGACAATATTATTTCTGAGAATGATCTTCAGTCCTTGTTAACGAAAGACATTTATCTCTCTCCAGGGGAACAACCTCTTGACCAAACACTACTGTATGTTACAGGTCCACTCCCATGTCCCCAGTTAATTTTTTTTTTATTAGATGGCGAGGATTAAATGGAACCAAAGCAACTCTGAAAGGGAAATTGTGCACTCACCTGAGGGAAATTGTACCCAAGACTTGCCACTGTCATAGGGGTGGGCGGTTGGTACTCAATACTGATAACTGGTATCTCCAACTCTTCTAACTCAAGCCTACATTCAGAGGGGGGGTTGATGTCCTCCAGGCCCTGGTGTCCTGACCAGTTTTAAGAAATGTTGACACTTTTTCTGTTAGTAAGGAGCAGCTGAAATATACTTGAGCTTATTTATATTTTTCTCCATCTTCCTTGTGTGCACGGGACTGCGTCTCCTCGCAAGGCTTGTTCCAGGGAGTAATTAATTTACATCATATCTTTTAGTGGAGTATCTTGCCCAGACAGTCACTCTTTCYGTGTGGGCTGCACCATGATTCTTTGTGCTCCCCTACTGGAGCAGGCACTTTAATTTTAGCAGGAAAAAAGCAAGTACAGTTTTCCATATGTCTCCAAGAAATGCTGTGACAAGTTAGCCATTTTTAAGAAATATGTCAATACTTGAGGATGTTCACTTTAAATATTCAGTAAGCTGGAAGTTGTTTGTCTCTATATTGTAATGCCTACATTGATTTTCTATGATTTAGCATTCTGATTTCATTTGTTGTCACAACTTTACTTTCAGGATTTGAGCTCAGTTTTGCTGTTTTGCAAAAATGGAAGACCATGTCCTGTTTTCTCCAAGCCTTAAGCTTTATAACTGTTTTCCATGACTGATTGTCCCATCTCTTTGTCAACATCCTAGGTCTTGTAAACAAGATCTCTCTGAGTTGGAAAGAGTTGAGTGTGCATTCAACTTGAAGTAAATGTCCATGGTAGTTTTTAGTGTTGTCATGCATGCTTGGAGAAAAAGCCATTCCTCCAGATCCTTATTCAATAATTGCAGGCTCTCCTTTGTCTTCTTCTTCTTATGTTGTTGCTGGGATCTTTTGATTATTTTCATGTTATAGCTTTGAAGGAGTTCTGAAAGCAAAACACAACTGCTTGAGCAAAACTATTTACTAAAGCGTTATGTGTATTTGTCCAGCGAGTGTTTACTTTGAGTTGGGAAATTAGAAGGAGAAGGTGAACAGGGGATGTTATCAAATCCTGTATTCTTATAGTTTTGTTTGTAGATTACCTGTAAATTGTGGAGTCAGGTGTTATTTCTAATGTCTGATGGTATATCCACCACCACTCATTACAGGGAGTTAAATCTTTAACATATTCAATAATGTTTCCACAAAAGTTTTTATATGGAATGCAGAATTAAAACAAAATTTTGAAATGTTTATCAGACTAATATTTAAAATGTTTGTCAATGTTGAAAATGAAACCTCAAAATGTTCTTGAGTGATGGTTAAAAGACCTATTTTGGAGAATTTAGTAAAAAAATAAAAAATATTCATGTCGAGGGTATAACTGCTTTCAACTACTGCTAAGTTTATTAATTTGTTGAAGGACCAGCAAACTCTATGAAACAGAAAAAGAAATATTTGTAAGTTCTGTGTGGAGACAAACAGCTATACTTCAGCACTCCTTAATAATGACCAGTAGGTTTCTTCCCTATACTTCTAATCTTCAAGTAATCTTTAAGTACCATCATTCAAGTAAAATGGTGGACAGACACCTGCTTCTTAAATCTTGGGTAATTGGGCCTTTCATTTCAAACAGAAGTTATCCTGGAAAAAAAATTCCAGCCCAAACAAAATAACAACAACATCTGAACTCCTGTTATCAAGTACTTCTATTATATTACCGGGGTAGTTGGTAATTAAAGAAAGCTTGTAGTCGCTACTAAAGGCTCAGGTTTCTCTCGATATCTAATCTTACCTCAGCTGGATCAGTCTTCATTTCTTCAGCAATGAGATACTCTTAAACAAGAAGAAATTAGAAATAAATGGTGTAGAACATAACCTTATTTGCTATATCTAGTCACAGATTGCCCAGAAAGTCTTTTAAAATTTCTCTTGTCCAAAGGACAAAATAGATCAATAACTAAATGAGATATGAAGCACATTAACTCGTTCAGACTGAGTGCGTTTGATCCTTTTAATTTCTCAAAAATTCTGTCATGACCTCAGTCTTCAACCCCAGTCCTAGAAAAGCTCTGAAATATATGAATATATGAAATATATGTAGTAGGACTAAGGAAAATGATATGCAATCTTAAAAGTGTACCACAATTTTCCCACACACGTTTTGGAATGCAGGAAAATAGCAACACTATGGTTACAAGCTGGGTTTTATATCTGAAAGTGAATGCCGTGTCTCAGCAACCCAGCAGAATTCTCTGCACTCATGGGACACAGACTCCACTTACGGGGAGGAAGCTCTTGGCCAGGCCAGTTTCCTCTGGAGTCCTGACATGACTGCCCAGGGTGGCAGGTGAGAATTCCTGCAGGTCGAGGGGGAAAAACATGGCCCAGGGTCCATGTGGAGCCCGCGGACCATCCTGGGGACATGTGTGTGGACAGGGCACCAGCACTGGTGAAGGATTAAAGCTGCTGGTCTCCATCCTGCTAAAATCTGCCCTTCCTCTTGTAACCTTTGCACCCAGACTCCCTTCCTTACTGCGTTTTCAATAGGGTACACTTTGTTCCTTACAAAAATGGACTCACAATGGTAAGTCTCAAATGTTTTCTCATGCGTTTAAACACAGATGCAAGTATATATATTTTTTTTTCATGGAAATGTGTAGCTACATTGTTTAATATTCAAAAACTGAAAATGTGGAAGACATCTTCCTGAAGTGTGGTTGGGTTTTTGAACTATCTTTATTACTTTTTTAGTTACTCTGTTTGAAGTGTTGTTTGTCACAATCTTCTGGTAGACAGAAATCCATAAGATTTTGAAGAGTTCCTCTGAGGCTTATTTGCCAAAGTTGAAGAGAGTTTAATTTCTTGCTTGTGTAACCATCCTGATAAAAATATAAATTTTCATTTGGAGTCATAAAATAGCTTTAGACAAGGGAAGCCAAAAACTGAAGTGCTGTAACCTGAAATGTAAAAATAATTTAATATATAGTCCTAAAAAGTTTCATTACTTGCTTCATAATTTTTCTTCAGTGTTATGTGCCCCCACATAGAGACATGRGAAAACCCTTTCTGTTTGCTGAACTTTTCAGCTGAATGTCCTTCAATATTTCCAATTTCTGACCACCTTTACTGGAGAAATAGTTAAGGCAAACATGTTTTTATCTTCCAACTATTTCCTTACAACTCTGACTGTTTTTCTAGAGGGAGTCTCTCTGCTGTTTTTTAATATCTGCTCATTCCCAAAGTCATCCAGTTTCAAGTAGATTAATAAAATTCCCCGTGCTTGATCTGTTGCAAGTGCCTGTTTTTCATGCTGCTTTGTGTTGATCAAAGACTGAGTCTTCGAAGGTCATTTCCTCACTTTCATTTCATGGATACTCAAGTGCAAACTTGTACAGGTCTTCCTTAATTTGATAAGGGGGGAGTGATGTGATGGTTTTTGAGAAATGCTTATGTAGATCTGACAGTATTTGACGATGACTCTCTGCAAACCTGACCCTCTCCTAAAGAGCTCCGCACTACTTTGTCCCCTGCTTTGACAATAACCATGTTGCCAGGTCAAAACCTTCGATGGCTGCAGCAGAAACGGGAATCTGAAGGATCTAATATTGCTGGTAAGAGGTAAATTAGAGAGGCAACTCCCCAGGCAGGGAGAGATTGCACTCCTCAGGAATGGCTCTCTACCATGTATTGTCACAGGCACATGTGTTCCTATAAATATCTATTTCGTTACCTTAATTACTTCATGGCATGTATTTTTGGAGATGAGAAAGTACATTTTAACCTAGGCTAAAGGGTTGAGGTTATTTGGGGTTGGCCAGAAAGAGTTCCAATGTTCTTGTCAGAGAATGAGAGAGAATGTGAGCCTGATGCAGACCTAGGGATCACTGGATATCACTGGGGTACATTCCCTCTCTTCTGCCAGCAGTACACATTCCAAAGTGGTCCAGCTTAGAAAAATAAGGCTGTTGCACGTGCTGCAAGTGAAAAACCTAAACGATGTTAACAACTGCAACATGCTGAGTTGAAATCCCAGGCTTTCCAACCACGACAGGAAGGAATTTCTGTAAAACTTGTGGATGTTTCTAGGAAGCAGACTACATCCTGCTTTTACAAGGGAGGGTGGATTTGCCCTCTTACTTCAGGATGGCACGTTGAGCTATTGTGAATAATGCTGAGAGGTATGGGTTATATCATAGTGTGGGTTTTGTCAGTTGTGTTACCGTGAATGTACAAAATGAAAGCTTTTGATTTTGGTGGGCAATGACTCACAAAAAATTGCCAACAGCAGAGTGTCTGCTTAGCTATGGCAGAAGATGCTATTCCTGCAGCAACTCCAGCAGCAGAGATGTTGTTAAGCCTTGTGCATAACTTTGGAAGTGACACAAATGTCTTTCCCTTGCAGTACAATTTTGGACTCTTTATGTGATCTGAAGCATTTATTATCCAAAATTGTTTATTGTAGCCATGCAATTAAGTCACTATGGCTCATGAATTGGTTCTTGCTGATTTTAATAGAAGGCATTTAAAGATGSGGTTACCTGCTGCTTTATTCTCCATTGACAGGTCTAAATTAACCTCCAAAATCAGATTTCTGCTGGCTATTACCACAACTGTAAATTTAAAAGGCAGTTTCAGTAAATATTTTATAGTATGTGCTGAAAATCCACAGCTTCATCAAGGATTTCTGCTAGTAATTAATTTACTAGAACATGACAAAAGCGAACACAAAAGGGATGCAAAATTGAAGCTAAAACAAATGTGCTTTAAAATTCAAAAAAAAATATTCACAGATAGGATTTTGCAGCATTGGTTCAATTCAGTGGTAGTTCATTGGGGGTGGTTGTCTTCTCCTGCCTTAGCTACTGGAAGCTTCATTTGTGTTTATAATGGTTAATAATAACCAGTGCTGTTTACCTCTGTTTAAGGTGAAGGAGACTTCTGATCTAGCTTTGACTCAGCCAAAATATTTCCCTGGTCTTCAGTAATTGCCTGCTGCAGTCAGAGAACATAAAAACACATCTGAGAATCACTACAAAACCAGTAAAATATTTTGCTAATGTGAAATCATTTCTGCCAGCAGAGAGACTTGAACTAGGACAACTTTGATCTTAGAATAAATTATGTCTCAAATTGCTTAGATCTTTTGCAGATAGTATGACAGCAAAGAATATGCACCTTCATTTTGATTTTCATTACCTTTTTTTTTTTTTGAGGTATATTGAAATGGATTCTTTCTTTTCTGTTATCCCATGTTATGGGTAGCATTTCAGTAAAGGGCTCTTTCATCTGTCACTTATCCCACATGCATCATAGTTTATCCTTTACTAATTTATTCTGCAGTTGCATTCTTAAAAATAATTAAAAATTAGGACAACTATTTACTGTATTTGAGTTTTTACAGATATTTGGGGGTTTAAAGGTAAAAAAAAATGAAATTGCAATTCTGCTCAATAAACAAAGCTTTGTGTGTTAAATTACTATGTGTAGTGAACCTTTAGGAGCTGATTTCTAGGACCAGATTCTATATAAATTCTCCTTCCCTGGCTTCCATTATCTTTTTATTGTCTCTTGTGCTGAGTGATTTGTTTTGATGATTATAGATACTTTGTATTGCTTAGACTACAGCTTTATTTTACATGCAAATATTATCTGATTCCATGTCTTCATTAAACTTTAATAAGGCTTTACGAACATAGTGCATAAAAGACAATATTGAATCAACAAAGCCTGTATAATGATGATTGAAATACAAAACTGAGGAAGAGTGATGGTGAAAGCAGCTCAAGTACTGCCAGTACTGGTAAGCATGCAGAGCCTTAAAGTTTATTTTTTAGTTCTAATAGTTACAAAGTATGAGGTAAGAGTCTGGAAGAAAAAAAGCGAGAAGATAAGAATGCTACTTTTTCTGTCAGTGGCATACTTGAAAGTAAATTCTAATGATATTCACTTATAGGTAGTACATGTCATTTCTTTTAGTGCTTTTAAGATGATAAAATAATCATAAAAAGATAGTCAGTTTGTGGGTTATGGCATGTGATGAAAAACATGAGTAAAAAATACCACGCTGTTGCAAAAAGGCAGAGACAATGTTTAGTCTTGAATAAGCCCTGAGGAGAAGGCATTGGGTAAAAGAATCTGGTCCTAAAAATTTGAGTTAAATATTCAAGCATAAAAGCAAACCAAGTGCTCTATTCAGTGCCATCCTCTGAATTTATGGCAGCGCAAATAAGACATCTCGGCTGCCTTCTCTCTTTTGGTTGGTACCTCTTAAACTCCCGAGGGAGAGTGATTTACTAGACTGCAGCTGAAAACTAAAGATGGAGGCATTGGTTTAGTGAAGGGCTGCAATACCAGCTGAACTGCAGTATTGACACTTGTGCTTTCCTGGTTGTGCAGCCACTGTAACAACCTTTAAACCCATCAGGAGCACTGGTAGCCTCCAGCTGGAGTGTGTAACTTCTCACTTCTGGAACAGCCGTGTGTGCCCCAGGCAGACAGGAGCCATGGCCCCTCGGGGGGCTGTTCCCAGTGCGYTGCTGGATGGGCTGCGCACAGGGTCTTCACGTGGGCTGTGGAGCTGCTCCAGGTTCAGGAGAGCACCAGGCACCTGTCTCTGAGTGTGTGGGGCCAGATTAGCAGGGATATCTCCTGGACGTCCCTGGCTCAGCTTGCTGCTTTGGTTTTGGGTTGTATCTACGGTCTGAGGCTTTTCTCCCTCCACCGGGGTAGCTTTTGCTGCAGCTTTGCCTACTTAGCAGGCTAGCTTACAGTAAAGAAAGTATCCTTTAACTGAAGTGTATCTAAACTATTCTAAAGTCCAAGCAGCTTTCTGCCTCTGATGCTGTAGGGCTCAGCAAGAGAGTGAGAGCTGAGGCTGCCTGAAGCACTGTGCAGTGCACAGTGTGTGCAGTGCCTGCCTGGGTAGGTTTTGTGTGTCTGTGCAGTGCGAGAGGCTCCAAGTGTTGCTAAAATTTGGATGTTCCCCTGCAGTGAGCTGCTGGCCTGCAGCAATGAGAGTCAAAGGTATTCCCTAGAGTATCCTAGAGTTGTCTTCCTCTGAGGTGGTTCCTGCTGCATGAGGGAATTTCAGGGGCAGGGGCAGGAGGTGGAGGTGGTGCTAGACTTGACCCTCATGTGCACAGCTGACACCTGAGGCTGACTTGCCTGGCAAGTGCAAAGGTAGCAAACCCTACAGAGCTTACTGGGAAGTGCAGGGAGAACTGGTGACTCTTTGCTGTGTTGGTAAAGATGTGTTCTCCTGGTAGGGATGTTCTAGATAAACACATTAAGGAAATCAGCATGGAGAGGGAACAAACCTAGCTTTTGCTGATGCAAACTGCAGGGTGGATGTAGGCAGCAGTTTGTCTGAAAAGGCCAAAAGGCAGGTGGGGAGAATATGGGGAGGAAGAAACAGAGCAGCAGTACTGAGAAGGGCCTTCAGTGAGCTGCCACATGCAATATTGAGCAGTAGGGGAAGGGAGGAACCAGCCAGYACTTCTGTGCCAGTGTTGGAAGCCTGGGAATTTTGATAGAGAGCAGGAATGCTGGCTGTCTGATGACAGCTGGCTATGATAACGCGTCAGCTGTGGCAGAAGGAGAATGATCAATGGGATAGTGATCAATGGGGTCCAGAGCTGCCAGGCTACCAGCTTTGCAAGGATGAGAGTGTAATATGTGCAGGTAGAAGAGTGCTACAGCATGGAAGGTGTAGCATTAGAAATACTGCAGAAAGCAAGAAGCTCTGCAGAGGCCTTGCTTGCATAGGGTTTCTGCCCACTCAAATAGTAAAAGATAAAAATCAAAATAACTAGGAAAGTACTGCAAACTCTTGTTCAGGACCATGACACTGATCAGGAAACATGAACTGAAACCAAAAGTTGTGCATTTAGTACCATTGATAACAGCACAGACATGTACAGTCAATGTTTTGTCTAAATGGGGTATAGAGATAAATGTTTTGGACTTAACTGTAGTGTTAAGACCTCAGTGGAAAAAGAAGTCATTTTGAACTTTACCTTAAGTTATATACCAGATCTACTTCAAGGTGAATTAAACTAAGACGCACCCATAGCAGTGTTCCTAATAGAATTGTTTTATGTAGCACTATTGTTTTATGTAGCAAGTTGAATAAATCTAGTAGACAAATACTTAATGTAAAGAAGCAGAACTGTATATACATATACTTTAATAAGGCAATTAGTAAAATAACTGTACTGATTGTGTGAAAAGCAAGATGCCTACAAAGTGACTTCCAGTTTTGGAAAGTGTTTTATTAGAAGCCCGGGTAAACCACCACATTTATAAAAGTAACAAAAGGGGTGAAAAGCAAACCAAACTAAGAAAGGCCATCAAAAGGCCCCAGCTCCTCATGACTGCAAGGAGGCTATCATAAGGGAAGGCTTAAAAAATGTCTTTAAAAAGCACAAAGCTTGTCCAAATGAGAGCTAGAAAGGCCATAAGTCACAGCAGGTCAAAAGTAGACAGGAAATAGAGTACTAAAAACTTGCAGAGCACCTTGCAAGTGGTGCTCAAGCTTCTAGTCAAAGGTTCTTAAATCAAAAGCAGGAAGTCAAGTAGGGCATAAGTGGGACCACTTAATGACCAATCTGTAAGGAAGGACTCTGGAATTAGAAAGCCATAACAGAGAGGTTCAGTTAATTCCTTTCATTGCTCTTTGAAGATGTCAGGGATGTTTCTACACCTGAGCCAGGCTTTCTAATAAACAGGGTAGAGATCAGATTAACTCAATGGGTTTGTGTAAATGTGTAGCAAGTGTATTCACCAAAACAAACAGACCTATTAGCTGTCAGTAACTCACCAGGCCAGGTGGCATATTAACCTGTGAGAAACTCCAATGGGAAATTGCAGAGTGGCTGCCAAGGCTTCCACCTGACCATTGCAAACAGCCACAGTGCTGCAGGGCTGGCAGGGAGCCACTGGGATTCCCTGCCACACTCACAAAAGGGACTCTGTGGGGAATGACGGGTTGAGTTTGATTTCTGAAGCTGGGAGGAAGATAGGGTCTGTCACAAAATGATTTCTAGTGAAGGASGTCATGTTATTATTTAAGCCAAACCCTAAACAAAACTCCCAAGGCTGTGAATAGGCTGGGGGAGCAGGTGGGAATCCCTTACTGGGTCAAATGTGCACACAGTGGGTGAAGTGAGTCACATTAGGGTGGACAAGCCTTTCTTTTGTCCTGCCACAAATCATCCTGCATATTTGTAATTGTGTGTCCTCTTTCCTCTTCTTTGGTTGTTTGGTGTTTGGGGGGGATTTTTTATGTTTGTTTTTAAATTCTGGGGAAGGAGACAAGRAGCTTAGGCAAGACCACAAAGTCAAATATCAGTGTGTGAACACACTTTATTTCCTTTTTAAAAATCAAAGGTGTGTATGAAATGTTAATGCGCTAGTGACAGTCTCTTGCTGATGGACCAGAATCCAAATATTAGGCACCTGCCTGCATACAATGAAAACACTATGAAAAAAATTAGCTCAGGGATTAGCTCAGGCTCACTGCTGAAATTTCCCACTGCCCAAGCAATTCCAGTCAATAGAATCAGCTATGGGAGTTGACTGACTACCTGCATGTTTGTATAAAATAAACACTCCATAGAGCAGGCAAATCACAGAAGAGGTCAAAGCATGAATGGTGTGAAGTCAAAACCAGTAAGGAGAGATGAAAAAGGCTGTGCTGTGAAATTATCCTTTTTTCAGATATCTTCTCTACTTGACCAAAAAAAAAAAAAAAGTTGATATGCAGTATTTGAGACCAGTTGTTTGGGGATTTTTCATACTGAAATGGCGTTCAGCCCCCTTTGAAGGCGTTAAAAATTGTTGTGCTGGGGTGTGTCAAAGGCTTGGAGCTCACGGTTCCTCTGTAGAACTGAAGACTTCTGAATTTCTACAAAGATGCATCCAATTTTCCCATATTGGCTGAATGTACACACAAAGGTACATCATATCATCTGTACCTGAAGATATACATACAAATGGTTTGAAAATGCATCCCACTCTAATACAACTTTGGTAATTTAGACCTATTATAACTTTGATGAAATTGAATAATTATTTTTTGACCTTTTTTGCTTAATGCTCTGTTCCCCTGTACTCTAACCCTTTAGTTTCACATGAGTACTGCTGCCTTTCTTATTTTTTTTCTGTTACTGTTTCATTTTCACTGAGTCCTTTTTCTCCTGTAGCAAACTACATGGATAGACTGTCATAAGCCTTTGGCTGATTTGCACTKTAAGTTGTTTTCATCAAACCCTTTTATGGTAACAGAGAGAACAATTTTATCTTCAACACTGTGAGGGGCCTTTTCAGGCGAGCAGCTAGTCTTGGCAGCGTGTTGTTGATAAATATAATATACTTGAAGGTATCATTTCCCAAGTGATGTCAGGAGTATCTGCTGTAGGTAGCAGTGGCATGGTCACAGCTTGGCTTTGCAGGGTATAATGCAATCTGCAGAGTAAACAGAGCATCTATTACAGTGCTTGTAATGGCCTCCTTCTCTTTTAGGACCTCACATTTTTATTATGTCTTCATTACACAGCAAGGCAAGTTTCAACTTTGACCTTCCCCTGCAGAGCGAGTGAGAAATAGGGTTTCAATAGACAAGAGCAGTTTTTCACTCGCAAAAACCRCCTTTTGATGGTAATAGCGAAAGGCTTTGGATGAAATTTCCCTGTCCACTCGTACCACGTAGTGAAAAGACACCTTGGCCATCCTTGTCTGTAAACACAAAGTACTCTGATTGTCATGTGCTATACCCTCCTGGAATGTATGTTACATATAAAAAAACCTGCCACCAGTGTGAGAGCAACAACCTGCTCGTGCAGATGTGATGAAGCAGTTAAATATTAGTGAGAATATGTGTATGTCAAAGACAATTTGCAATGGAATAAGAATTTCAGAAGCTCATAATTTTATCAGTTATGTTTATATGTTCCTATACATAAACATGACAAAACTAAGCAATACCAAAAAAAATTGGCAATTTGGTTTCAAGCCTTCATTTGGATAAAGGAGACAGGCTACCAAACAAAAGCTCTGGGAACATTACTTCTGCAGCCATTGGTTAGGTTTTAGCTTGTTTTATGCATTTGATAGTCATTTACTTTTTTTAAATTACTCAAACTTTTTCCACCTTAGCTGTTTCCCCAAGTTTTATATATTGCAGAGATATATCTTGTGAACCATCCCTGACCTCTCATCTTTAGAAGTTTGATTTATCAGGAAAACTGACAGTATCTTCAGAAGTAGTCTCAAAAGTATCTGTTTGTCAGGGGAATTATTGAGTTTAAAAATCTACAATGTATTTTTAGGAGGTTTCTTAGCTGTCCAAATCTTGGAGTATGTATAATATATAGAGAGAGAGAGAGAGAGAAAGTGATTTTTTTTTTTTTTTGTGGCTCTTCCATTAGCTGTATGACTGTATCACTTTTCTCTTTTGTTTTAGATAAGAAAATGATTTAACTCCTTCCTAAACCCTTTTGAGATAAACTGGTCTAACAAAATCTAGAAATAATTGAAGATTATTTCATAATAATAATTACAGAAATAATTGAAGGCTGTATTAATTGAACAACTGAAGAGACTCTAAGTTTTGTATTTGGTAATTTGTAACCCTAAGCTTGATTGGGATCCCATGCAATACACTTGACTTTTTGTCAAATGCCAGACTGTTAGTGGAATATGTTTGTGTTGGAGCTGTAAATGTAACCACGTGCCACCTCTACTCTGAGCTGTAAAACCGTGCCATTTGTTGTGACATTAATGTCACAGTGTGGCCCCAGCTTTCACTATCTCTGAGAATCCTTATGTGCTGATTATCTCTCCATGACTCGCTGGCTTGCTGAACCATTTATCTTGCTCCGGGTTGAGAAAAAGGATGGAATTTTAAATAATGGCAACAACACATCTGCCTAAAAAGAATAAAAATAAAAAGTGTTCTGAGAGAGGGATATGTCTGAGAAGAGATAAAGGTGCCTCACATCAAGCTTGATTAAACTGAGACAGGCATGATCACGTTCATAGGTTGTTCTTATCTGTACTCTTGAGAAGAAAACTCTGTGAAAAACTTTATGCACCATGCTTTAAGGGGCTAAATGTGAAACACAGGCTGCCCAAAAGAAGGTGGGCAAAAAAGGTGCATAAACAACAGGGAGGGCCCTGAGAGCAACAGCGAATCTCCACATCCGAAGGTAACGAGCCCGTGTGTGCAGTCTCACCACGAGAAGCTGTCTTACAAATCAGTGCTGGGTGAGCAGCTCTTACTGAGCCCATGGGTTTGGAACAGGCGAATCCAGTGTYGGGATCAACTCGGAGCAGACTCTGGAGTGTCCTGCCAGAGCATTGGCTCATATCAGCCAGCTCACCTTTTTAGTTTTGTGAATTCTCTTGCAATGAAATAATGGTGGTAAAGCCTTACACTGTTGATATCTCAGACCTGGTTTTACCTCTGTGTAAAATACCTAAATTTATCTTTGTTTGAAATAGATTAGTCTAGTAGCTTATATGTGTAAGTTTTCCAGTTTCAGTGTCTTGTGCAACCTGTCAGAAGTAAGAATAATTTCAAAGGCACATATATTGAGCTGCTCTTTATAATATCAGCTCTCTGCACATGCAGATTAACAAAGTGTCAGGACTGATTTAAGATCATTCTGATGAGTGAGAAGGTGGAAAAATGTAGGGGAAAAKATAGTTTGTCTATTCTTTTTCACATAAATAAGAAGTTGGAAAAAATCGTATAGGAATATTTTAAGATTAATCAGAAATTATTATTGTTGAAATCTTCAGAACATTTTTTAATTTTTAAGTGTCATGGTTATTGGATTGTCTGGTCAAGGCAGTTTGGTCTGTTTTTTTTAACTCAGTTTGCAAGGACAAAAAGATTTGGTGAAGAAGCAGCTCTATGAAGTGCTTATTCTTTTGAACAACTTTTCCTAAAAATRCCTGGCTACAGTAGTGTGTGAACCAAAATGCTTTAGATCCCCACCCCTCCTGTGTGTGACCTGAAGCAGTCATCAAATCTACCTTGAGATTCATCCACTTCTGGAGCAGCTCTTCCTGTGATATACGCTGTCTGTGTCAAGAGGTGTGAACGCAGGTAGTAACAGAGAAAATATGTGAGTCACAGACCACAGCGATGCTATAAAGCAAATTCCAAGCTCCTTTGGATGGTCCAAACTGCTAAAAATGCATTGCTTACTGACAGACTGAAGTATAAATACTGCCTGGAAGAGAATGAATAAACCCAGTTGCTTATAGAAGAGAATTCCATCTAATCATGTACCTAACATTTAATTTAGTCATTGCACATGATGAATAAAAATGCCAGAATCAAAATGGAAAGCTCTTATTCTTTCAGGACCAGAGCTTGAACAGATGTGCCTGTGTATTGAGACAAYGTTTGAATAGATCCTGGAAGAAATCATGTGAAATTCTTTCTCATTGAAGACAATGACAGAGTTGCCATTGACTGCAGACTTAAGTTTGACTCTGAATGCAGCCACCTGATTCAGTAAAGGATTTAAATGCCTATAATCATAGAAAAAGTGATCTGATGAATCATGACCCTATCTGTGAAAATTTGCCTAATGAAACTGTGTGAAATTAACTTTACTCGCAAAGCACACCTGTTCTGCTGGGGAGATGGCTATAAATATCTTTGTGCCACCTGCCCCAGATATGAGAGCTCCTATAAATCATATAATTCTCTCTGACAACTGGTACCACCTTGAGGGCACCTTTTTTTTTTTGTGCTCTTTCCAAAAATGTGTATTTCCATAAATACAGATTTGTRTGCCAATACATTTTCCACCAGATTTCTTTTCCCCCCCCACCCCCCAAACCAAAAAAAATTGAGCTAACTCGTAGTTTTGCCTCCCCTCTTACGGTTCCATGTACAGGAAGACTCTGAAGTAGGATATGACTCTCAAGTTCACTCAGGAACTCTGCCCTCCTAAAGCACCATCACCTGTGCTCACAGTCCCATAAAGGAGCTCCAGCTTGGAAAGAAATTAACAGACTGGAAAACCAGGAGTTATCAGGGCTCTGCTTCTGTATCATTCCCTAATCCTCTCTTCCCTTTCTTCGCTGTTTGTGAGAGATTGCGCTTTCTTCTGTCAGAGGTTGAATTTAAAACTAGAGCCCTAAGAAAGCCTTGCTGTAGGTGTAGAGCTTCCAGTCTTCTGTTTACTTCTGCCTCTGTTTACCTCTGACACGAGATTAGCTGGGTAAACCCAGTACCCCGTGTGTCAGTGAAGGGGCAGAACTCCCATTCCTGCTCTCCAAGCAGAACATGAGTCAATGGTGTTAGGCTGCTGAGAGAAGGGTAAATACCTCTTTGGGCTGTATAAACAGTGCAGACTGCAAAAAATGCGTGAAATGATCCTGTGTAAAAATACAATGATTTTCCTTCAAGAACAGTATAGATTTATTGGTTAGTGGCCAAGGAAGAACAACCCAGAATATGGTGACTGAAAGAACTGCAGTTTGTATAATCTTTAGAAGAAAATCATGGGCGAGACAGTGTAACTGTTTTCAGTTATGTGAAAGGCTGTTGTAAAGAGGAAAAAAGTTAGGGTTTTTTTTCCTCTGTTTAGGGCTCATAAGACAAGCTGTGAACAGAAAAAAATTGGTATCATGAAGGAAAAAGCACAATGTCTATCCCAACTTRGTGATAAGCATGGTGTAGTGCTGCAGGACAGCCTATGAAGGTTGAGGGGATCAAGAATGGACTGAGAAAATACCAGCTAAGAATGACAAGGGAGGAGGAGCAGATGGCTCCCCCTGCTCAGTAATCTCAGTGTCCAGGGCACTTTTAGAGTGATGGCAGTCAGTACTTTGTATGTGTAATCTGTGTGAAAAGCATCCTGTTGGTTCTGTAGAGCATGAGCTATGTAAAGTGGTACGTTGATGAATATGCAAAAACCACAGATCTGAATAATGCAGCAAAAGTGTTCATTGCGATACACCTCTTACCCTGTTTTCACTTAATGATATTATGGTTGTTCTTTTTTCTTCCTATATTTAAAATACACATTTCTACCAGGAATTAAAACCACAGGAATAAGAATTGTAAGTTTACTTCACCCACAATTAATGTGCAGTGACTTTATACTGATCTCATGTTTTATTTAAGAGCAGTGGAAAATGCTAATGTTTTCTTTTTTTAAAATTCGTCGCAGTGTGTTTTTATTTTATTTTGTGTATTTCCTGGTACCTTGACTGTATTGACAGAGATCCAGTTGTAGAAAATGGTTGCTTTGGGGACAGTGTACAACAACAGTCTATCTCTGTGCAGAAGGAAAATTCCTTTAGCATTAAGTCGTTAGTTAAGCATAATTTTATTTAATAGCTTTTCATGTGGAAGGAGTAAATGAGGCATTTAAATCAAAAGTAACAGTGATTGCTCTGTGCTGCTCTTCTTACCACAGACCTAAGAAGTCCTGGTTGGACTTCAAACCATGTATTAATCCTTCATAGACTGAGTTCAAAATTCCCTTTGAAAATTTGAAAGTGAAGGACCCACAAATTTCGGAATGACTAATATCTTGCTTAAGGGAAGAATTCTTTAATGAGGTAGAAAAAGCCTGTGTACTCTCTCCCAGGTAGTGTGCCCATTAATTCATTTGCAAGATGCTGATCTATGGAGAGGATTAATTTAGGCTTAACTGGCAACCACAGCTTAGACCAATTTGCTCACCCTGGTTGGCCTGTGTTCTCCAGGGATTTGGGTCTGGAGGACACGGTTACCCTCCTGGGTGGGACATGAGGTTTTTTTGTATCAACGCTGAGGAAGGTGTAGTGCTAAGATTGGAGGATTTTATTCCATACTGAAAGTCTAGACTGCATTCTGGAAATAGAAGATGCCATTCAATGTTGTTTATTGTTATTAAAGGAAAATTAAATGCTCCCCTCTGTCTGATTTTTCCCTTGTGTCTGGGACAGGTAAAGTGGCACTGTAAAGCACATGCTAATACCTTTTCTATTATAATCAAGGTTTTGGGTAGTGGTGCTTTTCAGGAGCTCCAATATTCACTTGAAAAATCCACAATACCTGCTGTTTCTGTCTCAGCATTTTTCTTGCAGCAGCTCTTCCAAACGGATATCTTGAGTTACAGGCTGTCACTTGCATTTGCTTTCCAGAGCTAAACCTGCTAATGTTCACAACATGCTTAGCTGAACTTGGAACCTGTGCTCTCCCTTGGTTACACATCAAAGAGAATCTTTTTAAAAGGGTTTGCCTGGTACAATGGCACAAAGGCACCGCTGCTGCTGAGTCCGAGGGCCCTGCTGAGGATCCCGGACTGGTCTAGTTGTGCTGTTGCTGCTACATCTTCCAAAGTTTAAAAACTTGATCAGCAACTATCTCAAGATAAGGCACATAATACGGAAAAGCACTGAAAATACAGATAGAAATGGAAAAGGAGAAGCTCAGAAGGGACGGACTGATGGTGCATTTTTTCACTGTTTCTTGTATAAAGAGAGAAAAAGAAGACACAGTAATGGCTCAGAGCCATTACTTAACCTCCTTTTTATCACACAAAATGGGCCTCAAAAGTAACAGAGGTGATGTGTTACAAAGAATTGTGCTAGAATTGTGCTGTGAATGTGTGCTATGTTCACACTTGCACATGGCTTCCAGTGGACTGGACATAAGAACATGTCCCTATACTGTATCAGTTACACAGAATGAAACCACAGGATCAGGACAGAAGGGCCCTTTAATTTTTAGTTCTGAGCAGGGTTTGAAGATCTAGCCCTGTAAATCAATACTGCAATACGGTGTTTTTGTAACTAAGAATGCAGTATCTAAGAGAGATATGTAAAGTTTTCCTAGTTTCCGGTGAAGCTAAAATGCTTGAAAATGAAATGCCATCCACTAGGCTGCCGAAGCTTTAAAACAGAGCATTGATTGGCAGAATCCTCCTGAAACACACTTGTGTGTTCCATCACAACTTGGAGAGCTTGCAGTAGAAAGGATATTCTCTGTGTCCCATATTGCTGCCTCACCCTCAAGGTAGGAAGCTCTTTCTACCCTGTTGGTGGGCTGCTCAAGAAAAATATCGTAAATGAGCTACTCCATCTGTACATGGTGCTTTCAGTAAGCAAGCAAGAGGTGCCTCTAGAACCGGGACCTGCATCCACAAATCCAGCAGTGCGTTCAAATGACTTCGTTTTCCTTTATTTTCTCAGAGACGCCTCGCTTCACACCGTTATAGATCTCCCTTTATTTCTCTATAAACTATCATTACTCTTTTTAGCACTTGTGGCTCTCGCCCACTGCGGTTGTCATTGTTACAAATTGTTTGTGATTGTCCCCTCCCTCCCTGGCTGTGCAGGGTACTCTGCTGTGCCAGCCTCTCCCAGTTACCCCGAGCAACAGAGGGACCAGGGACAGATAAGTCATAACAAGGCCATCCCCTGCACCCTGAGGAAGGCAGCTGGAGCTACACGGGGTGGTCTTCAGTTGAATGAGTGAATTGTATGGGGTTCTTACTAAATGCCACACGGAATGGCTGAATGCCATTAATTAGACCATCTCCAGTGCTGTTAATGTGATTGATTTGTTTATTTCTTAGGAGTAAGTTTTTCCTTAATTCCCTCTCTAGTTTGGTCTTTCTACTGTTCATTTTTCTTCAGCCAATCGCAAAACAGCTTGGAAAGGTACATTTCAGTGTTTAGTTTTTATCCTATTGCATTGGCTTGAGAGGATAGACATTATCACCATTGCAGCTGTCTAAACAGGCCCTTTTTTTCCTTTAATTCCTCTGTCAATGATGATACATGAAAAGTCAGGAGGAAGGCAGCTTATGGCAAAATAGAAATGGTTAGAAAGATGAGAAAGTATTTTTATGTATTGTATTTTAAATATCTCCCCATTGCCTCAATAGAATCTGGATTCCAGTTCTTCAGAAGCTGAAGGAGAGCTTTGTTTTGATCTTGGTGGATTGTTGGTTGGCATCTAGGCTTCAAGGAGCTTCCTTTACTTTCTACTATACTCTGTTTGTAGCTGTTTAGCTAACTGTGTCTGAAGAAACCTTCAAGATTTGCAATGTTTTGGCAACTCATTTTAGATCTCACAATGCTTAATGATCTTTAGAAAGTTTCATGTCCTGAAGTCAGAATATAATGCAGGAACTTTAGCTGTATTTTTTTTTTAAAAATAGTGCTTCCTCTTGAGATTACTCAAAGGAGCATGGATATATGAACAGATTAAAAACCCCCAAATCATTAAATAGGTGAAAAAAAAAAGATCCTGAAGTCAATCTTGCATCCTTTGTAGAAGCAGACACAGGATAGTGAAAGTTTATGCTTCATTCTGGAAAAAGATGGGAATTGCCTGGCTGTGCATATGCTTCTGTGTGCATTCTCTAGGCTATTTCTTTTCATGATGTATTGACAGCCATCCTTTTCCAGCTTGGAACCATTTCTGCTTCTCTGCAGTGATACATACGTTTGTGTAAAGCACTTTAGTCTGGGCGAAGTTGTCTCTTCACTTGGTGCTAAAATACGCCCAAAAGCTCAGAGAAGAGGAAATTGCATGTATTTTATACGTACAATGCAAGCTCCAGCTTTTTAACTTTCTCATGTCTCTCCTTTATTGTCTCTGTCATCTTTGTCACAGAACTTGCCTGATTTTCTCTTGACAAAATTGGGATTTTATGCTGATCAAAACATTGTCATAGCATTATCCAGGTTCCTACAACTGAAGACTTTTTGGCTTCAACACAACATTAGTAGATCTTTGAAAGTTTATCTAAGTCATTGGTTTGTAAGCAAAGGTGATCTTCTATACCTATGAGAATAAATTTGAATTTCATAAAGATACATATTACTTAATTATATTTATTTGCTTAGATTATAAATAATTGAAGAGTGCCTGTCCAAGTCTCCTGGTGCCTCAGCACATCAATAACAATTCAATCCCCACAGTGTTGAATTAATTATTCTAACAGGAACTCAGCCAGACTACCTCGAGTGGAGACTTTTCAATTTTATCATTACTATGAGAAACAAATCCACAGTTTTCTCCATAAATCTTATAAAACAGTACCTTCTGTGCACTGCTGCTTCTTTCCTGTTCCTCTCCTCTAAAGCTGAGAAGACACACTTTTACAGTTCACTCCTTATGCTATGTTTTGTTTTGCTCTAAGCTGGCTAGGACTTTGGGAATCATTTTCTCAGAAAGCTTCCAATTCTCTGAAAACACATCTATCTAAAGATGAATTTTAATGTTTTCCTCAGTTTTAAAATTATTGGGTAGTCTACATTGTATGTGATGCTTTGGGTGACAATCCCTTATTCATTGTTTGAAAAAAAGTTTATTTTTTTTTTTACAATCTTATTTTTGAATGTAAGCCAATCAAAGAAAAAAGCAAAGCTAAATGAAACATTTAAAGTATTAGTTATTTGATAGAGTCTTTACTTGAAAAAATACTCCCAAGATCATCTCTTTTTCCTCTGAATCAAGACAAAGCAGTGAAAAAGAAGCTTCATTGTCTTATTTTCATATGTTGTTTGTTTCATTATGAAAAGCCATTAAGGAATGCTATCAGAATTCTCTGTGTGTGTATGTGTGTGTATAACCTTGCTGATTAATGGTAATGTAGTGATAGGTAACACTGAGAATATGTAATATTGCCCAGAGGGTTTATGGGAATAATTAAATTTGTTGTTCCATACACCCACTCGTGTTTTGTGCTGTGTTTGAGTGCAGCACTTGCCAGAGAAACAAGGAGGGGTTTTAGGTTGTTATTTTTTAATGGTTTTGTTTGTATTTCAGGACAGATTATTATAGTAGTCAGTGGTTTTGCTTTGTGTTTGAATTCTGTACAGGTGACAACATCCATTCTCCATTTCACTTCTTCCAACTACTAAAAAAAACCCCAAATCCAACCAACCAACCAAACTGAAAATGAAACAAAACAAATAAACCCCAAACAAACAAAAAAACCCACAGAAAACAAAACCAGAAAAGGCTTTTGCATGACTGGGARCATAATCTCCTGCTCGTCCTTGGAACCTCCATATTGCCAGGTGTAATTAAATGTCCGTTGCTGTAGTTGTCTGATGTGGTTGACACGTGAGATTTTATTAAAATATTTATACCATTTGGCCAGTTCCGTTGTCACAGACCCCTTCAAGGGTCAAAGCAGAAATGTAATGCTGTGACCAGTAGGGTGTTCCTGGTACTTTGCAGTTCTGTGGCGCGTTCGGAAGAGCTGGGACTGAGAGACGAGAGCACTGCTGGCTTTCCCTTTCTCGTTTTTAGTGATGGACTACTCCATGAATCCCTTTCTCAAATACATCTCCACTACTATCGGTTCTGCTCCCCTGCCAAACAGAGCTTTGTGGGTTTTAAGCACCTCTTTCAGTGCAAATCAGGAAAATCTTCAGGTGTTCTGTGCTGACATGCAAATGCATAAAGCTGTTTTGATTTCTCTGTTTTGTTTAAACAATAATACTTAAATAGTAATATTCCTCTCAGGAGTTAGCTGGCATTTAAAYGCCTTGCAAGGGTATTTTACATTGTGTCAAATATAATTCAAAACATTTTCTAAATTTAACCTTTCTAAAAGCTTGTCTAATTCTCACATTTTATTTTTAATTCCCTTCTTTAGGATAAAGTCTAGTGCATGTATCTCCAGCAGAGTAAGGTACCTGAAGATTTTTTTAAATTCATATGCATTCACAAATCAAAATGATAGCACACATTCTCAAAAAATATTAATCTTATTCCTCCCCTAATCCGTCGTTTTTTGTTGCAACATGCAAGCAATATTTCTTTAGAAAGAAGCTAAATAAAAAGTAGAATATTGAATGCGTGAAGATTAAATACCCAGGATTCAATAATAGTAATCATATAATAAATGGTATCCTCATAATATCTGCTGTTGGTTTTGAACAAAATGAATCATACAGTATAATTCTTATGGAAGCCTTTAATTATGGATGTGCTTTTTGTACTTCAAAACTGAGCTGTTCTATGACTGTAGGGGGAAAAATTAGGCTGAAGCTTTTATGAATCTTAAAAGTTCAGGATGAAAATAAAAATTAAAATGGTATCTTAAAGTGAGGATGCAAACTTTGGGTTATTATCTCTTACAGGGCTACTGAACCCCTCCCACCATCAAAGGACACCAAGAATTTCTGAAACTTTGACAATTATAGGCTCTATATAATCATTAATGTCATATGAATAAATAAAGCCTAATTAATTCAACACTAATGAGATGACGTAGGTTCAGACAGTGCTCATCACTGAAGGCTGAATTCCCTCACAGTTCTGTCAGAGTAATTCTTCATTGTTGTTATACAAATTACTTTTTAAACTCTGTGGTGATCTTAAACAGCACAGTATTGCAGGATTTTGTGAAATCCTTTAAAAAATAGTATATAATCAATAATATAAACTTGATAAGTATTTTTTTTCCCCTGGCAATTATTGTTTTGGCATATGTTAAAGATAACTTCACTGGCAAAAAGGAATAGAATTTGTATGTGGGTTTGATACATTTGGAATTAGCCAAAATAACAGGATAGAAAAGGGATTAAGAAGATCTCTGCTAGAAAAGCAAGTGCATATTTATGGAAGGAAGACTAAATTGAGCCTTGCTCACATCCAGGACGATGTTTAAATAATCCTGAAATACTTAAATCACTTCAAAGCGTTTTTTATCTTTTATTAAGTTCCTTTTCAGGAACCTCCCGAGTTCCCCTTGGTTTTTCTCTTCTACCATAATGTACACCATGCATCAGCTTCTCTGTGAAGTTTTTGAATTTTTTACCATATATTCTGTGTTTCCTGACAGCTCATCTCTGCCATTTTTGCGGAAAGAAAAAACCTGGAGATCAGATTATCGAGTTTAGTGGAGGGAGTCTGCTCCAAATCTAAACTTAAAAGAGACAAAGTTTAGGAGAAATGTTCATGTACAGATAGAACATGAAGTTTGCAGGCACTTTTAATACCACGTATGTATGGGCAAGGGCAAATATGGAAAAAGTTATCAGTCACTCTCCCTGTATTTTGCAAACCCCTCAGTGGTTTTGTGTATTGTTAGTACACACTGCAAGCACAGAGAGACAYGATAATCCTGCCACCTCCAGAGCCAAACTCTCACTCAGGTTCTCAAGTGCTATTCAGGCATGATTCAACCCTGTAGGGTGTGGGTTTTACCATGAACCTGCTACTGCATGCAGTGTCTCCTGGGGAGACAGCACACCTTGCTGCAGCACATCTGTGGTAGGAATCGGATTAAACTGCAAGAAAAGTAAATATTGTGCTTTGAGGTACCTATTTTTTAGTGCCATGGTGCAATTCTGGCAATAGAAGATGCTGCTTCAAGTTTTTGAGCATTTTAGGGTGCATTTAAATCGGTGATAACTAGATTAATTAAATTAGAAATAGCAGTTTTCYATCTTTCTATGTGTTTTATGTTTTTAAACTCTTAGAGTTACAATGAAAGTGCTGCACTGGTTATATTTTTCCACAGCCTCTGCACATTAGAGGGACAAAATTCACGTTTAGTCAGTGCTCTAAACTGCTGGCTAATCTTTCCTGTTCTAATATCAGCAGTTATACTCATGCAAATTAGCATGTTGGAAAAGTTGCATCAGTCATTTRTGGTTCAGACCTTAATTTGCTCAGAATAAGTACTTTTGAATCAAATCCCCCCCCCCCCAAAAAGGAAAACCAGCAATTAAACTCAGACTAAACCAACTTAAAAGAAGGTGTGAAATAAAATTTATTAATATACTTAAGTAATGGTATATTCTTCAGGTAAATTAATTAAAATATGTCTGTGAGAACTAGACTGAGCTGTGAGAAGGTACGACAAGAGGACAAAATATAACTCGAAAAGTTCGTTTTGGAGGAGACATTAATAAAAACCGGATGACATGCAGCAAAGGAAATTAGCTGCTAGTGCACAGGGGCATGAATAATGCTGGAGGATGTATCATATAACTTAATCAAATAGGCTGTAACAGGAAGATGCAGCTGTGGTTTCCTTAATGACCAATGGGTGATGTAATCAAATGCTTAAATGTACATTGTCAGGTTCTGATGAGTTTCTATCAAAGCAAAGTTGGGATATCACTTACCTGGGAGTTTAGGCTGATAACACATCCTCTCTCAAGTGAGCGGAAGGAGTTAGGAGCAGACAGGTTTCTGTAAGGTTTTTGTGACAGGAAATAAGCTTCCTTTATCATTCTCTAATGTAAATATCACATTCCCTGAAGATATATGTACTTCTGCTGCCTTTGGCAGGGCACAAAGTTGTGAATCTTGCCATGCTTGGGCATGAGACAGAATCAAGGCTGGGACCTCACAGAGCTGCAAGAAAGTTTCAGGTGTTTCTGGCTTCTGCCAGCAGCTGCAGGCTCTGGCTGAGCAGCACCATCAGTGCTGGAAGTACATGGATTAACTAATTTAAGGCAGTGTGGGAATGACTGAACACTCACAACTGAGTGAAGGCTAGTTCTCCTTCAGCGGAGTGTACTAAATAACACTGCTAATGCTGGGCTTGTAGAACTTTAATTTCTGTTTCTCTCAGTATCCTGCACTTTGCCAGTGTGTGTTTTCATTGGAGCAAACCCAAATGCTAAGGCTAATAGAGTAGTGACCTTTGCAGCAGCAGGTTCAGATCCCAATAGAGGAAGTCGTGCTAGCCCCAGGCCCAGGAGGGCTGGCTGCACGGTGCAGGGACACGAGGGCTGGGTGCACTGCCCAGGCTGACTCGGAAGGCAGGAGCATCTTTCCTGCGCTCAAAAGGGTATTTGGTCCTTGCTGTCTTCATTACACAGTATGGGTTGAAGATTTTTTTCACCAAATCACAGTGGTTTAGCAGCAGTTTCATAGCAGGGATATAAGCTGTGAATATAAAAACTAAACAGAGTCAAAATTAAGACTGAGCTCACTGATAATCCTGGGCTTTGCATTTTAATGCATATTGCTAGTTGAGTGCTAGATTGTGTTTTTGTGACAGAGCAGATTAGGAAGTAATTTGCATGTGAATCTCTCCAAGTCTGTGCAGTTTCCCTGGTAACAAATGTGGAACCAAGTTCCAAAATCTGCTTGTTGCTGTTAAAGTGTGTGTGTATGTGGGGAGGGAGGTGTTCTTATTTTGTAAGTTTTTATTAAAGAAAAAAATAGAACTGCAAAGTTTAGCAAGGTTCTTGATTTACATAAAATGGGGGATTGAGGAAATGGAATGCTTCTTCACTCACCAGCACTTAACTCACACAAAAATCTCGTTTCTCATCAAACAGCACCAGGGAATATTGCAATCAGAGTTTTCCTTTCTGGCTATTGCAAATAAAACTTGTTATTGCTTATTATTTTGAGGGAAGCTGCTCGTAATTGGTATCTCCATCAGTAGTTGCCTTTGAACCTTCTTCAGAAGCCATCTGTGAAGTCTTGGAGTATCACCCATCAGGGCTCCCCAGCTCTCCTCTGTGCCTCCCCCAGGAGGAATCTTCACCTTGTTTCAGTTCAGCTCAAGGGAGGTTTCATGGGTTGTTCCACAGAAATTGGGTAGCCTGGACCGGGAACAGCTTGTCTGTCATGTCTGGCTTTTAAAGTGATGCTTAGAGAGAGGCTGGAGTTTTAACTAGATGACTCTTTTATGCAGCAGCAGGAGAACTGGAAAGATAGTGGAGAAGGGAGAGAGTGGCAACCGTGTTGTGTTTGCTGGAAGAGTGGCTGAAAAGTGAAATCATCCTGGTAGTGACTGGAGAAAAAAACAGGTGGCTGATCTTTGGAGAAAGACTGGCTGTCCTCTAACTTTGCATYCTGGAGACATGAGACAAAAAGATACCTCAAACTCCCCACCCTCCCCACTCTTCCCCCCTCTCCCCAAACCCCCAGAAACAAACAAAAAACCCAGACCTGAAAAATCCCACCAAAAACCCYTTCAACCTAAATAAACCTCAAACTTGCAACCCAGACAACTTTCCGAGTTTAGGCCAGTTTCTTTGGCTCTRTTGAACCAGACAGTTTTGGCATAAAATATTTTGCTATTAAAGCATGCCCAGTGCTCTCTGAACACTGAGTATCTGATGTTTTCTTCCTTGATTATTTCCTGAAACTTAATCGTTTTGATGCTGAGTTTTTCCATGACTTTTCAGTAAAAGATCTAATGATAAATCTGCCTAGATAACTTCAGAAATATAGGTGAAGACATGTAAGCAACTTGGTAAAGTTTTTTCCTCTTCCCTCGTTTCTGCTTGCTTTGTTTGCTGGTTCACTCTTTAACTATCTCCAGTTTGCAGGTTATTCTAACTAGACAAAGTTTGAACATGAAGTAAATTGAAACTTTAGTTGCCCTAAAATTTATGCAACGTATGTGTTCAGGATAATTCTAAATAAATAAAAAGGTGGTTTCCTCTCAGTAGGAAAGACTACCTCTTGTTCAGAAGTGTAATTTTTGAAAACATTAAAATCATAAAACAGATTCTGTAATAAATAAAAGTAATTATTGTTCAGCTTCTCTCTTAGAGGCAAGCTAAGCTGTTACTGCTGCTGAATAGAGTTTTACTTCATTTKATCAGACTAAAGTGATTTTTCGTGTCATGCTGGGTTTTATTCCTTTAATGAGCCATACAATAATCAGGAACAAAAAGAGAAAAATTTTATTTGAATACAGAGGACCTGAGTTACTGAAAGTTCATCAGCATGAACAAGCTTTATCTTCTTTTTAATGTCGTATCATTGAAAGCTGTGRCACAATTAAAAAGGGCCTTATTGAGTGTCGGGTTGTGTGGCAGAAATTCCCATGTACTGTGGGAGATGGGTTATGGACTCAGAAATTTAACTCCAAGTCAAGCACGCCTTTATTCAAATCTCATTTTCCTTTCTGTCCCAACTTTACAAGTTTGTGGATGTACTAAAAGGCTAACATGAAAATATGCTGGAAAGGAGATTCTGTGTCTTTTATTGGTAGGAAAGGCATCATGCAAATGATAAGAGTTTGCATCATTTTGATGGGCACAGCGAAATTTTCCTTTCTCTAGATTGTAATTACATTTCCAGTTCCCTGCCAGCATATGCTGATTGCCTTTTGCAGCTTCCTTGGGGCCTYGTCAATCCATTGATTAAAGAAACATTCTTTAAGTGGATTTGTATTGCATTTGAATATCTGATACCATTTGATTAGGGCTGAATGCTGATATGACCCTCAGTAAAAAGCTATTTCTAACTCTTCTAATTTTTGTTATGATGGATCTTGTGACATCAAGTATTTCTCTTAAGTTCTGGACTTTCAAATGGTTACCTGAGAGATTCAGTTGACACTCATGAATGAGAACTTCTGAATCCTGTGGTTGCAGAAAAAAACCTGAGAGTGTTGCCCGTGCATGTAAGAGGTCCAGGTCCAGAAGCTAAAAGGCAATGAAAGCTGATTACTTTTTTAAAATAACATTGAAATAATAAATTTTATACTAGTTGCTCCTCCATCTTGCTGGGTCCAGCTCAACAAAGTTTCTGTTCTTACTGGTATTTCTGACAACACGTGTAGTCATCCAGCTTATTTTTCATGTCCTTGTATTTGAGGCAGTTCCTTCAGGATTACCTCACCTCTCAGGCTGCAAGAAAGAACCAGATTTACTCAAAGGGGTCCAGTAACCTCTCCGCCCCCATCAAGGGCAGGGGGATAATTCCTGTTCTTCAGAGGTTTTGCTGAATCGTGACTAAAGTTCTTAGGATCAAATTCATGCAGAGAAACATTAAGTGGAAATCTTATTTGCAGGCACTGAGTAATACATCCTCCTGAGAGTGACCTTTGGTAACTTCAGATGCTTTTCAGTAAAACTGCTCTGTGACTGCTGAGTATACGGTTTGCAATGGGCAAAATACAAATTTTGGTGATAGGATAGTAAAATAAAAGCTACATGTGTGGTGAATGTAATATGTGTTCTCTTATGTTCCTGTTTAGAAAAAAGTTGTGTCTGCTAAATTAATGGAATTTCAAGACTGGTTTTGCTACTGCTACAAGAGGATGCATCTATATTCTTTTTTAAAACCCCTATGATCTTTTCAAGATTATTTTAAAATTTACTGTAAATAATTATTCCATTGAATACTTATTAGTCAATTATTGTTAGTATTTGTAACAGAGGAAATATTCATTAGCTTAACTATTTTCAAGTGTGTTCGTAGTTAGAATAGGCTATCAATTTATGCCTATTTTGAAGAAAATTGTGAAAGCTCTTTTTCCCAATTTTCTTAACTCAGATTCATTTTTTTTTTCTAGTAACTCAACTTTTTAATTAAAAACWCTCCACAGGTGATGGAGAAGAAAGTTTTTTAGATTAAAGATGTCTTGAAYGTGTAGGTTTATACAGATCAAAGGGGCGATTTCCCTGTGTAGCATATGCTGCAACATTATGAGGATTGTTTTTAAGAACTGTTTTCCATAAACAAATAAACGTGTACATGCTCACATGAATAGAAGGTGGCAGTGACTTATGGAGTGCTATATAAATTTGAGATTATTCACAATCATTCCTACCCACAGTCAAAACAGTTTTATTCGTTACATTTATAACCTGAACCTCAGCTGATGTGGACCCTGACTTTTGAATATGATTGAGCATGTAACAGAAATCTGGGCTGAAAATTCCCAAAATAACGTGCCAAGCCCTTCTGAATTAACACTGGTTTTGTACAACCTACATATATTTTGAGAAAAGAGTTATGAAGGTGCAACAAAGGACAAAGTTATTAAATGTGTATGAAATTTGTAGGAAGGTATGGACAAGCCACRAGGAGTGTTTATTAAAAGGATTTGAATCTGTTAGGCTGAAATATATTTGAAGTTCATGAGGAAATAGCTAAATATTGCAATAACATAATGATTTTAAAACAGGAAAGCTTTTTTATGGGAAAAAAAGTTTATAATATGCTAATATTTGCATACCTGGCCCTTAGCAACCTAACAACCTGAGACAATAGAAACACTCAATAAGTGAGAAGTGTTAATGTGAGATGTAAATACATTAATTCATACTAGGAATGGTTCTAGATGTGCATGCAAAACCATCTTTCAAAGCAACAAGTATTTTCACATAATTTCTCTATATAAAGCCGAAATCATCAGCTATAAATTAAAAAAAAATTAAAGTGCATGCACATAGAAGTGATTTGCTCATACCAGAGTAAGGGAAGGTTTTAGTACAAAACCGTTTTGCATTTTGGAAGAATCTTTTGTCTTAGTAACACTAATGGAGTACTATGGAGTACTAATGGAGAACTTTGGCTTTGTTTATCATTTGATTAAAAAAACAGGTCCTGTTCGTGACAGCATAAGATTTCAGGTGAAAATAGTATTCCTAGAAAAATGTTTGTTTTTTCCTAAATCATATGCATTTCTAAATAAAAGCACAAAATCTGAATAGTTACTGAGGTAAAAATCCCAGCTTTGTTTACAACAACTCCTCAGGGAACAGCAGTCTTCCATGCACAAACAAAATGCTGAAAATGAGTGAGCAATGTCAGAAAGTTAATGTCATACATGAATGGCAAACCCTTAATTGCAAATGTATTTTTTTATGTGGGTATTAGTGGGAGAAATCACTTCCATTGTTTTTTTTGGCTCCCGTCGCAAACCTCCTGTGTTAAATACATTGAGGTGTTGTATTTGTGGTACTTGTACTACTGAAATGCAAAGTGCTATGAAACAGCCTTTTAAAAAACTGAAATAGTACTTGAGGAAATATTTTGACTCCCAATTGGTAGTAAGTCAAGACTCAAATAAAATCCAAATAGGTTCCTAAGTGGTAAATTTTCCTAAAGCAGACAGAGAAAAGTTACAAGTACAAAACCTTCTTGGACGTATGAAAAAATATGTCCTTTATTTTCATGCCTGTATTTGTTGCAGGATGCTGTTCTGGCAAATGTTTCTGTTAAGGGTGTGGTCAAAATGTCTTTGCTGTCACAATTGTGCTTGCTGACTACATTCTTTGTGAATTTATTTTGATAGTGCAACCACAAGAAATACAAATTCTTAAATCCTCTATAGAAATTTTGGGAAACATTTTCTTACTTTGTGACCGTGTGTCAAAATCTGAAAAATAATTGATGACTATCATTACAAAATAAGCTTTAGTAATGAAAGTAAGAACATAAGGGCCCTGATACCGTCATTTGGTTTAATTGTGTATGCTAATTAAATTATTTCTTTGTCTGTGGGCATCTGCAAGTGTGGATAATAGGATAGTGATGGGAAAGTGAGGAGAAGCCTGCACTTGTGTTTGTAATAAAGCATTAATATAGTGAAAGGGCCACTGTTCCTTTGGCTTGATGGCTCTGCATGATGTTTAATATAGTGTACAGATCAAAATAGAGGAGGTATGTAAGCATGCACATTTACATTTAACATGTAAATATCTCAAGTGCTTTATTTTTTTAGTTATTTATACTTCTGCCAGAGTTAGAACACTGACCAGTGGTAAGTAAAGGTGAAAGTAGTATTTGTCAGTGTCCTTTTTAATATAAAAGGTAAATAGTAAATGTTTTAGTGCTTTTTTTCTTTCTTAAAAAAAAGACATTGCGAGTGCCATCAAAATGAGTTGTTTTTTCTGTTTCTGATGATGCAAACATTATTGGATTTTTTTAAAAAATGACTAAAAGGGAGTCATTGAAACCTAATATTCTGAGTTCTGTGTCCCCAGGCAAGGGATAAGAAGTTCAGTTGCACAAAAGCTAAGAGTATGTTTGTGACTAATGTTAGTCTGAAAAGACAACTGGTTAGCAGAGGTAGACCTGTGCCTAAAATGTGTTTTACTGGGAGATTGTTCTATATTGGTATCGGACTAGGATTTATAACTAATAGGTCTGCAGGTAAGAAAAACATGTCCAGCTACTCTTTTAGGTAAGTTGGTGCAAAATCAGTGGCAGGTGTTTGTCCTTTGTTGTCATGGCTTTGTTTTAGCCATAGATGTTATTCCACATTTCTTATTGTCATTCTCTCACTGCGATATTTAGTGTTCTATATAACACTACAGTTATTATGTTATGTTTATTTACCTACTGCACACTCAGTAACATGTTTATTTCGCTTTAGATCAACTGTTCACTTAGTTCAATTTCCAAGGGCCCGTGCAAACTTCATTAGTGCCGTAGCTATCCTTGAAGATTTGTGGTGCTGATACGGCTCATCCGTGCAAAGAAAGATGCCTTCCCGTAAGGATTATACTGCCCCTCTAAACAGCAAAGTACGGAAACAAAGAGCTCTGCCAAGAGTAGGGCTTGGATTTATACACAGAGTGAGATCAGAGGATGTCACTGAAGAAGGGCTGGGTTGCTGTGTGCCTGTTTAAATCAGTACTGATAATTCTTCAGGCTGTTTATGAAAAACAATAACAACACAAGCCCTTCCACACAGATTGTGTATGTCTAATCACTCATGCTGTGCCTCACAAGCAGATGACTGACACAGGCTGCTTTTTCTTGCACAAGTCACCCTGTACTACTGGCATGTGTTTGGGAGTGACTGCCATTCTCCTCCCTCTGACTGAATTGGAATAATGAGCTTTCAGAGAGCTTAGATTTAAGCACATTGACAYGAGCAGTTTGACCAAGATTTCAAAAACCTGAAGATGTGGGGGAGGATGTCAGAATGACGTGTCTTGTGTGATGTTCTTCAGCCTCTCTGTCTCCTGATGTCTCTGCTGGGCTGTGGTGTGGGCCACAGCAGCTGGGTAGCTTGACATAACAAATCCCAGGCCTTTCTGATGTTTTGGTTTTTGACTGTGGTGATGAGCGTGGCATTCAGCAGCTCAGCTGAAGTGACTAGAGAAACAGTCTCTTGATGCAATTTTTCATGCTTTGTGCTTGGCTAAACCTGTTGGATGGCAGCCCACAGATCTGAGCAGCTCATGGAAAGCATCAGAAATTCATACATTTGAGTACAGTCCATCTGCAGCTCTTTGAGCTACATTTCACACCATGGTGAAGCTTAGGCTGTGGGCAACGAAATGCAGCATGTGCAATTCTGATGGAGCACCCTGGCATACGTTTGGGCTCTAAACGCACTGCGTGTTTACTGACAAGGGCCACTTCTAGGCTTTAGCTCATGTGTAAACAATTTTTAGGAGAGCAGCTTGTCCAAACCAGTCTCAGGAATGCTTTTGGGGACATTTTGGGATAAAAGCTGTCAGAAGGATTCCTCAACAGAATATTTATTGATGGATCCACACAGGCAAGTAATCTATGCAAGTGATATATGTGTGTGATTTATCACTGAAAGTTTTTGAGAATTTAATTGAATTACTGTGTTTCAGCTATTTAATTTTGGATCATGGAACTTGCATACTTTGCTTTACTACCAGCTGATTCCAAATCCATTTTCAGCACTTAATCGGTCCTGGCACAGAGTTGTGTTACAGAAATTGCTATCATTCTTCTCAGCACCACCATCAGCTGTGGGGTTAGATTTTCTGTTTTGTCTAAAAGCAAGAAGAGGCCCGTCTCCCACTTTTCAAATGGTCTGATTTTGTTATCTGTTGAGTGGATGACATCTTGCTTCATTATCTGGTTGCTTTTTGACTGAATTTTATTTTCCAAATGCCAGTTGATACAGGTTCCTGTCAAACTTCCCATTAGATCCAGCAATTTTCTTGGCTGGTAAAGGGTGTGACTGCATCTGGCTGGTTGTAAACACACCAGCACACATCTGCCTTGAGTTGTGTTTCCTTGATCTCTGGGCACAAACAGTGCCCGACAGCTGCACCCTGCGGAGCACTGAGGGAGCACGCTGCTCCCAACACCCTTTTTTGAACAAAAAAAATTCCCAGACACATTTTAGGGAATGGAAAAAACTTGCTTGAGCTCATACATTCTCTGGAAAAGGTACATCCCTGTCACTATTTATCACTGTTGTTTATTTAGTGTCAGATATAATTCCGATGATCGAAAGCATGGCAAAGTGTACTAACTGGCTGCTCCACGTGTAAATATTTGGGGAACTGCCACCTCCCTATGTGAGATCATACAGTCTTTTTGTCCTGTATTTTAAGATGCAACAGTTTGGAATATTTAAATTATGGGTCAAAAACTGAATAAATGAAGAAGCCGAGTAGTCAGTCTATCTTCCTAATGAGCATTTGTTACAACAGAAGCTGAGCTGCCAATTACTGGCCACTTCTTCTGGCTACTCATTAACTGTGTTTCAGCATGAACTTCCTGTGATTTGGCCCGTGGCCAGATCAAATTCAAATTTTCCCCATGTCCAGAATAATACTGTCACTATTTTGATAGGCAAGTAAGCTGCAAGTTTCATAAATCCACAGCAAACACTAATTTGGGTATGACAAAAGGGCATCTGCTCTTCTTACTGCCAAGAAATTGCAGAAGTGACAGTATTTAGCAGTAGTAGATGACTTTCACTTTATTTAGTTTGAATTATGACACTGAATAAAATATTTACTAGATAGCTACCATCATGCCTACCCCTCAGAGCAATTTTAGGGAAGTAACATGTGCAGCAGCTATAGCCCTATACTGCCTCTCTTATTTGCTTTCAAAATAAAAGAGAATTCAAGAGTTCATTGCAGTCTGTGAGAACTGTCTCTTTATGTACTTTGGATATGCAGTGGAAAACATACTGGTATGTCCTTTAGATTGTGATTTTTGGGGATTTTTTTTTAATCTGTTAGTATCACTGCACCAGCAGAACTTTATGATATAGACCTGATTTCAATTTGATCTTGGTACAGAAAGATCAAACTCATTTTGGAGTCTAGTATTGCATTTGAGTAAACTCCCTAAAGTTGTTTCACATTTGTCATAGCCTTCATCTGAAGCATACTGTTCCTTACAAGAGTAACTCTTGTGAATTCACATTTCAGACTATGCAGATGTCACCTAAGAATCCAAAATATTTTTTCAGATTTTTTTTCCTCAATTCTGGCATAACTCATTTTGAAAAAGGTGTTCTGACATTACCAAATAAGAAATCCTACATAAGCAAAGCAAATGCATAAACTTTCCTAGTATTTATTCACTGTAGATGTGTAACAGCTAGGGCTGTATTTTGCTTTGTTGATGGTTGTCGTATTTTGTTTTTTAGCAATAGAACCTATTGTGAGGATAAATGCAATGTTTTGAGTCCACAGGGTGCATGTTAGACTTGTGGTATTGGGAGCTATATAAGCTTCAGTTGGTGAATTGGTGCCATATTCCATTTGTTTTATGGAATCCAACAGAAAGGTGTTAATGGTCTCTGCTGCACTGTTAGCGGTTCCTTGGAGAACACCAGAATTTTATATTCAATAAGTGGATCAAGAACTCATCTCTTCTTGGAGATCCTATATCTAACTTCTCATTTAAATGGTGTCTTTATATGAATTGCATCAATGGGCAATCATGGCCCACTGGGCTTTCGTGAAGTCTTATGTAGTGTTAAGATAATGATTTGTTACATTACTTATTTGTATGTTTTAAAAATATATATACATATGTTAAGGAATATTTTTTTTTTGAACTGAGGTGAGAAATTCTTTAGAGGAACACTTTGAAGGAAGTTTTTAATTTGTCCAGTGAAATGAGCATTCTCTTGGAAGTCAAGAAGTTGGGGGACTGCTGGGGGGAGATGGATTTTTTCCTTCTTCTTTTCTCTGATGAGACTTGATACCTTTCAYTATGTCTGTTTGACAAAAGCTTCTGTTAATGTTTTTGGATTGAAGTTTGAGTCAGCAACTTTTGCAAAGCTAAAGAGGTTCTGTTTATGAGAAACTCTGCTGTCATGCACTGCATCCCTCCTAGAACTCGCTTTATTCACACGTGATTTGCAGTTAAGCTAAGCCTGTGTTCTGCCAGCTACCATTCTGACTTACCTAAAATAAGGCAAGATATTTGTTCAAGGAATAAAAAGATCATAAGGCATTCTGTCAGTTTTATGGGTTTCTCCCATGAGTTTCACTGCTCTCCAGACCTCAGAAGCCCTTATTTATCCCAGAAACCTTGGAATTTACAGACTGACTTTGCTAAAGCACTGCTGAACTTTAGAATCCTCATAAGAATGCTGGAAATCTTCAGAAAAGCCTTCTATGATATCAGCAAATATCTCCCATGAGAAGCCTTCTAGCACACTGAAAAGTGTTGAGCAGAGATAAATGAGTGTGTGATTCTCATTTAGAATTCTTCCTTGAAAAACACAGAGTCCATGAAGCTTTTTTAGTTGTCCTGGTGTGACACATTATTCTTACTTTTTAAGATCCTGTCAGGCAGAATGTTTGGCTTTTAAAGGTTATTTCTAATATTTTAATGATTAATCCAGTCATTAATGGCTTTAAACGAAAAGATGGTAGATTTTCCATAAGGAAGACATGTTTTTATTGTGAAACASTGGCAGGGGTTGCCCAGAGAAGCTGGGGCTGCCCCGTTCCTAGAAGTGTTGGACCAGGCTGCCTGTTCTAGTGGAAGGTGTCCCTGCCCACGGCAGAGTAGTTGGAGCTGGATGATCTCTAAGATCCCTTCYAACCCAAGCAACTCTATGAGTCTGTGATCTTCCGAGGCTGCTGTTTGTTGTGGTAAATCCTTGCTGTTTGAAAAAAGTGGACAGGACTGAAATAACTTTCTTCCTTCTTCTGGAGGTTTTCGGCAATACTCAGTCCAAAAATCTCTTTCTGCTTTTGGCATTTATGTCAGAACAGCCTTTCCAGCCATGTTTGATGGCTGTAATGTGCCTTCAAATGTGGCAGAGCCGAGTTCACAAGGTGATGGCAGTGGGCTCCACTGRCTTTTCCATTTTGCAGCCACTATGCCGTGATCATAAATGAGAAGGAAGACTAAATAAAGAAAAGAGTTTTAAACTGAGTAATTACTGTTCTCCATGTATTTTAAATACTTCCCTGCTGCTGTTTAAAAGATGGAGTGCTTAGGGGAACATGGCTTAGTGGTGGTCTTGGCAGAGTTAAGTCATCGGTTGGACTTGATGATCTTAAAAGTCCTTTCCAACTTAAATGATTCTGTATTTTTATTCTCTGGTCTTCTCAGCACTTTCTCTTCTCAAATACTGATTCAGTGCAGCCTTGAATTCCACAGTTAATGATGGTCTGCTGGACTTTGGGGCTTATTTACTGTTTTGTTTTGGGCAGTGCTGTGGTGCTAGAGCAGAAAATGCTCGATGGTAAACAAAAGGCAGCTGCTAACACACCAGTTTCAAGAAGGTTGGAAGGATATGATGGAAGCAAAGATGACAGGCTGATTTTGTCTTGTCTCAAGTTGTAAATCAAGCTGTGAAAGGCAAATGTTTGAAGCCAGAGTGAGAGGTAGAAAATGTTTTATATTTAATTAAGCTTTTAATCTGTAATTATTTCTGTGCTTATGAATGACAGCTTTTTTGTCAATAACTATATAAGTGGAACTGAAATTTGCCTTAAATTTATCCTGTTAATTTTTCAAAGAATACTATAGTTTAAATGAAATGGAAAAATACTAAAAACATTCCTTTTTACCACAGTTTCTCATATTGTTTTGGTCCATAGCCTTCTGTAATAATTTTCATTCTAAAATCTCCATTTCATACACTAGTCCTTCAAGTTTGAAGTTGTGTTTGTTTGTTTGTTTGTTTGTTTTTTTCAATTCACCCCCAACCATGGCTTGAAGAACTTCTGGCTTACTTGAACGAGTTGAGGAGAGAGAGAACCGAAAAGAAGAGCAGGACCGAGGGAAAATTAACTGAGCCTGAGAAATTCTGCAAAGTAGGACTCAGCAAGTAATTTAACCATCAGGGGGCACTGCAGAGCACAGTTTGACCAGAAACTTCTAGTCCTTTAAGAGAAAGAACAGTTCTGAACACCTCATATAAGAAGTGTATGAAACTGGGGTACCTTTCAAGTCACTTTTAAATAAAATGAGATCGATACCATATTTCCCTGAGTGTGATAAGGAGAACAGAGCAATGAATAGAACGCTGTAACAAAACACCATTTCAGAAAGGAAACAGAATGTAAACTTACCCCTTAAGTACAAAACCCGCTGTACCTAGCAAAACAGTTCAACCTGAATTCAGGCAGCACTTTAGGGAAAATTAATTCACTTTATGATTTTATTTTGGTCGACTTACTGCTATTTTCCCTAAGTGAATACATTGAACAAGGAGGTAATTGGGAGTTGAGGAAATGGTAGGTGAGGAACACTTAATTTACAAAATTGTCTTCTGAGAGTTTTGTCATTAATTATATTGGTAGAATACAAAGGCTTCAAAATCATACTTTCTGGATGATAAATTCCTTTGTTTATTTTATTGGAGCAATACTTGTAATTTCCAGATATTGTAAGACTTAAACAACTGTGAATATTGGTTTCTCCAGCTTTATTCTCCATGTTTGTAAAGCAAAAATTTCAAAACTTTTCAGCTTTCTTTCACTTGAACACTATGTTTCCAAATGTTCATTCTGCTTCTGCACAATTGCAAGTTACAATATCCTCATTTATTTGCTAACTGTTACAAACTATTACTGATTTTCCCAACGAACTAGAGACTGTATGAACAGCTCCTACTTGAAAAGAYTTGGCTGATGCAGTAAAAGCTTTGCTTCCTTCCACAGCAAAGGTGTACTATAAGGGAACTATTTAATCAAGTTTGAGAGTCTGATGACTTTTTAGGTGGCTCACATAGTATTACAAAGCACAGAAAAAGTTAGGCAAACAAAAAACTTGGTAGATAAAGAATAAAGGTGAAACAGTGAACGGATGGAGAGGGAAAGAGTTGCATTATTTAGCAAGGAATGAAAAAATCCCACGGCTATTGCTGACCTAGGCTGGAAAGCCTGTGGTGCAGATGCACTCCAACACAGCTCTGTTGTCTCTGGCCCTGTGGAAATTTGCCAAGAATAAGCAATGGTTGCTTGCTCTGAGGAGCATGAACTAGGAGCTTCGACGAGCTGGTGCAGAATGCAATTAGGTTTTCTTGGAATTCGTGGAAAACGGAGATAAGGCTGCAGTTTGCTATGCCAGTGTACTCATCAAGAGGGTACAATTTAAATGTATGTGATTTCTAAGAGATCCCCTGCTTTCTCCTAAACTTTAAAAGAGTCAGTCTGGAGCTAAAATGATTTCTTCTCGGTCAATGTTGTGTATGCTTTCACGGTGCAAAATTTCCCTCACTCTTTAGTGTGAGATCCTGTTATTTGTTTTGGGGGTCTTTTTGTGAACTAATTAGCAACTGCAAGTGCAGATTTGTTAYAGAACACTGAAATGAATGTTTTGTGTACTTGTATGAGTGCTATGGACACGGATGGAGTGGAGATAAGTATTACTTTTCTGTGATATCCACAAGTATTGTGAGAGCTGGGCATGGGAGCAGGTTCTGTCACTAGATATTGTAGGTTTTGAAACTCTTAGTAATAGCTCAACTTGCTACATATAGAGAGAAATATAGCAACTGTTGAGTTGCTTCAAAAAGATAAAAATTTGAGTTAAAAATTAAGAGGAAAAGACTTTATATTACTAGAGGTGTAAATACTCAGAATTAACATCATAGGAAGAACCGTAGAGCTGTTTTCAGGGTGAGTCACTGTGCAAGATGAATAATTTGGAAAGTATTATTGATTTTTAACAGACAGAACTTTTTTCACGTCTCATATGTTACACAGCTACTGATGATGCTTATTTTTCTTTCATGTTAGTTCAAAGCAGGAGTGGTGCCTCTTCAGATTTCACAGTGGAAATGGAGGTTGTTAGTTAATTGTAGTAACTACTTTACAACCATGTTGTTTTCCAGTGTTACCTACTGTATGAAACACAGACATTTTTAAAAATTTGATGAATAGTGTGTTTTACTAGGAAATTTCAGTTACCAAGTAAGAGCAATGAGTGTTAAGGAGAATTCTTCAAAAATTCTTCAGAGTGATTTGTGATGCAAGGTTTTATGTTCAGAGAGTGACATGCCTGGGCAACTGTCCCCACACCACTTAAAGTGGTGTGCATTTTTAGTTCAGATTCACTTTTCACATATGCTAACAAACTGTGTCAGATATAAACTGTTGAAGAAACTGCCCAGATAGGAAAAAGAGATTGATTTCTTAAYTATGGGCAGAGAGAGCAACTTGACCTTTGATCCGTTGTACCAATGTGAGACTAACCTTGTCTTTTCGGGAGCCTTAGAGGTTCTCAGAAGCACCTCTCCCTTTGCCTTTATCTTTGTGATCCAGCAGAGTTAGACATTTTCTGATCTCCTCTTCATTAAGTTGGATCAAGTTTCAGGTTGCTGAACAGGAAAAACGTCACCTCTTGCTATTTGCCTACATGTATTTCTATGTATTTCTGTTTTGGAGAACACAGTCTGTTTTTCCAGTGAATAGCTAAGGAATATTTAAAATCTGGAGTATTTCCTTAATTTTTAAAGGTGGGAAATTTATGGGGGTGAAAGGAAAGGCTCTCGTCTTTGTTATCTCTGTAATTAGCAGTCTGTAGTTAATAAAAGCTAGGCTTGTTGACATATATGCATTTCTTCTTCTGTTATGCAAGACTGCTACCTCGTATATCTACAAAAATACTATTAGCTACTATTTTAGATGTATTTAAATGAGAAATAAGAAATGTGGAAAACCCTAAAACAGCATTCTGTAATACTGAATTTTAGAAGCTCTCTTTTAAGACCAAGATTATAGCATATAAATATCACACGTGATCTCACCAGTTTATCATTTCTCTATAACCTGTTAAACCTTATGTCAATTTTCTGTTAATTGTCCTCTGGGAATACTTTGTATTTTATGACAACATTAATAGAATTTTAAAAGATGTCTAAAGTAATTAGAGGTGCATCTGGCCTTTACTTGATCAAATTTAAAACTATTATTTTAAACTCCCAAATACACAAAGAGTTCTGCTAGCAGACTCAGATTAATATTAATCTTTTTTTATCCCAATGCACAAATAGAATCGAATTTCAAATTAAGTAAGTGTGCAAAATTGCTTGTTCATGTCAATGTTTATGAATCTCTAAACATTTGTTTAAAAATTAATGTATGAATCTCTCAGCATGTAGTTATGAACATTTGTCTATTACATTTTTTAACTTTTTAAAATGAGGTAAAGTGTTATTTTTCTTTGCTTTCTGTTACAATATTCRAAATGAAAACATGCTGTAAGAATGTTTTAGTCAGATGTTGGAAGGTGAAAAGTGGTGGTGGGAGTATCCATCTAGGTATGGTCTCTCTGATAAGCTCAATTTTTTCAAAGTCAAACCTCAAGGACCCTGAGTCTTTCATGTCCTCTACACAAAAGTGATTTACTATGTGAATTGAGACTTGTAACTTTCCCCAACCCTAAAATAAGTTTTGCCCTATAGATCATTGCTTTTCAGTAGTCTCTGAGACCTCCCCCAACTCGAACTCTAACACTTCACAAGGTTGTAAGAACGGACCTCCCCACCCCCAAATCTCTCTCGATAAAGAATTCTGATATTCTTAGAGTGTGACAGGAATTTGAGATGCTCATTTCAGATGTCAGCCCAATCTATAAGTTGGAATTAGATTTCACTCTTGGTTCAACTCCTGAAGTTTAATTGATATGTTAAGGCCATCTTACATTGCATTATTTATAATTGTCTGTTTATGTATATACTTCTAAGTGTGTGGTGTGATTTCAGTTATTAAAATTCTCTAAATGCCTTTCCACAGCTGAAATGTCTCAGATAAGTTTTCTGCTGCAGGGGAATCTGTGGTGAGTGGCTGCCCTAGGGAATATTGCAGGAACTTGCAACAGCGCTGCCCTAGACACCTTCTTATCATCTTCACATTCTGAACCCTGTTATATTTGATTCTTTCCTATGGTTTGTTAGATTTCACTTAACTCTAAAAGAGCTTTTGTGGCTAAAACAATTATTGTGCTGTTTGAGGGAAGTTTTCACTCGTGTCTGCAAAGTTTCCACCTATGTACAGCTGTGGAATACCAGCTCTACCATTCGCTGTTGAATTGCAAGTTTATCCCAAGAGAAGCATTAGCATTCTCTGAAAATAACCTGGGTGTTATTCTTTGCCATGATAGCAACTGTGTGTGTTTAAGAAGTGATTGGTAACCTTTATTTCTGGAGAAGAACAGAACAATTTACATGCCCAGGTACTCCAAACGCTCCAGTTTCTCTTTATGAAAGGTTTTGCAGACATGAGGGGAGTCAGGGAATCTGTGTTTTGGGGAGGGGGCAACACTCTGTGGATTATTTTGTTATAGCTCAGCAGCATGTTGAGGTGGAGTCTGCCTTTCTGACTTGTGTCCTGCACAGCCTCCATCATGTCAGGTCATSGATTTATTCTTTGTGTGACATCTGCTGTCAATTAAAAAAAAGAAAGCATTGAGTATTGGCTCTCTTTAAAAGCATCAAATCATCCTTCTAAGATATTTCATTTTTGACATTCWAAAACTCAATAACTGACTTTTGCTATAGAAAAGAAAAAACAAGTTACTTTGCTATTAAGTTATTTAAAATAATGCAAGCAAAACACAGCTTGGGAACCAACAAAAATCTGCAGCAATAGAAGTTTGTCTGAATTGGTAATTCTGCTCATTTTTCAAATAAGATGTCAAAATAGGAGATTGTTAAACATAAATTGCATTTATGTTTTTGCTTTATCTAGTTATGCTAAGAATGTCAGAGAATTTCAAATTTTCTAAGCTTCGATATTGTTTCACAAAATGTAGCAAGCTGATAACTAATCTGTTTTATTGTTAATTCTGGGTTAATCAAAAATGTAATTATGACTTTTAATTAGAACAGAAAAAGTGTCTGCTACTAGCTCATAAAAATTGCTTTTTTCTGCCTCGTCACCACAGGTTATGAAAGACAAAGAAAGCTTTCAGAGTAATAACAAGGCGACCATCTAGCCTCAAATTACTTGTAATTGGACTTAATATTTGAAAGTACATCTAAATATATTRGAAGCTGAAAGCTGTGAATTTATATTCTAATTTAATTTTAAAGCATGAAATTTAGCGGTACCTAGAAAAACACATTTTCCCCCATCATCTTTTCAAGCTGTTTCATGGTTCTGTTCTGAATCCCATGTTAATTCCATGGAGATGAGTCAACAAGAAGGCTTATGCACATCTGAAAAAACAAGCTTAGTAGTAAAGGACACTAGATGTGTAAAATTTTATTCATTATACCCTGGATTTGGGTAGATGGGTATGATCAATAAATATCTACACACATAGATGTGAAATAAATATAGAGAAAGCGACAAGAATTCTAAGAAAGAAAATTCCCACTTGGATTTATTGTATCTATTATAAAACAGCACATGAGGTAAAAAGAAGGAATGTGAACCAGAAGTGGGTGATTATAATAACTTGACAGTAGAAACCAAACAGTACAGGGAGAAATCTACGGTTGTCACAGTGCAATAAAAGCCTGGGATTATTTTGARAAAAAATCCTGGCTGTGTGTTTTTACTATTAGGTGAGGAACAATTGCTGTTCCTCTAATTGTTTCTATTTTGCATATTGGGATTACTTCTATGAATATAACATGCTTCTCATTCCTGTAGTACTTAAAGAAAATGTTAAACAAACCTGCACATTAAGTGTTAGGAACAGTAGWTTTCGTTGAGATTTATTGAAGAGTTTTGGAGGAGCTGAATTAGGATCTCTCCAGGCCACTAGTGATGATTGTTAGTAAGCCTGGAGGCATCAGCAAAGGCAATTTTTCAGTGTTGTGTAAGCAGACTGACCCTGGTGATTTTATGGTAGCCAGCCCTGCATTGCTCATTGAGGGAAAGTGTGGAATTGYAAATACAGAACTAGAAACACAGGAATTAAAGATTTTTTTTGTTGGATGCTCAAGCAAGCAAAATACTGTATCGTTCTTTCTYCTGCAACAATATACTCTGAGTAAGATTAAAAAATAAATAGAGGGCATTGAACTGAATTTCTAAAACACCACTTAGCTTTGGTCTGAGTTTCATTAAACTTGAAAAAGTCAGAATATGCAAAATGACCACCTGATCACCAAAAGAAATAAAACCTGATTAATTCATTAGTGTTCATTACAAAAGAGGATGTTTCCAGTAAGGTCCTTATAATGKGATTTCAAGAATGAATTTTTACAGCTTTGCTCAGTGACCTGGAAATATCAAAAAATTAATACTGTAATTGTGCAGATGATTTGAGAGAAAAATAATGAAGGGAACAGTTTGATTTAGAGCTTTTGATAATCTGGACATAAGTAAACAATACGTGGCTCAGCATGGCCACGAAGGTACAGAGATTTCAGGCCAGAACAAAAAGTGGTGGGAGAGAGATACCGGAAAGCACTGACCCCCAAATTTTTGAACTAAAAGATGGTATAACCCTGAAAATCCTTTCATAAACTTTATACTCTCCTTAATTTCAAATATTCAAGGCTTTTAATTTTTAAGGCAATGTGATTCCATCATTTGGAATGCACTGTCCAAAAGCAGTTTATCTGTAATATCTTTCTGCCTTTGTTTGATTACTTTGGCTTTTGATGTATCAGAATACTTCTAGAGGTAAGCTCTTCTCTCCTTGGTTGAAATGCAGTACCTGGTGGATTTAAAGTGTACCAGTATGGCATTACTCAGAACCTAAAGAGTGACTGCCCCACTTTCAGAGTTGACTCAAAACTAACTTCTGACAAAGCAGAGCCATTGATAGCAGGCATGCCAAGGTGTTAAATGTAGGTGACTGCAAGAAAGGGTTGATTCAGACTTTATCCTCAATGTATAAGTCATGTCTATGCTCTCTGCATCTTGATACCTGGTCTAATTATTTCTGTAAGTGCTTAAAAAATCCATTATAACACTAATTAGCACGTTAGTCCTTAATTAGCCATTAGCTAGTCAAATATTTGTCTCTGTCTCAAAGTGCAGATTCCACTAGGGACTAACCAAATTTCATACTTTATGAATAGACTTCTAGCTTGCCTCTGAGGAGATGATTGTAAAACTGTCATGGATTTCAGGGASCACTTGGAAAATGTCTAGGTGCTGCATGGCTTCTGAGGATCTATCATTCCCAGCTCATGGAAAAGGAAGAAAATTATGTGACTTCTCTGGGAAAAAAAAAAAAAAAATTGTTTTTCAAGGCCTTTGAACACGCAAACCACACAGGTGCTTGAATCTAGAGTGGGTCTCTGCATCTGACAGGTAAACCTATGTTAAGTGCCTAGTGTTTAATTCCAGTTGTATTTTAATGTATTTGATAATGATGAGAATTATAAGTGCTGAGATTTTGTCTCTTTGAGAAGCTGCTTTTTATTTATGCTGGTGTTTTCTTGAAGGAGGGGCATGCCCAGTAACATTGCTGCAATTGCTGCCTGGAGTAACAAGTGACTTTAAGGCTGTGGGTCGTGGTGGTGGTGCTATTTCATCAACCCTGATCTGTTTAGAAAGCTGCTATGTTACAAGTGAAACAACCTCTAAGAGCTCTCAGAAGCTGTGCCTAGTGGTCAGAGGATGCCTTAGCCATACTCAGCCAGGGCTGGATGGCCAAACTCTCCCACAGTTAAGCTGTGACCCTGGTGAAGGGTATGGGTGACAGGTATAGTCATTCGTGACTATATATGGGCTAGCTGGAACTGTAAATGTTTTAGTTGTTTTTTGTGTCAGCCCCACTGGGATTTATCTTTTAAAAGCTCCCAGGCTGTGGAATGGGTGCCCCTCTGCAGTACAAGTTTAAACTTAGGCATGGGAGAAAGATAAACCCCAGCTTCACTCTTGCCTTGTCCCAAAGGAAGCGCTTACAGCTAGGTGAAACAAATTTGCCTGCAGTGTTTAGTGTCAGGTTTCCCAGATGAAGAGGAGATCAAAGCTGAGAGATTAGGACATGCTGGTTAGAGGGGAAAATTGCAGTTTAGCTGTGCTGCTATTTTTAAAACTTGTCATATTTGCCTTCTGTCAGGTGAGCTGAACTCTGATGTGTTGTGAAACATGGATGCGTTAGAGCTCTGTGGATGGATGTGGCAGCATAATGGTACAGAAGAAATGTATTAGCCTCATTTCCTACTGGGTCCTGATTAAAATGAGAAATCTAAGGATTTTGCAAAAGTATCCACAATAGTTTCTTTGGAGAAATGCTATAGACAGGAAGCAGTGTCTTCTTTATCTTTCTTTAAAATGATGATGACAATACACTCGCAGTTCTGTTACAAATCCTGCAAGGACCAYGCTGACTTTCTAGAAACACAGACTTTTTTCTTTTTTCTTCCCTGCCTTCCTGTGCTGCCTTTCTTTCTCTCAGTGATTCTCCATTCCATGTGTGACTTCAGCAACTTTTTTTTCTAGCATTAGACCCCATATCATCTCTAACACTCATACAATATTGTACCATCTCTCCTTTATTTCTCAAACACTTCCAAAATTTGTCTCCAAACATTTTTTTGTCATCATAAAAGCTGAATTTTCTTCTCTTCTTCAAAGACATGTAGAAAGAGGCTTTATGAAAAAAAAATCGTCCATAGATACTGTAAATATTTTAGAAAATCAGGTGTTGATTGATTTATTTAACACTGGTATTTGTATATACAGTAGTTAAGGTTTTCTTGTTTGGCTGCAACTAGAAATTGGCCTGTCAAAAGCAATAAAACATAAAGGTGCGTGGTTGTTGTCAATATCCCATTGCACAAGTAATTTTGTGAAACAAAAAGGTAGTCCTGGCCTGAAGATTTTACAAAGTCAGGTATGRTTTTTGTATACAGGATCTATGTATGTATAAATTTAAGATTCAATTTCGAGTTTAATTCTTCATGTATGACTGGATATGAATTTTGTAGTATATTATTTATTCACTCTCTCCAAACAACCCTTACGTGTGTCAATAGAAACAAAAGAGATGCAAGCATTAAACAAATACTGGTAAATGACCAGTCCTGAACACATCTGTCATTGACTAGATTTTGGTTTTACATGTGTCTGCAAGAGCCTTTTTCTTCTTGATTTAAAGAAAATGCATGTTCCTTAAAATTGTAAGAATGGTGGAGTTGTGTGATCAGGTGACTGTGTTTTCATTTAAAACCTTGGGAGAAGAAAAGAGAAGTGTTTCTGAAAATGGGAATAAGCTTTGTTTGAGATGCATCAAACTTTACGTGACTCTCAACTTTGATTTCGTTAGAGGTGAATCTGATATAAACATTGAGGTAAGAATCATAATGTCTGCAACGATAGCTAATAAGCACAGAAATATTATATATACCGTGAAACCAGATCTGTGTTTCTTCATTTTCTTTTCATATTTTTATCTACCTGCAACAAAGGTGGTGTRTGTGTCACAAAAAGTTCTCATTATTAAAGCCAGAGGTATCTTGCTGCTAAGAAATCTAGCATACACCTCCCTGAAGTAAAATATGAGCCCTATTCATTTGGTATCACCATGTAGACCTGAAATTGTTAGCTGAAGACTTATTTAGCATTGACATATTTTTCTTCCCCAGTCCCAAATAACAGAAATGACCTGTGGAAAAAGGAGCTCTTGAGAAATGATTTCATTCTGTAAATTAGTTTAAATTAGCATCATTCTGCAGCTCCCAAAGTTAAAGGATCAGATGCAGAATATATCTCACAGTGCAACCAATAAACCCTTGTTTTTGGAGTTCAAGTGCCTGAAAGCTTAGGTTCAAAATGAAAAAAAACAATAAAAGTTATTTATGTATACTCTTGAGRTCTAATTAGGCTTCGTATTTCACATGTACGTGTATATTTACAAGCCGGATATTGTAATGTTTATGGAAATTGACACTTAACTTTGAATTGCTTTTATTTGCATATGCAAATTAGCGAAGCAATTCAGAGTGAATGGATTTTAGAGACCTGTCAACAGTTGTTTATGGGGAACAGCAAGGAAACCTGGAAACAAATCCTTGCGAATTAATGGCTTTGTTTGGCTGCGAGCATTGGAAATGTTCGTGACCTGGGCAGGTTTCAGGGTCCCACCGTGTAGCAGCTGCAAATGCAGGCCAAGAAGGAGATTTAATTGTGCCCCATGAACCACTTTCAGGGACAGCAGGCACCTGTAAACCCAGCCATTTCCACTGGCACRTGTGCTGTGGCTGACACAAGCCACCAGCCCTGCGCTGGCAGCGTTGGTGCAGTACACAAAGCACGCAAGCACTGAGCAGAGGTGTCCCTGTGGCAAGAACAAAAGGAGRGGGCAGAGTTTAGAGGGGCACAAGGTGTGGTAGAGAGAATTAAAATGTTTTTAGGCTCCTAGTACAAGATTGAAAATGAGCAGGTTTCAGCCAGCCAGTTGCTGATGTTTGCTTCTGTGCAAGCAATCTCACATGCACATTTTTCATGAACTGCAGTTCTGTAACATAAATCAGCATTGGAGAGAGCTGCTGTGGATACTGTTCAGTTTCTGCTCTCTTTCTTGGAGAAGTTAATGAGAATAAGCTGTTCTAATTTGTGTCAGTATACCCCACTGTTATTGTTCTCTTCGTAACAAAAGAACAAAAGGCACAGAAGTCAGGAGTGATGAAGTGCATAAATTTGAGGGATGCTACAAAGAGATCATTTCATAACAGAGCCATCAAAATCTTCTAATTGAGATTGTTATAAATATATCAAGATCAGATACTGAAGACAAAACAGTGCATATTTTCTTGTCAGTATCTCAGGTGTGTGCGAAACAGGGCTTTGGGAGGAAGAGCAGAGAAACATTAACACAGCTTTTTGTTACCTTCAGAGGTGCTTCAGTGGATTCTGAAATCTGCTTTGGAGAGACAGGACTCTCCATGCAGTAACAAACTAGGGCTATCGCTCCTTCGCACGCAGGAGCCTGCCCTTGCGTGTCGTGGTCCTGTCACTCTTTCCTACAGGACTGCTCTGTCAAACAGCTTTCTGTATCAGTTAACAGGACCAGTTGTCAAGGTCATGAGGAATGAGCCCACAGCTCTGTGGGACCCCCACGGGTTTGTTGTGCATTATGAGGTGTGCCTGGTGTGCCTCTTCACGCTTGATACTGTTTTTCAGGACACAGAACTCTAGCACGAGCCCTTTTGTGACATGTGCAAAAGCAAGTGGGGAAAAACGGGAATTTACACACCATTTTTCATGTGTCTCACACATCCTCACCGGGGTCAGAAAGTATTTGGCACCTTATATTTGAAAGAAATTACTTTTTTTCTTCCCCCAGGTTTCACTCTGTCATGGTACAAGGTCAACTGTGCTAATATTTTCTTCAGCCAATGGTACTTGGAGCGTGAGCAGGGCAAGAGCAATTGGGAAAGCAAAGCCCAACATTCATGGCCGGGACACTGCTCCATTGGGCAGCCTTACCTTTGGAAATTTGGAAACGGTACAGCTGCATGTTTTGTCCTGCTRCAGACTGTGGTGATCAGTGTTACAGAGAGCTCAGCACAAAGACAGAAGTTGCATCAGTGCCTCATGCTTCCTATCTGGGATTCAGGCTGGGTTCATCTAGCACGAGGTACATTACTTTTATTTATAATGAAGACTGCTGAAGTTAAATGAAACACCAGGCAACTCTATTGTCTGAATTAATCTAAATCCGATTCCCGAGAGCTCAGTAAACCTTAGAGATTAATTCTTTTATCCACTGCTCTGGAAAACTTAGATTTTTTTTTGATTTTGTTTTTTGGAGTTGGCTTTTGTTTTGTATCTGTCACCAGATGCACACCTGAATGAGTAAGCATGGCAGATAAATATACACAAAACCAAAGATATGTACATATTTAAGATATGTACATATTTTTGTATACAYGTTTGCTTCTGTGTTTGTAGCTTCACTTGAGTACATGAATATTCAGGGTGAAGAGTATTAACATCCAGATCAACACTCAAGATTTAGTCAAACTGGGAGTTGTGAGAGAAGCCGCTCAGCTCAGTGTAACATTAGGGATAAGTTTTAAGCCCAGCTTTAGTATTGGCAAAGAGAAAATTTTGACTTCAGTAAATATATCCGTATTCATGAAAATATACTGGGTGTTTTTGGGAAATGGGAACTGAGCAGAGGTTCAAGTTCATCACTGATGGTGGAGCAGCTCAGGAGGGACAAGTGGTGGTACAACTGCTGGTGAGATGAGAAGCATATCCAATGCTTTAGGGACTCATATCTGAATTAAAAAATACTCATAGTAAGGAAAAATTAAAAAATTCAATTTTCTGTCAGAAATAATTTAAGCCATATTTATGGAGGCTCAGTATTTTGCACAAAATGCGCTACGAAGCTGTTCAGGTGTCTACGATGTCTGTGCGAAGGCAGGGTGTGCTCTACTCTCAGGTAAATCTCCTTTGAGATCTTATATCCATTAAAGCCAAGCGGAGCCTTTTCCCACCTTATCAAATCTGCTGGGGGGCATTTTATTGCCATGACAGTTTATAGATTCTGTTTGAACTCAATTTTTTTAACATCAGTTTTGTCCAAATTATCTCCTTTTTATTTTTCCCTGAGGTGAGGAGGAGGGTGTATAGGGTCCGATAAAACAGGTTGTGTTAGAAGTGCCAAAGCTACTGGAGATTGTTAACTGCTCAGAAAAGAAAGACCATTTATCCTGCTTGTTCTCTCCTTGCAACCTGAGAGCTGATATAGGTTCATTAAGTCCTGCCCTTTCTCAGCTGCTCCTTCCCCTTAGGTACCTGGAACGTGATGGGGGAATCTTTATAGAGCTCCATGGGCTTTCCTTCAGCCCATTCTCCCACCTCTACATCTGCCAAATGGGTTGAAGTTTGTTGGAAGGTGGGAAATAACCTAAAAATTGAGTGTTCTACTGTGCATATAATTTTTTTTTCTGGACTTGACCATGCTCCTTAGGGTTCAGAAGGGTAACTCTTCTCTTATTTGGCTGGTCTTGATGTTGCCCCCATGGGCCAGCTTGCCACGTCTAAACTGGGACGCCTTTTTACAGCGTGTAGGTGAAAATATCACCTCTCGTGGAGAGTAGTTGCAAGGCTGAATTTATTCAGCTGAACACAGGCAGTGTTGAAGAGGCATGTCTGGGGCTTTAAGGCGTGAATTTGAGTTGGCAGCTTTCATTCCTCCAGATGCTCTTTCCCTTCTCCAGGAGGTGCTGTGTAATTTGAAATAGGACTCTTGCCTTRAAAGCAGCAAAAAGTGGAAAAAAAACCCATTAGTGCTATGTAGTAGGAGGAGCAATCTAGTATTTCTTTCATTTTGATTTTTTCCTTCCCTGAATAAAGAATATTGAAGGACTGAATTCATCCTGTTATGTTGATCTGCATGAAAAGAAATGTAAATGAGATCCAGATGTGTTTTCTCCTCTAATAGTTTCATTCACTATGCTTTAGATATGGGAAAATGAAATGTATTCTGTAATAGGTTGGAGGAGAATAGACCAAAATTATAATTTTATAATATTCCTTGGGAATTCATAGAGGCCTAACGAATTAACTAGGAAACTCTGATGTCTAATGAACTCTGCATGGGGAAATATTTAATTTTGCACTGACTGCCATAAGGCAACTGCACGGTGGGTTATTTAATCATCAGCTGTAGAAATAAAACAGCAGTAGAAAATAGACCTGTCCCCAGCATTGTAGAGAGAGGCTTAACAGAGCTCCCCCTTCAGTCTTTATTGGAGAGGTTGCAAGGTCCTCTTCTCTAGAGCCAAAACAGCTGGCAAACACCTGCCTGTGAGCTCGGAACACAAGAGCACACCTTCATGCAGCACAGAGGGGAAAATGGTAACACTTCTAAAGATGCAGTCTTGCTCTATTTGAAGCCATTCACTGTGGCTCTTAAGTTATTTTGAATAACCTACTGATGTAACTAATTGTGCTAACAGAGCACTGTGAATCTTTTGTTTGTTCAGTGTACTGTAAATATAATTGGCAGCCAGTAAAAACCAAGGTCATGGCCTGTCCTGCAGTGGTAGAGAAATACCATAATAAATAAAAGGTCGTGTCTTAGATGGTGAAATCCACGTTCTTACGTGAGGAGGCTTGGAGAAATGCAGGGTTTAATTGTGACAATCATATAAGTAAATGGCTTAATGCACCCCAACACCTCTTTCATTTATGGCAGCTTTTTCCTAGCTGCCAGTCCAGCCCAGAGCCCTGTAASAGAGATTCCCTCCTGCCTACACAATGCCCTGGAGCAGCAGCCAAGGAGCAGCTAGTCCCTTCTTATAGCCAGAATATCACCCTTTCGTAAGTGCAAGCACCTTCTGGACACTTTATGGTAGAAGAGGATATCAAAATATAACCTGTCACCTTTTGCTTCTTCAAGACTTCATCAGCCATAAATGCTGGGCTTCATCTCCTCGTATTTCTCTTTTGTTCCAGTGCTTTTCCTAAGAGTTTAGTTGTTTGAGCAACTTTCTTTCACTAGTCTGAACCAAGAAACCAGATTTAAGCTCTATTATTTTTCCAGACATAGACTCAGTCTTGCAAAACTCCTGTTCTGCTTAATAAAATTGATTCAATCTTGATTAAGTGGACCAAGGAAAAGTCCACAGAATCATAAAATATCTGGAGTCGGAAGGGACCCACAAGGATCTTTGAGTCCAKCTCCTGGCCCTGCACAGGACAGCCCCAAGGCCAATTTTGTAGCTTCAAACTCTGAAGCCTCCTGCCAGATGAAGACATGAAACCAGGTTCGTTCTCTTTCTTTATAGAGGGTGAGCTTATGTTTTTTATCTCCTGTCTTGCGGGTGACTGTGCAAGTCACTGGGCTCACCGAACGACTGGAAGGGTTTGGTTTTGGTTTGTTTTTTCAAACTCTTCTTCCCCAAGCTCTATCTCCCCTGAGACAAATTGAAAAAAAAAAAAAAATCAGAAAAAAATTGTATTGTAGAGTAGGAGGAAATAATGGTGAAATGTTAACATATTTTGAAAAATAAGATTCTTTTCAGGTAACTTGTCCATTAATACACCATGTCAAGCAGCAAATGCTGTACACCATAGAGTTATACTCTCATTTGGAGCACTCTTGCAGTACATTGGATTTTTGGTAATGTGTTTATTCACTCTATCCTCATTATAGAAATAATCAACAAAATAGATCTGTGCTCTTTCAAATCCCTGCAGAAGTCAGTCATCTCTCCAAACATATGGTCTGTTTACCTTCCCAAAAGCAAAATGTCTTCATAATATCAAAACCCAAAGACCCTTTTCTGTTCCTGTGCAGCAGACCTGGAAATTCATTGAGGTTTTGGTGTGCATTTTGATCCCCAACTGGTGCTTGAGAGCAGAAGGCCAGAGCTCTAAGCAGGATACATTGGGCTGTCGAGCCACCATGCTACAGTGCTTCTGACATTATTTTTTAATGAGAGAAAAAAATAACTGACCTTGTAGAGACTTGCACCAGAAACCTCTGGCTGCTGGCCAGCCAGAAGAGCATTTTAGGAGCAAGTGTGCCATGCTTAGGACAAGTGAGCAAGACTGATTGTTCTTCCCCGCTGTTACAGAGTTATCAGTGACTTGTTCCCCAGAGATTTCTGGTTTTACTGCGTGCACTTCTGTCCTTGGTTGAAACATTCTGCACCTGTGGTAGGAAAACTGATGCTGAAGTGCTTGAAAACCATCYTCCTCCTCCACCCAAAGCCATATTTTATCAATGTTATTTATCACAGAAGCGTGTGTTGCTGTTAACATCCTTTCTGAGATTTCAGATGCAGCAGTAGCAGTCTTACACAAAGGGAGGAAAAGGGGTTATATGTCAGAACTTTGCTCAGCAAATCCCCATTGTAGTTAGAACCACAACAAAGAGAGTGAAAGAACGTTTGTAAAAACTGCTGGGAGATCATAATAAGGGGAAATGTGTTTAGATTGCAGGCAAAAACCTGTTCTCTTGGTGCCCACATTTATCCCGACTTACAAACCTTTCAGGAAGGATGCTTCTCAGCAACCTCTGCAATATTACCAGAACCCTCATAACATTCTGTTTTATCAGGTCTGTGGTAATTAAAGTGACGTTCTTTTCTTTCTCTTTTTTATATTCCTCACCACCATATTTGCAGAATTAGCTCTATTTGATATGACTGCTTCTTTCTTTCCATGAGAGAGAGGAGAGTGGTCAYAGAAAATCTGTATCGCACGTGGTTAACAACAAGGTTTTCCTCTCTCAACCAGCTATTTGTTTCTTGTTTAGCAAGTTCTTTGAATCTAAATAATGTGAGCTGCAGGTAAAATTGCACATATTTCTAGTGCCCAAATAATCAGTCATTTAGAGGTTTTAACACTGGAGATTCACTAAATAAGGTTGTTATGCTTCAATATTTTGTGTAAGGCAATGATACATGAAAGCAATGAGCACTGCTGTTATTTGAAAATAAGTTCAGTACTTATTACAATCTTGCAGAGTTTGTAAAGTTACTGTGTTATTAACCTTCCAATACAGATTGCTTTTCTAAAAATACCCTTCTTTTCTGCTWGAAGGCCTATTCTCTTTTTTTCTTCTTTGTCTAAGTTAACCTCAAAATATARTACAGATACTAATAAACTTCTTAAAAGTGTAATTTCTCTCAGTTTCCATATAATTTTTTTCCACAATACTACTAAAAAGGAACTAAAATTGTCAAGTGTTTATTTTAAGTTTTTGTGCATCCCACATGTGCACATACCCCATGAAACTCTACCCACGGTACTGACAATCAACCTGACAACAAAATCAGTCAAATTTTACCCAGGGACTGTTTCTTAGGTAACCAAACACAGCCGCAGAAATGAATTGTACAACACAGAAATAAACCCCACGTGGATGTGTGGCGTTTCCATTGTTTTCTAGTGAAGTCTGGGAAGGTTATGCTGGCGCAGTGCAAAGGGTGAAGCATGTCTGGTGTGCAGATTGTGAGTGTGCAGCTTCTGGTGGGAGTGAGATTCACCCTGGTACCAGCAGAAAGCCTGATGTGAGTCCCAAAAATAGGACTCCATCATCTGGGGTGTAGGTGATGCGTGAGCTCTGTGCCCARGCTTTGTGGTAGAACTGATTTTGTTGTTGAGGGGCTACAGCCAGAAGGAAAACACCCCTTCTGAAGATTTGTTTTTTTCTTGCTGGTTTTATTGCTCCTTTGTACTCACATTCTGAAATGTTCTCCTGATGTGTCTTCCTTCTTTTTCCTTTGTGAGGGGTTGTTGCTGATGTAACAAACTTTCCCGAGGGAAAAGAGCTGGAGCTCTACCTGCTCGTGGTTAGGCTGGAAGATGAATTGTTATCTTCATGCTGAAGTCAGCATGAGTGAAAGTGTCATCAGTGCAGTCTTCCATTGCTGTAGTTAGTTAAAGTTGCCTAATTCTTTTGTAATTGGATTTACAGAGTAGATTGCTTCTTTTATAATTTGAAATTTTTAGCTTTATAGTATTGCTTAGGGGGAACATATTGCCTACAAAAAAAACCCAAACCAAAAACTGGGTTTTGTTTGCCAAGATACTGTTGTGGGGTTCAGACCAGCATGGGTTAAGTGTTGCTGCTGGCCGCAGGTGAGACTTCTTGTTTGCTAAATTACAGACAAGCAAGTAAATCTATGTATTAAACCACTTATCTATTTGCCTAAAGGTATAAACACAAATTAGTGACTGGTGAGGCACAGCAGTAACTGTYCCAATGGACAGTGGCACTTTTGGCTGTGCAGACCTGCCAGGAAAGTGGGCTGGGTGGCCACTTACCATGGAGATTCAATGGAATTGACTGCCTGAAGCTGTAGGAGGGCGAGGTGGTGTGTTTGGAGAGCAAAACTGGCAGTAGCTGAGAGTGTCAGGGTRTTGAAGAACAGGGCACTTCAGATGGAGGTAGGGGGTGGGAAATGGGCAGAGAAGGTAAATGTGTTAAAGTCTTGGATGCAGCAGCTTGCTTCTCCCTCCTCTTCCTGCCTGGCTGGGTGTATATCCTAATTCCTGTGCTGACCTGGGCCCTGCTGACTGCAGAGGAAACAGGACTTGCAGGAGGTTGTGACAGGCACCTCCTTTCTCCTTAGCAGTCTGCAAAAAAATAGCAGCCCCCTTCAAAAAGTTTTGCCAAAGCCATCTTGCTGTATGAAAAAAAGTGTATGCATACATGTGCATGTGAGAAGTCATTCTGGAAAGAGAGCCTTGCTGACTGRAATTAAATATCTGGCTATGGCTGAGATTTTATAGCTTCATTCCTTTCTGTTTATTTTCATGGCACTTTTCTTTTTCTTGTCTYAGCTCAATATCCATAGCTGACTGTAAGAATTCTGCTGCTTTTTATGCAGCCAAAACTGTTTTTATTTTTGGGGTGTTATTCTCCCCCAGCTGACTTTCCTGACCTGTCTTTTTTATTTTCCTTTTTGATGGTTATATTTGCAAATAAGTTAAGTTTGCCCTACACTGTGCTGTGAGCATTCAGCTTGACTGATATCCAAATTGGAGCACTCACAGCAAAAATATAAAGGTGCTATAAACATTTTAAATAGCTTTTGACTCTGAAAAGTGTTTTGAAATTATTCTGCTGCCTCAAACCTTTTATGTGTACTTTATTCTGAACCTTCTTAGATGGGGCATTGGACTGTAACATACAGATTTCCATAAGGCTTCTTCTGTGACATTATAAATTCTTTAGGTAGTTTTAGTTTCRAAATAGTAATGAAAATCATACAGAAAGCTAATATATTAAAAAAAAAAAAATAGCTCAAAGAGTTTTAGAGCAAGGAAAAAGGATAGCTGCTACCATTTTATCTATATAATGTCCTGACWGGAGAGCAATGTTTTGTCCAGAAACACTGCAAATTCATTCCCTGAAAGAAATCCAGTGATATTGGTGAAAGAATTCACCCTTGTTCCTGAATCTYAGAGGATTCAGTATTGACACTTAACTTTTTTTCTCTAAGAAATTTATTTCTTTTATTAATAGAGTGCCAGACATTATGTGAAGGCACAAAGAATATTGCTGCTAGTTTGATTTTAATTCATCCACTATCAGTCAGGTGCATAACTCCTTTAAATATAGCTTGTCATAACTTCCCGAGGATTAGAGCATTGCTCTGTTACCTGAAAAAGCTCTTGTGGACCAGCTGGCCAAAAAAATTCTAACTTTGAAGCATAAACACTCCTGCAGGACAATCAGTAGACCCAACAACTGTAATGAGGAATGAAGAAAGAAAAAGAGAACAAAGGAATGTGTGCATGTAATTCTTCATCACAGAGAACTCAATAAATCTCCAGGTTACCACTGCTTGTGCTGTGCAGAAGATTGGCAGCAGAAGAGCTTTGTGCAAGTCAGAGACTCTTTCTGAAGTGTGTGCAAGAAAGAGGCAAATCAGAATTTAAACTGAAACACGTTTGGGACGTTTCTGTCAGATGATTTACTTTCTAACTGGCACAGAAATAAGCAGGGTAAATACCATGCAGGGGCTGATTAAGCTGTGTTCTCCCAGAGAAGGCAGTTTCGTGCCATGCACCAGGTGGTTGGGACAGTTATAAACTTGAAAGCGCGGAAGAACAAAGTGTTAGGCAGAGAAAACGGCAGAAAATGTTTTGCATGTTTGTGCGTCAAGTGCAGGGATCTGTACAAGGATGTGCTGTGCCACTTTAGAATGGTTTGGTTCTTGCATGCTGTTTYGTTGCTATGGTGTACCTTTGCTTAAATAGACTCTTTCAGTGTTCTCATGTGAAAGGAATGTGTGCTCCTCATGCTGCACCTTATTTTCTAACCTTTTTTCGTTTTATTCTCTACTCTCTGATAATTAAGGTAGAGACTTGAGATAAGGAGAGGAAGTGATGACAGCCTTGGAAAAAACTCCACTGTTGCAATGYGAGGAGCAGGACCCTGCCAAAAATATGTGGCTACAACAAAACCCCACCTTACCTCATTAGACATGCTATGTATTTGAAATAGGTACATGTTTTGTCAGTGCCCYAAGAAATACTTTATAGTAGAAGACCATCTCCGAGGAATCTTGGAGAGAGGTCTTGGTTTATTCATAGCTAGACCTGAAGCACTATAAAGAAAAAAAACTTACAGAGTTGGCTAAAGCATGAGAGAGGAAAGCATGAGAATGTCTAAAATATTTTTTTAATTTAATTTGGAACAAAAGAGCAAATATTACACCCAAGCATATTGCCATCTCAGAAATGCACAAAGCAGCTTCTGAATGAGAAAGCGTGGTTGGCTCTGTGGTGCTTTGTTCACCTCTGGGATGAAAAAAGCCTTGACCTGTTTTGTGAGAGAACACATTTATAATTCAAACCAGAAGCTGGATGCAGATTTGGAGAACTGTTGCTCTTTCTGTCATTATAGAGCAAGATTCTGCCTGATGCAAGTGCATGAGTAAAAAACACTTTACTATGAAAGCAGGTGTTTGCCTCAAAGTTATAGACCAAGATTTCCTTTCTTGTGGTATTTTATAAAATTTAATAAGGTAATGACTGGTCTAACACAAGCCCATAAAAAGCCTGAATTCAAACTGCTTGGAATTGCAGGGGGAATGAACCTACCATGCTCTGTTTGTGGTTTTCTGGTGTAGCTGAGAGAGGTTGATGCTGCCTTTGCTTGAAAATTCTGTATTATCGTAGTGCAAGCGTACAAGTTCCAAGTAAATCAGGGCAGATTTCCCACAGCTCCCATTTAAAACAAAAATAAAATATGTTGTGCAATTCTTTGACATAAAAATCAAATGTAATGCTTCAGAAAAGTTATAAGGCAAAAGTGTTCTCTGTCAAAATGAAGCAGTTAATTTGGGAAGAAACAGCACTTAAAAAATATAGCCCTCCTTTTTGTTGTCCTAATTGGATGGTTTTATAATGACAGATGAAAGCCACTGTGAAAGTAACACACAAATGATGTTTTATAACCTGCTTAGTGTTTCAGCGAAAGATTTTCTTTGTGCCAACCAATGAATCATAGACTGCTGCTCATAGAAAGCAGCAATAACTTCTTTTTAAGATGCGTTGACATTCTCGTTGTTATTACTTTTAAATTAATATGGGGTGCTGGAAGACATTTCAGGTGTTACTGAACTTTACTGCTTGTGCTAATTGTTTATGTTCTCTTCACGAATTGAACAAGGGCTTGTTAGAAGGAAAGGCTGTGMGAGACGAATGGTGAATGAACGTACAGCACAACAATGCATTTGCATAAAACCAGGTCATAATAACTGGAGATATGAGGGAAAAGTCTGTRATTTGTATTGGTGTTGGAATGCTTAATAATCATGTGAAAAATTGGCCTGATCTGAAATGAAATATTCTTTGCTTAGATCTTTTTTCTAAAATTACTGTGGTTAAATGTAGTCTGAAAACACTATTTCAGAACAAGAAAACAGAAAATTTCCATTTAAACCAAAATAAAATTATTTTGAGTTCCCCTATCTCTTTTTTTTTTTTTTTTTTTGCCTCTAAAAGCTGTGCCAAGCTTAAGCTGTGTTGCTGGAGTGCGAGACATCTTTTATTTTTTAAGCAAATTATGTATCTTAAAGATTTTCATCCAGCTAATAATGCATACGAGCAGAACAGACCATTTGCATTCAAACTTCTCATGGTAGGAGTTACATTTCTGATTAAGTTTTGGACTACAGAGCAAGGAGCTTTGGACCCCGGGTTTTGTGAAATTCTATGCTCCACATGTCCTATCCCTTGAATTCAGAGGAATGAGGAATTCATTCTTTTTTTGTAACAGATTATATGGATTGGCAAAAAAAGCTCATTGTAGTAGCAGGCTGCTCTGAAGCTTACTGAAATTTAGATTGGRGTGGGTTACTGTGAGGTATCACACACGAGTTCCTCTCTAGCTATTGGTGACCTTGGCTTTGTCCTGTCCCTGTGTCTCTAAGAACAAGCAACTGTGGAAAAATTTCAGTCCCACACTGTATCACAGTGGTGTAAAATATTAAACTCTTGCCTGGCTAGCAAGTGGAAGGGCAGGGCTTTCTCTGGGTTGTATTTGCTACCAAAGTGCTGCTCTGAAGCTGAGGATGGGACTGGCACACACCTCTTAAACCTGCAGCTTTCACACGCATTCCTTACAGCTGTTTCAGACAAATCCTGCATTGATCCTGGCAGGCATCACCAGTTTTAAGCCTGCTCTCCACCAGTCTAGCATAAGAAAGTGGCTGGAAGAAATCCAAAAGTCTGAACATTTGTTTCCATGGAAGGCTTGTAAGATCCAGACACTTTTGACTCCGAATTTAATGGCATATTTGTATTTGAAAAGAATCAATGAGGTTTATGGACTGGAAATAGAGGTCCAATGCATCCAGTACTGTCACTTTTAATGACATCTTATGTAATTCCCTGTGACACAGACATCAGGCAATAGAAACCTACCTACTGTTCCTGTGAAACAAGATTTAACATTGTAAACCTCACCAGAGCAGCTCAAGGAGAGGTACAACGAGAGAGAAGAGAGGAGAGCTGTGAGAAACAACCTGCTACTAATCAGCCTAGAAGGCCAATAAGATCTGATAGGTTTCTGCAATAAAACTACCCTAAACCTCCCAGTGGATTTTCATACAAAAGAAAGCAAAAGGGCATATTAGTCATACAGCAAGAGTCACACCGAGGGAAAATGTCCTGCTCCCATACTTTAACCAGCTTGCTGCTTCAGATAAAATAGCCATCATGCAAGGTTCGTAAAGAATAAAACTTTTTGGTCTTTGAGGGCCAGTCCAAGGTCTGTGCAGCATTTAAGTCATGCTATTATGAGACCATAAACGGGGCACTAGTTGTAAATTATTTCTTATTGCTATTATTACCTTTGAGATGCCATAATACATAATGATCTATCACCCACGTTTATGAAATGCTTGTACTGGAATAGGCAGACCTTCATTCCTTTTCGGAATGGTCCTGCTGACTTCAGTCACATCTGTGGTTGTAGCAAAGATTCTATTTGCTTTTCACTCCACTTTCTGCACTTGGTAAGATTACTTGGAACCGCGGATCATAAAGAGGGAAAGATATAGTAGGAAATGCATGGCGTTGTTTCCTCTTTCCCCATGGCTATTTTGGCTGTTTTTACTGTATTCTAAGAGGTGCACGGTGGTCTTTGGCCCCAGCAGAGCCCTCCCAATGCAGCGCCTTTGTGCTGGAGCACGCAGCCACCCGAGCACATCCCTGAGAAATCTCTAGGGAGCTCAGACTGGGTGGCCACTTAAGCTCAACGTGAGCTGATGGCTCGTTCCATTCTGAAAAGCAAAGTGTGTAACTCCTCTTCCATGTGAGCAGCTGTCCTGCCTGTGTCTGGAAAGGTTCCTCTCCCAAAGGCAGTGAGAGCTGTCGGTAAGGCTCGTCCTGTCCCCTTCCTGGGAAGTGGCAGGGCAGGACTCTGCACAGATACACCTTTCTAGTTCTTTGACCTGAGACTAGAATTTCTTTTCCTTTGAATTAGTTTCTCCCTTGTCTCTCTGACCATTCCTGTGCTGCAACATTGTGTATGATTAGTTGTATATAGCGTAACGATGTAGCCATGCAGAAAATACAATGGTGTAGGGATATGAAAGGTACACGTGGAATATTCTTTGYTCTTCAAAGAAAGAGTTTCATATTGTGTTAATCATTGTGAGCAAGTCCTGTGATTACTTGAATCCTATTTTAGTCTGAAATTCAAAACTCATGAAATACCTGCTAAAATTATTAATGTGATACCACACAAAATCTTTAATTTTAAATGGGAAGCATCGAAACTTATGTAAGGATTGTTCTTTTGTTGAACTAAAGTTTAACTTTGCAGAACTAAGAACAGTGTGATATATTTAACATTGTAACTGCTGTCCTCAAAACTTCCAAAAGAGAATGGCCTATTTTTACATTTAGTTCCATGTAAAATACAAATAAGATCTAGTATTTATCCTGCTGAAATAAGTGAACTTTTTTCAGTGTATTTTATGAAAGCATATATGTTTTCTATTTTGTTCAGATGATTATCAACTGGCACAAAAAATGGGATTGTATCTCTATGTCCCTTAATGGTAAATTATACACATTTTTTTTAATTGGATATGGGACTGTAAATACTATCAATAATGGTGAATCATAGTGCTTACTTAGAAATGTTGCCTTTTTTCCTAAATACAAGCAATTAAAGTCTCTGTCTCCACCAAGCAGCCTTGACTTCAAAGACAATGTGGGCATATTCTCTGTGTATATGTTTAATTGCTTGTTCTATTTATAAATTCTCTTTAAGGACCCTCATGATATTTATAAAGAAGAATTTCTAGCAACTGGTAAACATACCTTAACAGCCAATTAATGATTAACAATGTATGGCCTTTACCTAGTAACTTCCTGACCATAAAAATTTCATTTACTCTCTGCAACGTTACTGTATCCGTGCCTCATGAAAGCAGTTTCTTCTCTGAGGAAAGGAGGATGAACAGCAAAAGCATTTCCAAACTCTGCAGCTGTTTTCGCTCTTGGAGTCTGGGAAGCCTGGAAAAATGTGGATGAGCTTTCAGGCACACCCTACTCTTCTGAAATAATAGCATTAAGCTTCAAAGCTAAATGGAAGTTGAGAACAAATTGCATGTGACTTTAAGTGGATGTGTTAGAGAGAAAAAAAAGGTGCTGCTAACTGAATAATTAAGGGAAGAAAAGCAAAGCTACAGGGAAAGCAACYGTTTGTACAGGAGAGAAAACAGATAAGTTATCTTCTAAGGAACATTGAAGGGATTGTGGGGAAAGGACCACGATAGGTGAGATTATAAATGTCCATAAGAACGATATTGCTCCTGAGTCCGTGATTTTGGTATCCAACAGAAGCTGAAAAATTCTTGTGTATCTGACAGCTTGTCTTCTTTTCAGTTGCATTTGTTGATCTAAGGAAAGATATTCCCTTCCCCTGCAGACTCTGGCTCAATCCTGTCTCGAGGCTGTGATGGCTGCAAGGGCATTATCAATAAGATTAGACATGTCCTTCTGCCCAGCAGGGAAGTTGGCTCATTCTTCTCGTGCCTCTCCTAAGATACTGACCATGTGCAGCTCAAATTCATGCCATATTAGCCTCACTGCCTCATGTTTCCCCAGAGAAGCCTTGCAAAACCCAGGGGGGATGTGTGTGCCCCATTTGAATGTGGTGTGCAGTATCAGCGTGGTGCTAAGGCGGGGTATGTTCCCCAGGACTGGGCAGACAGACAGACCTACTGGCAGGCTGTCCTGCAGGCCTGTTTATTAGCCATTAAAAAAAACATGCCAAAAATCCCCAGCACATTGACTTTGAGGCACATTTTCTTCCTAGGGAAGAGCTTAGACCCTTTTAGAAGTATTTTTCCATCTTATTCCATATTGCATATAAAATTGAAAATGTATGTTTTTCAATCAGTCCCTCACAACATGCTGTTAATTGTTTGAAGTGAAGTAGCATTTTCTTTTGTTGAGTGAAGAAGGCAAATGTCACTTAGCCCCAGGATGCTTGTGCTAAGTGCAAGATGTAGTGCAGAAATGTGATCTGTGCTGCCAGGAGCTCAGCGAAGTGTTATATTTTCAAAAACTGTATCTTGCTGGTGTAGACGTTTTGTGAATATCATTGCATATGTGTGAGACTAGACAGATAAGAGATAAGGCTGTCCTAGCTACACCCATGTCTTAGCTTAAAAAGAAAGTTATTGTATTGATCTGCTCTCACAGGAAAAATGTACATGGTTTTTTAAGAATTCCTAGTGAACACGCTATAAATCCATTTTTCTGTTCTTTCAGTCTGCCCTTAGGCAGATACAGAAATCAATGGTTTTCATCATTCCAACATTGTATGATTTCATAATTCACGTCGTATGATTTATTCAAATACGCACAGAACTTTTGTTTATCAACTCCAATGCAAACAAAACTAATAACTTCTGTCGCTTTTGTCTTCATTGTAAACTAGTGGAGCCGAACATAGGGAGTCATTTAGAAATGCTGCAGGTGTTCTTAGTCTTTTGAATTCTCTGGTGGATATACCAAATTATGAAGTCACTGTCCTGTCCCTCTTGACCAAAAATCCAAACACATACTGAGTGTTCAGTTCACTAAAGACTTTTGCCTGAAAGAAGGTAACACAAACTTGTCTGAACAAACCCTTTTATTCCTCTGGTTCTAAATAGCCTCATGCTTCAATATTGCTTAGTGCTCTGCAGAGACTTCTACTTGATTTATAACTAATATTTTTAATGTAATCTTACCTAATGCTTATTTCCATATTCTGGGCTGTCTTCAGCTAGTATGTAATTAATTCTCGCTGTGTAATTAATTCTCACTACCTCTGGAGGAAGGGGCAACTGAGGTAAAAAGTAGGGAGCACCCAAACAAGAAGGTGTCCCCAAAAAACCCTTAGGATGCAGCAGTAAGTCTCTGGGTGTTGGTGTCACGTGCTACGTGTGGCATTAGTTCAGCASGAGGGGCGGGATGGATTTTCATTTTCAGGTTTTTTGGGGGCTGTTTTCCAGGACAGAGTTTCTGAGCGAGTGAATTCAGTACGTTTTTGCACCTCAGAATACCTAAGGCACTTGAACCCTGAACAGCGTAAAATTGGTCTTGCCATGGATCTTGTGACAGATATGCTTGTATTTGGTGCCATGGAACAACCTCAGTGTGAGCAATATGGTACTGGAGCTAACAGGTTTGGGGGTTTGTTCACCTCGCCTCTGAAATGCAGGGGACTCTACCATCTAGCAGGATCTTTCAGGGTTATTTTGTCTATTATTTAGCTGGAAATATGAAAGGTCTCATCTCTCCACTTCATCTGTAAGCGGAGCAAAAGCATATTTGGATGTGCCTACTCTTCACTCTCCTAGAACCTCCTTGTAGAATCTGTTTTGCTTTCAGCCTCAGCAGTATCTTGCTATGCATCATATACACGTGCTTCAAACTTCTRTGAATATAATTGATAAAGCAATTTTTACTGAATAATTACAATGTCTATTACTGGTTTACTGTGTAAAATTTACTTTAAACATCTGTCACAGATACTGATAAGCAACTGTCTTTGCTAATATAATCACAGTTTAAACTTTTCTTTTGTATATGGTCTTTTACTTTGTTAATTGCTGGTGGTTCTTGTCTAATTCTTATTTTGTTTGCATCCAAAGTAATTTTAGATAACTGCTATCATAGTGTTAATTGTAAAGACTGAGATGGCTGTTTAACACTGTCAAAGGTGAGGCAACCTGTATTCCTCAAGTGAGAAACAAGATTGATGCTATTCCTTTACATACAACATTATTAACAAGGGAAAAAAAGTACTTGCATTTTATTTGCCATGTTCTGCTATTGCTTCTCCTAGCACTGAATTCTGCTCCCRGGGGGGTGGTTGTGGCACAGGATTATGTGAGAGAGGAGGCTGTAGCAGCCCAAAGCTGTCGGAATTCCAGTGAATGGAAGGTGTTCAGGATGCCCCATGAGCAGTCAGCATTACTGCTCAGCTGCTGCTTATCCCTGGAATTGTGCAGTAACTGCTCTGTGGCCTGGCTGCCTCGGGAGGCCTGTGGCATTCCAAAGGCATGGAGACAGGCGTTGAGGAGCTCCTTGGGAGCCTCTCTTCTCGTGGGCTGCATCCTCAAACACCAGGCACAGGGAAGGCAGGGAGTGGGGAGGGGACAGGTAGAAAACTGAGTGCCTTTATTTGCCAGCCCTCTCGCTCCCCAGCATCCTGCTCAGCTCTGCCCACCACAGCACGTTTGCAGTTCCACCAGATGCTTCCGATGTCGCAGTATCAGCTTTTGGAAATGCGATAGTGCTCCAGGTCACTGAAGGTATCATAAAAAAAGAGATGCTGCCTTATATAATACAGTTTTTGAATGGCAGCAGCCTCCTCCAGTTTTGAAATTTAACCAATCACTTAGTAAAATTAAATCTATTTATGAGTGAAAATAACACTGTATCTAATGCAAAYATTGTACTCATTTTTCCATAAACAGAGTAGAAATATTTTATTACTGTGGGTAGAGAGACTATAATATTTTCTCCATTTGTGTTCAAATGGAAACCCAAAGAGAAGATAAAACCAGGAATGAACTCATGCTGTGTGCTCCCTTTAATCAGCTTAAAATGAATTACATGATGTCTTTCAGTATTTAACAACCACTGCTGCTACTGAAATGAGTAAGAGTTGTGATTGTGTGTGTGTTACCAAGAACTGTAGATGAAGGCTGATTTTGTGACTTAACTGCAATACCCAAATTATAATATTTGACCATCTAGGTGTAATGATAGCTGTAGTTTTAAAGACATGCCAGATTAGGGGTAAAATTTGTAGCCAGTGGAATCCCGTTAAATACTTKACTTAGGTTTTTGTGTCTGAGCTTGGCTACATGGCACGTGCAGCAGTGGAACASCAGATGAACTGTAGGTATTATCATGCTGCTTTTGCTCACTGCAACTTTTTTTTACCTCTCCTTTTATGCTTACTTGTTACAAAGCTGGTCTGCAGGCTTCCTTCTATAACTACCTATCTTCTCTACTATGGCATCGAAGTCTAAATAGAAGCTGCTTATTTTCTTACTCTGTTTGAAATCTGTGCCTTTGGTTGTTTTGTTGTTTTGTTTTTGTTTTTTCTTTTCAATTTTCCATCTTTCTAGTTATAAATATTAAAAAAGGAGTAATTCTGTAGTAATAGGTTTTACTTTATCTGTTCTCAGCTTCAAGATGTGGAAAGGTATRCTAAGGAACCTGTAAAGCTCTTGAACACRCTGAAAGGAAGATCTGTGTGGTTTTGTTTGACAATATTATGCCATAGTAGAATATCTGAAGGGTAGGTTTAATAGCACAGACTAAAATTAATATTTCTATAGCCTTTATAGCCTTTCTTTTCTACCTGTACCAAATATATTGCTTGTTAAATATGCTGTAGGTTTCATGTGTGTRTGTTTATATAAATGTGCACGTATTGCATGGTGAACAGCAGATCCAGAGAGATTTAGAAAGATGTTTGAAGGGAACAAAACCATATTCTTGATACTTGGAGAAGGGAGTGGGCTGAGTGGGTGGTCAGTTGGTAGAAGGTTGGGAGAGAAGATAAATTAATGATGTGGTTTTGTGGTGATCAGGTTGTTGGATGGGTGGCTCAGGAAGAGGGACGGGCAGTGAATGCAGCAGGAGGGAAGAGGGCTCAGCTGAGGCTGAGGAACACTTTGTTGTTTGGAGGTGGGTGGCTCTCAGTCTCCCTGTTGGTGCAGCCCCAGGAAGGAGCCTTTCCACATTCCCAGACCCAGGAACACTGTGCTATGTCCTTCTTCACCTGGTGCAGCCTTGCCACATCCCCAGATTCTCCAAGGGCCCCTCACCACTGGGGGCTGTCATGTTCTGTGGGTGGGGGAGAGAGCTGCCGGTCCATAAGTGCAGCCCTTACACTGTAAAGTCAGTCCAAGTTCTCATTTGATTAAATGGAAGAAGAATCAAGGCATTCAGAGGGTGGATTAATGCACAGAAACTGAAACCAGAGCTCTTAAATGACTGTAAAATGTAAGTCTGGGCTTCAGAAGATTTGGTTTCAGCACATGTATCTTCACGTGTTGCCTTAGGCAATTTATTTCAGTGCTTGGCATCTTGTCTCCTACTTTTGTCAAATGGAAATAACACATCTTTTCATGTTTGCATCTCATCCTTTGCTTTTTCRTAATAGTCTTGGGGACTTTCTCATCCTGTGCTGAAGAATAATCCCTACAGCATAATGGGATTGTCATCTTTGTGTTCAGACGGTGATAATCGTCGTGATACTTTGGTAATAATTTCTGTCTCTGCAATTCTGTTATTTGTGTATGACTCCTGGAACCTGACCTCCCTTATAAAGCTCCATAAATAAATATTATAACAGGATTAGCTCTGTAAGGTAAATGTGTAATGGATTTTTAGAAATCTAAACAAATTAAATGTTGTGACTTTCCAAACTGTGACGTTAACAAATTTTTTTTGCTTATTTAATTTTATTTTCCTTCTCTTGCCTAGTTCAGTGGACATTTGTTCTTTAGTGCTGCTTTCTAAAGCTAAAACATAAGAGTTTCTAATGCTAAATCAAAATTATTTAGTGGTAAGAGTGCCACATATACTTCCCCTTGGAAAACACTTCAATAATTTTGTTTGCCAGTGTTCTTGGGGTGCATAGTAAATATCTGTTTTAATCAAGTGTTGCATTTATCAAATCATAATAYAGCCTCTATTTAAAAAAATACTATAAATATGGTAAATATAAGCATAGATTTAGAACAGTACATTATAAATATAGTACAGTAGATCTGTAAAAAGAAAAGTGAATTCACTGTAACTTTTTTTCCCACATAAAGGACATGATTCCCATTGGGAGTCCCATTGGCCTGTGYCCGGTTTTGGAGTGCCCAGCACAAGTAGAGCTTTGATATAACCCGAGTGAGCCCAGCTGAGGGTTATCAGTGTAGTCAGGGATCTGAGAAATACAATGCTTGAGAAGAACCTTGGTCAGCCTTAAGAACTCAAGGGAGAGCACATTTTTGTTTTCAACTATCTAACAGGACAGTCTAGAGAACACAGAGTCAGGCTCTCCCCAGAAGTACTCAGTGGTAGGGAAAAAAGACAATGGAGATAGAAAATTCTGATTAGACTTTAGAAAAATATTGTCAGCATGAGGATGACCAGGTACTGGAAGATGCTTTTCAGAGAGGTGGTGGTGATGAATGGTGCTCTTGAGGGTTCTATTGCCTGGATGCATCCCTGAGCAACCTTATCTAAGTGGCTCTCCTTGGAACATGATGCTGGACTAAATGACCTCTGGAGGTCCTTCCAGACTCCCTGATATTCTGTGATACGTATATGAAATTCACTGAGTTCAATGGTGTAAAAAACTGATCATTTTAGAAAACTTGATTGAAGCCAGAATAAAAGGAATAAACCCAATAGGGAAGGTGTGTGTTATGTACATTGTTTTAAGTAGGTCATAGARTTAATTATATATCAAAGGAAGGTTTTTCCGTGGATACCAATGTTTACTGAAAAGAGCAGCAGAAACATCTGGGATTCTCCCTGGGACTCCGAACATCATGTCTTTCCCATCACGTGTAGAAAGAATGATGCATATCTGGGCACTTAAAAGCTGTATTTAAGCATACAATTTGGAAAAGCTCGGTCAAAGATTGCTGTTCATTTATTAAATGAGTTTCCTGGCACTCCCATCTTTCTTCTGTAGAAAGCTGTTTCCTGAATGTAAAATGCTGTCTTTGAAATAATGTGATGGTTTACTTCTGTTGACTGAAAAATATCAGAGCTCCCTATACATTCTTCAGAACTTCACAGCCATTAAACKTTCAAAATATTCTTTTATCAACCACCCATATAATGGCATTAGTTATCTGTATAGTGATAGATGGATGTGCAAACCCACATTTTAAGTATTCTTGTGAAATTTCATTTTGAGAAAAGTATTTGTAGAATGCTCAACACAAGAATACCATTATTTAAAAAAGATTAATGCACAAAAGCAGCAATCTTTGATATCAGTAAAACTACATCCTAAAYGTGCTTTGCAATAGCCCTATTTTAAATCTTTCAATATTTTTGCGTTTCATTTCAAATATAAAATATAAACTGGAAACTAACCAGATTTTATAGCCCAATTCCATTATTTAAATCATGCTGGGCTCTGATGCTGAAAGCTACAATTCTGTCTGGAATCAAATTGTAAGGATGAGTTATAATTTCCTAATGGAAACACTGACTAATCTCAGAGTATATAGATGCTAATGGTGCCATGTAATGCATTAGCAAACATGTTACTGATAAATAGGAATGAAATATGATTGGGCAGTCTCGAGGATCAGCTCAGAAAAGATCTCAATTATAAAGTGCTGCAGAAAGAGCTAATTAGGTTTTTCTCCCACAAAAGGCTCTGAGCCATGTGCAAGGGAAGAGGAAAAGGGACTGTGAGCCTTTTGCTTTTGAAGAAACAGCCAAACAAGGTCTCCACATCAAAGTTCAGGAATCCCTATGACGCCAATGRTATAGGAGGAATCCTCAGCCTCTGMAGCTGCCAGTGTTTTGTTGGCTGAAGTCAGCATTTGTCTCACACCTCTGAACCTCAGCCAGGCAGCAAAACTCGGGGAGGGGCTTGCTGGTCCCCTGGCTGCTTCAGGTGGCATCCACAGAACGCCACCGACGTTCACAGAGACACATCTGTCCTCACCTCTCCTCTCCCTCCACCGAGGAGGATCAGACTCTCCTCCTGTGCGCTCTCCAAAGSCAGACTTCCCTACCTGTACAGTCTTGCAAGTAGAAATGCAAGCAATCACTGTGGCTCTCTCTGAAAAATGCGGTTATAAGGACAGCTCCCATGCTACCTACACATACAAAGAGCATAAGTATGGTCCTGATGGAGCTGGAAAAAAGATCACATATCTCTTCATAGGAGCATAACATCATGGRCAAAGCACAGTGGCTTGCCATGGGTATTGAATGATTATGCTTAAATTTCCACTTAAAGTACAGATTTTTGGGTTTTTTCTTAAGATTATGGAATATGAGCACATTTTATACTTACATGAGTGGCTTTTGGGAAATAATCTGCTTAGAAGTGAAATGTTATTACAATTAAAATTGTGAGTTCACGTATCAGATTTTTAATTATTTCCAATTTAAACATTGTTAAATTTGGAATAAAAACCAATGGCCAGTATTTATTGCAAGTTAGAAAAAAAAGTTGGTCTTGGAAACAACTATGAACTACATTAGCTTTAAAAGAACAAAAGGAGTTTTAAACCAGGATATTTATATAAAGTCAGAGAAAGAGATGAGTGCTTTCTACAGCYGAGTTGGATTGCCACCCCAGGCAGGTTCAGAGCTGTATCCCACCTCAGGTCTTGCTTGAGGATSGGCTGGATTCCATGTGGCTGTGCAGGCAGCCTCAGAGTAGCCAGCTGTGGGGAATTCTCCCAAGAGCAAAGTTGATTTGTAGTCACAGTATGCTCTGGCACTGGTAAGAGCTGCTCAACTCAAAATTCAGTTACTTAACTAAAGTGCTACATGTTTTTGGCTGATTAGTATTTGAGAGATAATTCTTTCATTTTCAGATTGACTTTGATACCTGTGTCCTGAAAAATAGGAGCACTCCTGTTTTCTTGTCAGTGTGAGTCTCTTGGTTTTACAAACCCAGCATTTTTCCCTAGTCTTTTCCAAATTCCTTTACCATTTTTTTTAAGCCTGTAGTCAAGGGAGAGTTTTGCAAGAGAGTAAACGTTCCTCTTGAGAGCAGATTCCTTTCGAAATTGCTATTTTACGGCAAAACTGACCCAGAAGTGACTTGGTGAAGTTAATACCAAGCAGATTCACTGTTTTTGTTACAATTGTGTATATGGTATGTCGCAATTCACATTTACTGGGAGTTTTGGTGTCTCCCTCTGTACAAACCAGTTTCACATCCAGAGAAAGAATTTCAGTTTGCTTGAAGATAAAACACCGAGCCTAAAAATCCTGTTGTGGTAGGTATCTTCTTGTGCTAGGCCCAGTGATGAATCCTGCACAGACTTCCTGTGAGCATCCAGATTTCCAGTTGTCCTTCCAACATGGAGCTGGAGAATTAATATGAACAGGAGAGAAGATAGAGAATTATGGGCTTAAATTTAGTTTTTTTCTTCTGAATCTTTTTACGTAAGAGCATTGTATAAATGCTTCCCTGRAAATCTGATAGTTGGCATCCTTTGAGCTAATACATAATTAATATACAGGTGTGTTAGGTGTAAGTAGTGCCCAATATCCTCCTGTAGCACTGATCTRCATGTTGCTAACCCCCACATGCCAGTGGTTTTACTTACTTCTGCTTGGYATGGACACTATTAAAATAAATCCACTTTGAGAGTTCATTTTCCTGTATAAAAATAATCTGATCTGTCTGGAAGTTCGGGTGTGATGTTTCTACCATTGAGCCTGTCTGTTTCAATCCTCCTCTTTGAAGTGTGRTATAATGGAATGGAGAAGGAAAATGGTAGAGGGGCATCTGGGAGGTGTCCCCAGTGGTAGGTAAAAACTTTAGGGCCCCCTTCAGCCTCCAGAAAAAGACTGGAAGACTTTCAATGCAAGCAGGGAGATTGCAGGTTCCCTGCCTCCAAAGCCACCTTGATCTTGGTGAAAATCTACAATTTGGCTTGTATTTCCTTGCTTACTTTATCCTTACTCTTTTTTCTGCTCTTTTTTTGTTTCCAGCAATAGGAGTGTAAATCTGTAGTAATATCAAAGTCTTATGTTTTGTAACACTAGGAGTTCTAGTTTTGACTTTCCTTGACTTTCCTGAGCAGTGCTTAGTTTAGAAGAAGAAGGAAGACAAATTTCACTCCTCAGATGCGAAAGATATTCAAAATAGGAAGAAAAAAATAAATCAGGGACTGACAAAAAGGACCTATACCTATTTAGCTGTATCAGTTCTCATGAGCAGATATAAGAAGAACATTAAAGACATTTAGGCTATGCGAGTAAATCATAAATTTGAGGATTTTTTCAAATTAGCGTTGGTAAGGCTTTGAAAGGCAGTTCTAGACTCACCAGGGAGTTCACTGATCGAGAAAGACATGTAGAGAAGATTGCTAGGTTTTCAGATGAAATGTTAGTGTGAGTCTGAAGAGTGGAGCATGTGTGTGGTGGCAGGTAAGAGGCAGCTGTGGTGGTAACGAGGGCTGACAGCAGAAGGATCAATCTGGGGTGTTCTAAATGATAAAGGGCAAAGATGAGAGAGGGGAGAATCAGTGTGAGGAGCAGGAAGCCAGAAAATCTGAGCCCTTTCTCACGCCTGCTTCAGCAGCATGAGAGCAGGAGCAGGAGGAGAATGGGGTCTCGGGCTGCGATGGTGCCGTGGTGCCAATAACTGAAAGGACAGCTTGTCAGAGGTGATAGGACAAACTGTGTCATTTTACAAAGGGAGAGAGGATTGGGAAAGATGGATGTGAGAAGTGTCTGACAGGGTGAAAAGAGAAATCTGGTGGAGCTGAATTGAAATAGGTGATGAGCAAAAGGAAATTATTGAAGAGTGAAAGAGATTTGGAGCAAAAGAGTAATGGTACCCTGAACGGATGGAAATTTTTGAAGAAATTTTAAAAAGAGATGTTAAAGTGAGGTCAGAATACCTGTCCTTCCAGGGTGACTATAGAAAATGATGGCTTTTAGTAAGACTGAAAATGCAGAGTTCTGCAAAGGGTGAGAGGAGCCAGAAGCCATCAAGTGGTATGGAAGGATGGAGGGAAGCCAAGAGGAAAGGCTGGGCACTGGGCTGGCCTAAAGCTGGACACCAAGCTGGACCCAAAGGTCCTGCAGTGGAGGGAGGCAGAGAGCTGGGAGCACGGGGCAGGAGGGGAAAGGCATATGTGGATTTGTAGGTTGTCTGCTTGGACCAGACAGTGACTGCAAACTTGAATAAGGCACTAGGGATCTACTTAAAAAAAAAAAAAAAAAAAGAAAGAAATACCCTAGTGTGTATTTATAGACCAGAAATGGAGTACAATTGGTGTCAATTAGACCTGCTGAAGACAGTAGTCTTCCTCTGAGCTGTGTTATGTGTTTTCAAATTATTTCCATAGGAGTTTCTTTCTCCCCTCTGATACTGGTTTTTCATTGTATTCCTGACTCCAGGCACCCAATCATTATCATAGATAGGCAGAAATTAGTTTTAAAATGTGAATTGCTCTATGCATAGAATATCTTCAGCTAATAAACGCTGTCTTAAATTTCTTCCATTTTATTTCTTTCTTCAGTTCATTTTAAGTGTCACTTCTTCAATACATCTTGACATTTAATATGAAGCATTTCATCTACTAGAAATACATCCGAGTTTTCAGCTCAAGAGTCCAATTAAGAAAATGCTCCCATGTGCATGCATTTTCCTTTATTGAACTTCAAGTTCCCTGCAATGTCAGGTACCATGCAAGTTTAAAATCAAGGCTTTTGTAAAAAAAATATTTCTAATCTGAAATATCTCCTTGCCTCCTCACTGTGCTTCCCTACCTTCAAAAAAATGAGATGCAACAAGCTGTCTTTCAGTTACTATACGGTTCAACTTTTGCTTAGTGCCTTTTTTTTACAGTTGCTTGTGTATTCATCACTAATGTCTATGTGCTGATAAAAGCGTTGATATCCTTGTGCTTTAATGTTTAAGAACTTAAATAGGATAATGGCAATTAAAAATGTAATACTGCTTAATGTATTTGTAAAAAAATCTCCTTTGTTGTTTGTTATTTTACTGTTTGAAGTTGATACTGGTGTAAATGACAGGTGCAGAGCAGTAATGAACAAGGATGAGGCTTTCTCCTCAGGATGCTATAATACAAATTAAGTAAGAAATAACTTTGTGTTGTGCAAACACTCATGTCACAGACTGTTGGTTTCTCTGAAGCTGTTCAGGCCATTTTTCAGGAGCTGGTAGGTCTAATTTGTGGAGTTGTGCTTTTCATGTTTGTTATGCTATCTGGAATATTGTGCTTTAACCTGAAAAGTAAGTGTGCTTGTGGGAAGGAGGGGTGTGACTTTTTATGTGGATGGACGAATGCAAAAATTTTTCAGTAGAGGCATCTTTGTTTCCAGATGCATAAGCCTGCAGCCTCGTTGACATGCCTTTGATCCTGTGACCAGTGAGGAGACAGGAGACAGTTTATGGAAGAATGGCTTTGCACTTGGGAAGGGAGAAAAGTGAAAGAATGGTGATTAGTTCATATGCAGTACAACATTTTATGAAGCTTTGATTTTGAAAAGCATTCTTCAAAGTTTAGTTTTCTTCTCCACCTTGGGTGACGTATTTTCTGCAGAAACTCACATCTCCAACAGTCCCAGAAGCTGGAAAACTGCATCCATGGTACATAAGGTCTGGGATTAGGAGTCTTAATCCTGAGGTAACTCAAGGATTTTAATACCAGGATTTAGGATGTAGCAGTTAGAGAGGGCATGAACAGAAGACCAGGGAGAGGCCAGCTCTGAAGCCCTACTGTAGAAATAAAAAGTGTATTTACTATAAATGTTTCAACTACATTTAGCTGAATTCAGAAGTTCAAYTTTAAACCCATATTGACTGCTGTTCATAAAGGTAAGGTGTCTCAAGCCCACAGCTGGTTGAGTCTCTGGGCATGCAGTAGGGCCAGGGATAACGGAGCTGTTGTCTGCCTCTTCATTTCCCTGAAGAACTGCAGTTTACTGATGTATATGGATTTTCAGGAGGGATCACCCTCTGAGGCTTTAGTACATTGCYGTGGCACTGGGCTTTGAGCTGCTGAGTCCTATGGTGCCAGGCTGGAGCGTGGAGCTCTCTCACAGACAAGCAGATAAATGATGTGGCTGTGAGCAGCTCCCATTTGGTCAGGGGCAGCCCTTGCCTCACTCACAGCTCCAGCCTCACCAACAATTCATTGCAGTCAACTTTTGTGGGCACTGCAGTCACCTTTCAACAATTATAATTTTCCTCATTTATTTAACTGCATTTTGCCCATGTAATTTCTTAAATCATTTTTCACCTATTTTATTAAAGGCTGAAAGTTAAACATTATATTCTAAACAGCTATAAAATAAAACCATTGAACTTATGTGGAAGGTTTAAAATGACTTTATTGAACACCTACTAGTCCCTATCTATTTGCTTATACCAAAATATGGTGTATTTGGTGGATGTGGAATTCACCATACTCACCTATTTATATCTTTCACTGTAGACTTACTGATTTGTACCTCAAAAACCAGAGTATCCACTATGATATTAATCAGTAAAAACAAAAAAATCAAAACAAATTAACATCCAGTAAAACTTTTTAATGCATAATTATTCAGAGCACAGCTTGGTGACCAGCCATTTAGATCTCTACGTGTWCTTTCTATTCATCAAAATTATAATCATTCCTAACACTGCATCATTCAGGTGAGGTATATAAATTGGAGACAGTTCCAAGCAAGCCTACATTTTCAAAGAGAGGTCTTGGTGATTCTATAATATCTCGGGCGTTCTGGGGCCTTTCTAGTGGTTGYCTGTCACCCTGAGATTTGCAGTCTTTTGATGTTTTCATTTCTGTGATGGAGTTCTCACGCACTTTCTGTAAACACAGTTATGTTTGGCTAACTGTTCCTTTTTGTTTTCATTCCTTTTCCTGAGGCAGAGAAGTTTGATGGACTTTTCGTTTGACCAGTGTGGTTGGAGAGGTGGTAACCTCATCCTCCAATCCACGGTCATTCCTAAGAACATATATATAGGAAATAAAATAAACAGCTGGGGGCTTTTTCCTAGCTTCTTTTCTGTCTTGAACTAAGCTGGGTCTGCATGGTTCTTTTCATGTCCAAGTACGACAGTTGCCAGCTGCTCAGGACTTTCAGCAATTTGGCTTAAGGCAGACAACTTCATGGCACCTAAAGTTCAGAGCGTGTTTAAACAGTCTGAAATTGCAGTGATGGAGACAACAGTGTAGAGACCACTTAAGGTATTCAAACCTAGACAGGGATGAGCGCCAAATGAATCGGAATGGAGTTTGATTTTACTTATTACTCTGGGAGTGATAATGGAGCTGAATAACAAGCAGATTTCTTCCGTGGGCCAGCTCCATTCAGTGGGCCTGTGCTGGCGATTTCACATGCAGCAGCCCCTCTGTTGCCAGCCTGTGATTGCAAGGACGCTCTTTGACTGACATTCCTCCGCAGCCCGCTGCCATCGGGGGCCGTGCTTTCCTCCCTGCTGGGCCGCTTCATGGAAAGCTTCTGCTCGGCAATGGTGCTAACAGTTGTTCCAGACAGAATGATTAATCTGTCTTGCAGGATCCCTGCTTGTGGCACTCTCCCTGTTTTATTTTTCAGTAAGGGAAATGTCTGATCTGACACATTGGCTGCTTCATACGTCTGTGCTCAGTTGCTTTCCCACCGATTCTTGCCTGCATTTGGTGTTCCGTGAAGGTCTTGGGAAGCTCAGGGGCTCTGCTCTCTCAAGCAAGCTGGAACATTTCCATCCATGTTCAGCATCTTGAATTTTCATTAGAGTGGGAGACCAGTTTCTGATTATCTGTTTGCTTACAAGTCTGTCCGCTCAGGCTGCAGACAGAGGTGTCTTTTACTGCCATTTGTATAGAGCTGTGAGAACAGTGTATTTGCAGGGAGGAAAAGAAAAGTGAAATGTGTAAGTGAAGTCTATTGTACATTTGGGAGCCTTAGCTGATGCCTGTGAAAGCAAAAAGTAAGGAAGCAGGTGAATTTGTCTTCCTGAGAACAAGCCATCTCTCCCCCCAGAAAGGAATCAGAGACAGGAGGTGGGATTTCTCAGGAAGGCGGCTGGCTGAGGGCTTAGAGCAAGCAGACAAAGATTGATTTTTTTTCAGTGAGCCTACAGAGATCATTGTCTTTTAAAACACTGTGAACAAGGCTGCAGAGATGTTGTTGTGTTTGAGGCTTTTCCTTACTTCTGTCTGTTGAAACTACATCAAACATTTTTTTCCTCTAATCCTACTCAGCTATGTTAGGATTTATTTGCAAAACTGTAGTTGTACTAAACCATTCTTCTTAATGAAGCTCATGGAAGTTGGAAATATCACAGCATTACGGGTAATGTGTACCCTGAACCTCCTATGTTTACTGATGTTAAGTAAGATGCAAGTCAAGGAGAACTTCTTAACATCAGGTGCCAAATGTTTGTGCAGGTACCAACGAAGTGTTTTCAGGTTTGCATGCTGTCAAACATCCTGATGAATTGATTACACGTAAAAAATATAAGAGCACTGAGACGTGATTTCTTACATTTTCTCTAGCATGCAACACAAGATGGCTGACAGTAATTAGCCATTGTTAGTGTATAATGTAACCTCTTAGTCACCTAAATTGAAAAAAAAAATACCCCCCAAAACAGATGAAAAAGATCTATAAGAAAAAGTACGTGCACAGTCCTAACTTGAAAACAATTGAGGGACTGAGATAGTGTCTTGATTGTCATCCCTGCAGCTGTTTCTTTCTCTTCAGCAATACATCGACTAGTGGGCATCAATTGACAAAATAAATGATGATGACTTGTGATTAATTTGAATCAGATTTGCATTTGAAAGACACCAAATTGTTGTGGAAAAACTGGATGAAAGACTCCATATCTTAACAGGCTTAAACTTAAAATAGAAGAAAGTAAATTTGTAGCTACTGGAATTTGACACTATAAAAAGCCATCAATAAACTCCCATTGTATGTAAGAAGAGGGATGGAAATATTCAGTAGTACTGCATAAATTACTGTTCCTGTGAGTTTCTTAGCATTCACCCTTTTCATTCTTTTTAATTGACTTTCTAGTGAATTATCCAAACTAAAGAACTTGACTCTTCAGTTTCTTGAGAATTCTGCTGTTGGTTTCTGTGGCTGAGGACTGCAGTGCATTATTTATGATTCAGGTTTAAAAATAATCAGAGAAAACTCACTGTTTTCATTTTTGTCTCTTTAAAATTTTGCATTGGTTTTAATAGCTCAAATCCATCTCTCGGCTTGTAGAAATTGTTTCTAAAGTAAACTGCTTTGCCTTGAAGCTTCTCTCAGCTCTTTCCACTTTCATTCAAACAATTTATTTGCCTTGACCTAAGGTACCTGTCATTTCTGCAAGATCCTGCTCTTGATGCTTCAAAGAATGGACTCTGTAGTAAATCTGTTAGAAAATAATTGGGTTTGGAGTTTCATTTTTGGCTAAATACATAAAGTTGAAATATATTTCTGCCTAGGCATTCCCTTTTCAATGCGACGCAGTGATTTCTCTCTGACTGGTACATACTGGCCTGCGCATAAATTTAATTCACTTTGTAATGGCTTCTGTCTGAAAGCTGAGCTTTCTGTAGCTACAGATGTGTTGTATTAAAAAGAAGAGGCCAAATTATGTCCGCATTCTCACCTAGGAGATGTGTCTGATGTCAGATCACTTGGAGTATGTAACTTGTGAAAGAACTGGTACTTAATGGAAGACAAAATATAAATAAAAAATTGCTTTTCAGTTCTTAATGGACTGAAAACCAGAYGTGGAGGAAATTGTGTTACAAAAAATTCCTCTGGTAGAGCCACCTGGTGATACCATTAATATTCAAGTTCAGGATCCCCCCTCCCAAGGAAGGTGGAAAAAAAAAGTAAAAACCCTGTCACGATCAGGTTGGTGTGCAAGACTCACCTTTTCTGCAAAGCTTTCCCCAGTAAGTGGAGCAGAAGAATGACCCTGCAGGGTGCTCAGGGCTGCAGACAGGCAACCAAATCACAGAGTAAGGCAGAGATTGGATTGTCCCTCTTGGAAGGATTTCACAGTCGTGTGTATCGGGCTGTAACAGCAGCTGCATTCAACAGCCGTGAGAGATAAGAGATTGAAAATGAAATGGTGAAAGGGATTGCAAAAGTGTGCAGACATTTAACATCACTGTCATTATGTGTGGAAATTATTGCTGTTATCTTCTGAGCAGTGATTTAAGAGCTATTTTCCATCCATAAGCTCCACTCTCAAAGTGTTTACAATATAAAACATCTTATGTGAAAAATATAGCTAAATAACCTCTTTGATATTGCCTATAATATTTGAAAATCCTAGTATACTGAATTCAAAATAGGCTGTCATTTCAATGTAAACCATCTAATTAATCCATATTTCTCATGTAGAGCACTGTATAGGATTTGCTTTTCAGACTAAAATTTTTAAGCCCTGGCTGCATACCTTTATGTTATTTTGTACTTTCTCTATGTTATGTGGTTTGAAATCTACATGGTTCTTGGAGGGTTTTTTTGTTTTCTATGCAAAGTGTACAACTAAGAGACAAATATAGGGTGTACCTCTGGTTAAGGAAAATGGGCTGTTTTTGCTAAGTAAAGGTCTGCTGTTGGAAATAACTAGAAGGAAGGTATATGTCCTCAGCGTTATCTTCTTTTCTATTGCTGTTGTGAAGTCGCATCAAAGAGTGACCTTTATACTTTTATCTGATGCACATTTGGGAAAAAGCCATCTCTCATGCTGCTGTAAAGTAGGGAAGCTCATGATCCTGAGAGATGCACAAAGGGAAATGCTCAAGCTTCCTCTCGAGCCCTATCCATCCCCCACTGCTTTCGCGCGGATGTCATTGCCGGTGAAAAACAAAGCGCGGCGAAGCCGGCGGTGCTGGGGCTCAGCTTTTGATGCGCTGCTTTCTGTGGATGTGCTCCGTAAACTGCCAGGCTGGATCAAACGTCTCGCACAGGACTGACGGCGCTCCGACTCCCGCGGAACTTTCGCTGCCCCACAAACARCGGTGAAAGTGGTGTTAGCCATGCACCTCCAGAGAATTCCTCTGTGGAAAATGACATCAATGAACAGCCAGCCCAAGGGTGAGGGGTGCGTTCAGAGCTGTGCCCACACGTGGCCGTTCCCACCCCTCTGCTGTTTGCTAGGGGAACCTGCACTGGTTCAAGGAGATTTGCTAAAAACCCCAGTTCTGTTCAGGGCTGCACCTCGGCATTCTGAGTCGTTGCAAGGCAGCAGGCCCTGTGCTGACTGGCTTTGCCCATGATAGGTGTTGTAAGGCCTACACACGTTTTGTCTTGTCTCTAGGATGTAAAGAGACACAGACCTTTTACTGGCCATCTGGCATGGAGAATAATTTCCTTCCTTCATRTCTGCATAAATGGTGGTTTATTTTGGTCTTGTCTCTGAAGTTATGGGCATGGTAATGTCTTTCCTTTGTTTTTTTGCCTGAKCCTCAGTGAAAGTCCATCTTCTTGTCTTCAGAAAATGTTTTATTTTAAAATTTCAACTTAAATTCCGCCATTCCTTCTTCTGATGTCATTATGCTCTTGAGCRGCTCAGACCTTTCTTGTTTAGTCTTTTTCCATCTGGTAGATTTTTGTAATTCACYGAAGATTTTTATAGCTGTTTGATGAATTTAGTGCATTCTCAGACTTGTGTGGCAGAACACATTCCTCAGAACGTACCTTTTGAAATATTCCATATGATCCAGTTTAGCATACATCTTTTGCTTACATCTTTTCCTTTAAGCTAGCCATGGATTTTATTATCCACACGCATTTATAAAGGTCTTTTTCTCCAACACTGCATTCTTTTTCCTCTCTACCCAAGTTCTGAGACGGGCTGAAATGAGAGTTCCTTGTTGAATTAGCATTTCACATATAGTTTAGGAAAATTATTGTCATGTCAGTTAAAACCTCGTGTAGGAACTATCTCTTTAGAGTGAAACATGATCAAAAGGCCATGCTGCAGGCAAGGAGCTGCTCCTGTAGCTCCTACCCTGGACTTATTTGTAGATTTAGGAGAAGATAAAAATGGCAACTATCTAACTAAGCAGCAGGCAGTTTCCTTTCTGTTTRGGTATRGGCTTGCTGAACAATGAGAACCACCTTTGAAATACACAGTAATGGCAKTTTCCCTCCATCCTTGAAGCAATAAAGCTCCTAATAAAGTGAAACAAGCATCCATGGATGGTAATTTTTTTCTTCCCATTAAAGTATTTAGGACCTTGTATTAATAACTTTCCATTTCTCATGCTATTTCATGCACTGACACCCAGGTGCACTCTATTTCCTTCACTGAAAGCTATCTCAAAGGTGTAGTCATAGCTGTCATTTCAGATATAAATTTCCTCTGTAGAGAGACACAGAACTTTTCCGCCTGGCTTCAAAATTTCCCAGCAGGGAGGGGCTTTCTTGTAGCAGCCATGAGCTGTTATTCAACAGCAAGGGGATTTCTGAGTGTGGCACCCTGCTGAATAAAGGTGTTTCTGTGCTCAGCACACTTGTCATCAATCATTTTCACAATCTACAGATTATTTTTTTTATACCCTGCTTCTTTCTTGCTACTTGAGCAGAGCAGTCTTTAGGAAAAAGAAAATGACTGGATTCTGCTCTTTGTGCCTTGCCAGAAAGTTTTACTCTACTGTGACTAACAAGAATAAAACCAAACAGAAAGTTACAAAATCTACCCACAGAATGYCTAGCAATTCCTGAGGATATAAATGAGCCCCACCTGAGAATATAAACGAGCCACACCTGAGGATACAAATGACTTTATTCTTTTCTCCTAGCTCTTTTTAACAGTAATTTGACAGCTATATCCATTGATAGAGCTAGGATAGTTATTAAAATTATGAACAATAGCATAGACTATGAAATAAAATGAAAAGCATTGCTCAGGCACAGCAGTCTAGAGAAAATGAATCACATGCAGTTCTCTGTATTGATGGAATATAGATACAGGAATGTTGAATCTAAAGCCCACTAAAGGGATGATTGGAGTGACCCTGAAGTTGGAGACTCCTTCAGTTTCACCTCTTTCTTTATGTTGGTGATACAGTCAGCTTCTACACACCTTTACCTGTCCATTTTGGGTTTTTTATATACTACATAACTCATTCCACCCAAATCTACTACACTTCTTTTCCACTGAGTACCAGAATATACTTTGTTCCGTTTCAAGGARTCTTTCATTTAAATCTTAAAAGTTATATTTATTTCCTGCAGCCATCAATGGCATATTGGAGGATGACATTCTGCCCTGTGTGCAGCTGATAGTTTCACAGACAGTTTCGTTGTTTCTAATGCTCAAAATATCTTAAATTCATTTAACTTTTCATTGACCTGCTGTGTTAAATCAGATGCAGAGCCTTACCTTGCTGCTTTCAACTAAGAAAAAAAAACTCTGCAAGCCTTTCATTATATTATTCTTGTTTGAATGCCCAGGCTGTTTTCAGACAGACCACCTTATTGGAGTACTTTTTGTTTTTGTGATTTGCTTTTATATCAGCCTTAAGAAAACTGGAGATGTTTTCAATATCAAGAAGCTCTTCCTTCAGTATCTTTCCTTGGATGTGGGACTCGCTCTGCTGTAAAACAAGCAGGTAGAACCCTGTCAGTCTCCAGCCAAATGAGACACAGCAATGGCTCTCGGATGATCAGACAATTGGTCCACACATTGCAGGCTTTACTCTTCATTTAGCAATTAAACAAATTGTTCRTGTTATCTGTTGTGACTTGAGAAGCATATCAAATCAATATGTTCTCTTCTGTTAAATACATGTTCACTGAAAATAGCCCAGTTTAACACKACACATTTCTACTACTCAAGTCTTGTATTTTTAGAGTACTATTSAAAGGATTCATTGCAGCTAATTACTTATATATGCTGGTGAACTCTTAGAGTTCTGTTTATTCCTGCACCCATCAACAGAACAAGTGAGTAACTTCAATTTACTAGCAAGGAGTTGTGCAGGAAAGATTAATTTAAAATTAATTGTTTATTCCTCTTAATATGAAAGCAGAAAGCAGTGTCAAATATGAACACGTGGTATTTTCTAATAARCGCGTAGAAATAATTTCTCATTTATTTCAGTAAGAATTTTCCAGCACAAAGACAAGAAGTGAACGTTTCAGGGCTTGGCCATAGTGTGGCTGTGGCAGCCTACATCTTACAGAAACAGCAGGGCTTCTATATGGCACCTCTTTCAAGCATATCTATGTCTAATATCTGTGTTTCTATATGATAAAAAGGAAGTAACTGTGAATTTAATTTCATAACTTATAAGCCTAATTAAAACCACAAATCCCAGAAGAGTACGTAGTTGCTCTAGTCTCCGACTTTCCCTTGAAAATGAGTTATAATGGGTTTCTTTTTATTACTACTGTATCAAAAAAATCACTCAAAAAAATAGAAAAGCCTAACAACCCAAACTGAAGAATTTCATAATGCTAGCARTAGGTTTGCAGACCTATAAAAAGAGATTTTGGTTTGCTACAATTAATTTTGCCCCAAGAATTAGGASTTAGATTCAAAGATTTTTCCTTCTGGAAGGTATAAATGTAAATATATTTTTGTTTGTGTGTGTATTTTCATTTGGAGACAATTTACATGTTTTTAAGCCTGTTGTGGACCCAGYTACCTTGGTGACCACAATGTTAATATCTGCAAGTCAGTGGGGCATTTTCTCCTACTTTATAACAGGATCTTTTTTACTGTCATGCCAATGCCAGGAGCTCTGTGCAGTAGTTTGGTTAGCCTAAAGAATCTGGTGAGACTGCATTGCTGCTATTTGAAAGGAGAAAGTTCTTGGATCTTTCTTCCTTCCTTCATAATAAAATCTGCCCATCCTGTCAGTAGTGACCATCTCAGGCAACTCACATGTGGGGTTGACAGGAACTGTGAAGTTCACCCTCTGTTTCTGGTGAGCACAGGTTTAAGCTCTTTCCTTTTAACATGTTATCAATCACCAAAATCTTTTGTTATGCTTTGCTTTGGCGACAGGGCTTAAAGTTATTGCAGTGCTTAATGCTGTTGCTACCTGTTATACCATCAGATCGACTAAATTTTAGAGACCTTGAAGTAATAGATTAACTTAATACATATCATTTCTTTTTAAGATGAGAGAAAAAGATTAGAAGCACAACAAGTACCTGASCTCTGTCAACTTTATCTGCTTGAAATTATCTGCATACAAAGAGAATCTTCTTGATTGCCTTTCTGTGAAGAAGCATTATGTGGCTCAGTTGGGTGAAATCTAATGACAAAGTGCTCCTGCTTAGAGGAGTTCTTGTGCTATGACAGCTGGGAAAAAGAGAAACCCAACCACTGATGAAGAAAATTAATTTATTGATTACTCTGTAGGGCAACAGGGAGAATATGTTTAAAATCAGATGACAGCAAGCAGTACAGGCTGCTAAACCAGACGTGTTTTTATATCGCTCATTCAAAGGCCTAGAGAGGTGCACTCAATGTTTATTCTCCTGATTTTATTTCTATCTGGAAACATTCTCCTAATCAATTATTGATGGGGTTTTTCCACATTTTCAGGTCTTCTTATAAACTGCCAGTAGTATCTTAATTACAAACAACTTGTTTTTAATACTCAATAAAAAGAGACACAATGTATGCACAAGTACGACTATCATTGGAAAGAGGGGCAGAGGCAAGATCACTACACTGGACACCTCTGTGCTCTACTTTATAAACCCATAAAATGAAAAAGGTTCTTCCTGTTCATGAAGAGCTTGAAGTTTAATGCTAATAGCAATAAGATTGTCTTCCCTTTGGACATATTGTGTATGTGTTGTTTTTTTCCCAGTGAGAAGGGCCAGCTGTCCTGAAGCCTGTAACTCCTTTGGAAATAGGTTGATAAATAATTTATTTGGAACAATTTCCCTGTATTGCCTTTGTATTTCCTTGTATTGAGAAAAATTGTAGCTGTATAAGACAATTTGAAAGCATTTGGATTGGCTGTAAAGTGCAGCTACCTGCCATTTGAGGGGCTGGTGTGCAGAAGCTGAGTATTCCAGTATGTAAAAGCTGAGTATTCTTGCTTTGACTTGAGGAAAGATTATAAATCAATAATTAGTTTGACTATTCATGAAGAGGAAGTGGACAAACTGACACGTTTTGTGCCAGAAGACCAGCATTTATCCTTATTTCTACCAGCTGTAATTTCTGTTCCTGTTGCCTTGGTAAGATGCAGGAAAATAATTTTTAAAGAACTGGTGATTAAAAGACATTAAGTATTTTAACAATCTGAGGAGGTAGTTTGATAGTGCAAAGTTGCTTAGCTTTTCCCATAGATCTCAACATATTTCAAAGGCAACAAATACATTAATTGGTGCAATAAATGACTCTGCTTCTAGAGGCACGGAGAGCACATGTTGCTGTTAAGGATATTCGTTCTTTTGTTCTATCTTTGACAATTATTTTAAGAACAGACAGTTTTTTTAGTACTAAATTTAATACACTTGGACTCCGAGAGATGAAATATCTTACTGGAATTCTCATGTCCGGTGCTGGCCTCCGTGGATCATTTGTCCTTTTGTGTCTTTGAAGTAGTATGTTAATTATGGTGGCAAAAGAATATAGAGGCTCAAAATTGACCTACCCAGAGATGAAACATTCAGAAATTATATTTCCTCTTTAATAACTTACTTTTGAATAAAATTCATCATAGTGGGGTGTTACAAGACACCTTCAAATCTTTTATTTGAGAGATGATAATTGCTTGTGGCACAGGTAAAAAAAAATGAAAAAGAAATCCTCTTCCAGAGCTAAATTGGTGGAGATGGAAACAGATAAGAGAAGAAGAGGGAAATGAAAGCACAAAGTTGATGAATGAGCAGCTAAACTTAAAAGAATAAAACTAAAAGAAGTTATGTATATCTAAAGCATGAGACTATTTATGAAAGCAAAATGCTGCCCTAGACCAGAGGACAAGCACGATGTGGAAGCAGACACACCAGAGACGTGACAGTTTCAAACGGTTTCTTCCGGAAGCAGAGAAAAGTGACATTCCTGATCTCTCTGTATGCTCAAAATGAGATGTGGCTTACGGAGCAGATGGAAGCCGTGTCTGTAAAATACAAAAAGGAGAAAGTATGGAGAGTCTGGAGTAGAAACAATTATCCCACTGGGAGAAAGATAAGTGTGTGCATAGTCATTAGATGTCACTTGTATAGAGAACTCTCATCCATTACCTCTGGGTAGAACGAACATCCATGTAGACAGCTGATAAGATTTATTTTGCKTGATATTTCAACAAATCGGGGAGAAAGTAACTTTTTTTTTCTGTCTGAAGTATTGCATTAGGTTCTTAACATTTGTCTTCTTTGTTGATTTTGATGCATCCTTCAAATTACAAGAGGCTGCCAATGCTTCTGTTTGAGATCCTGCTTATCAAAACCATCAGTCAGAGGAGTTGTTCTCAAGAGAGTTAGTTAAACAGGGCTCTGTCATCTTACTTCTAAGGCCACACAGTAGAGCATAAAAAGTTTTCCTTGAGAGCTTCTCATTGCATTTCACTTTCGTTGAGAATGAAGTGGCATCCTCTGCTTGCAGCTTGGAAGAGACTGTGTGCTGGAAATGGCTGTTTCACGCTGGGTGTTGATGGGGTACCTTCAAGTCATAAAAGTACTTCGTTCAAAAGGAAATATGCATCWTTATTTTTGTAATTCAGGTGATTAGCTTTAGGTACTAGTACTTATCAGTGTTCATTCCATTAAACAATCGAGTTACATATGCAAACTTGTCATATTGTTAATTCAGTACTGGTTTTGCATTCCCTGTAGATGAATCTCTTCTGTACTAATACCAGCATACCCTTTGGGTATCTTCTGCTCATCTCCTGTCATTAAAATTAAAACAACAAACTCCTTTTCAAAAGGTATTACCTTTTGGCAGTGTGGTAAAGAAGGGGTTAAAAATTTTATTTAGGTTGGGTGAGATACTGTGATTGACAGGTGAGGTGAGCTACCTAAAGGGACACATTAATCCACCTGAAACAGGCTGCTTGGCTGAAACCGCAGTTTGGAATTCAAAACTCCAGAACAAAATGAGCTTTTCCTCTCAACAGTAATGAACCCTGAGCCATGCAATGTCCCAGGGGTGTGATTATCTCAGAAAAACTGTTTCCCCAGTTACGTCTTGTTGCATAAATAATCATCTCTTTGATGCAAAGGATAACTATGGGAATGACGTAAGTTAAATATGTTCTCCAGCAGTCTGACTTGCAAGGGAATAAACAATTTGTTGATGTTTAGAGTTCTTAAACCACTTCCTCTGGTTTCTAGGAAGCTTTAAGCATTCTAGCCATACAAAAATAATTTAAATTTCATGAATAAGAAATCAGCTATCTTTCATAGTTTTATTGTTTCTTATGCCTTTTTTTGTTGTGGTTTTTTTGTTTGGTTTGTTTTTTTTTTTTTTTTTTTTGCTAAATCCAGGCGGTCAAAACACTAGTTAATACTGCCAACACATAGCTCCAAAGCTTCACTTCAGTTATCATTTTACAGGAGGAAAGTATTGTCCTGAATATGTTAGAGCCAAACACGTCAAAAACATCAGTTCTATCAGTATGGTTCTGAAATAATGTATGTTCCTTGGGTAGAAATCATCTCAGGATAGGGAGAGGATAAAGAAGGTGAGTCCATCCATCAGAATAATGCTCCAAGGAGCCTTTGAGCAGCAGCCTTTGGATGTATGTACCTGTTGGGCACTGACTAGCTGCCTTGGTCACTCAGGATGCCGCTGCTTCTGCAGTGTACCAGCTGCAAAATGTGAAGGGCCTCACTTGTTTCAAGCTGTTTTACTGCCTTGTCTCTTTTTTGGTTTTTCCAAACCAACTAGTTTAAGGCAGGATTCAGACCTCATTGACTGCAGTACCCTATCTACTGTGGTGGAGACAATCCCTTAATGAAATCCAAGAGTAGACTAAGCCCCTTGTCGCCCCACCTCACAGAGATAAATTTCAGCTGTTAGGAACTTGGAGAGAAATAGCTCGAGTAGGTCAGTTTTAAGCCTAGAGATCAAAAGTTAATGGTGGTGAGAAGGAATCTAGAAGTGAAAGGATGTAGCCTTTAGATAGTCTACTTTGTAATTTTATAGATTAATATTAATCCTCAAATCAATTACAGAGATGTTTGAGCTCATAATGAAATCACGTCCCTGCTATTGGGTATCTCATCACCTCTCTGACTCCCTTAGTTGCAATCCTTGTTTACAGTTTCAAATGTTTCCGTTCTGGGTTTCCAGGATAGTTTAAATACCAAATGAAAACTTACAGCAAGTATCACAGCTTCTCATTGTCTCTGAGATGTTGAGGTGGTGGTTCTGTCATTAATGCAAAAATGGAAGGCGCTGTGGGCTGCCATCCCAGCTGTACTTACATCCAGGAGCACTTTCACAGAAGCTGCCCTGTGGTCTTCAGGCTAATTCTGCCCCATGACACACAGTGGCCAACAGGAAATACTCTAAGAGAAGCCAGCCTTTTCTATTTCTCACTTGCTGTATTCTTTATGTGCCCTTGCTTCTTAGACCCCCATAACTGAGATATTCTCTCTGTGATTTTATAGTAAAATCAAAGCTGGTGCATCCCAGTAACACAAATAGCACTTAAAGAGACCTTGAAATAAGCTATTCACAGAAATGTAAATCAGCAGCTTATTCTTAAGAAAATAAGGCATTTTGGGGAGAGAACTAAAAGGCTTCAAGATAAATGGTTGACAGTGACAGCTTTCTCTGTGTGTATTTTATCCAGAGAAAGTCTTGTGAACAATGTACTGATATGAGGAGAGTTAAAATATGGCATAAATTTTAATTTAATATCTATCCTTGTGATATTTCTGAGACCCATTCACATTTGTGATGCTGCAGCATGCATAGTTTTGCAGCTCACAGAAAACACTAGTAGTAGCATAATGTTATCGATCATTCCACTGTTGGACTTGGTCATCTTAAAGGTCTTTTCCAACCAAAATTGTTCTGTGACTCAATGTTTTTCAAGCGATAGCATACACAAGGTATTTGTAGTATCCCTGTTGGTTTAAAAATATTAAAACTTGGTTATAAAATGGGAGAAAAAATGTTTTTGGAAAGAAAAGTTGTGGCCTAACTTGAATTGAAAACTTAAAAGGGAAAGCTTACAGTGTTGTCTGTTATGTAGGCGAACCTGTTCTAACTAGCAGGTGAAAAGGGTCAGGGAGCTGTGGAATGAAAACCTCAGGGCTGAAAATTGAAAAGAGGGTTAGAAACAGACCAAAGGATCTGGAGGTCTCTAAATGTATGAAGTAATTCAACAGGAGGCCAGAAAATTACCCAGGCTGAATAAGGATGACAGGCATGCAGAGATTTTGCAGAACATGGGAAGTTCTAGGTTACGGGGAGCTGAGTGGTTGTGGTAGGACAGCTGGAGGTCCAATATCCCCAGGGAGAGTGGAAGGAGTTTGGATGGATGGTGGTGCTTTGGAGAAGTCCAGTTCAACAACTTTTATGACCAAGAGATATTGGAAGGAGCCTTGGAAAACTCTGTGTAACAAAGAGGTGGGAGAAGCGTAGAGTAGGGATGTTGAGTGTTTGCAGAAAGTCAAGAGAGTGTTCAGCAGTGGCGGGGGAGGCAGATGGGGAGGCTGGAAGAGCAGATGGTGGTGGTGAGAGAGAGCAGAGCGAGTTCCAACTCTGAAACTGCAGCCTCACACAACACATTATTGGATGTTCTGGCTTCTTCCTTTTTTCCTTCATGCTCAATAAATGAAAAAATCAACTCCTCCACTCCCCCAGGAAGGAAAGCATCCCGTACGCTGTAGGGATGCAGTGTGCCAAGTGCTGGGGCTGTGTCCAGCTGGTCGGGAATCACGTGTGGCCTTCCCATGCACTGCTTGGGAGTGAGCTGGAAAAGAGAACTGCAGTCATGAGAGCTGTGCTCGGGTGTACGAAACAGAAARGACGTTTCCAATGCTGTCTCCAAGATGTCCAAGAGGCCAAATCCAGGTGTGGAAGTCCAAGGGGGGAAGGAAGGAAGCTGACCAGGCCTTTCTACATACTAGCCTGTATATTTTCAGTCACAGTGTTCTTTGTACGTTGCAAAAGTATTTTTCATTCAGCTTTAGAAATAAGTGGTGTTTCAAAGATACATTGAAAGGTCTTACAGTAATAGTGTTCCTTTACCTAAATTTCTCCTTCTCATGAATGAAAGTGGACCTGATGTGTTTTGGGGGAAATATTTGGACGTCCAGTTCAGGCCAGACCAACGGCCAACCGTGAGTGTAAAGTGTTCTCCTCTCCTTATGCGATGCCGGCAAARCTCATCATTTCTGTTGCTTTTCCCCTTCCTCACAACTCCCTGAGTCCCATACACCTCATTGCAATGGCTAAAAAAATACATGCATAATTCCTTCATTATTTTGGAATAATTCACAAGTATTTTTAGAGGATCAACTATAATACTGATAAATAGAAATAGGCTTCTAGCATTTCTTGGAGGAGTTACTTTTTCCAGCACAAATTCACTGAAAATTCTAGCATCACTTTCTACTTTATAGCACAGATATATTCTGAGTATAAAAATTTCAGATAGATCCACCTTTTAACCTTTGAGAAATAGGATTTAAGCTACTCAGTCTTCTTTTACCAATGTCACCAATATTTGCCAAAGGGTGTCGGACATCCATTACAGAAGATGAAAGRTACTGTCATGTATTTGAAGTCATTATTTTTATCTTTGTCCAGTAAAAAAATACATGTTTCTAAGCAAGCTGAATTTGTAAAAGTGAGACAGTACCTATTGTGTTCTTCATAAATCCATTGTAACCAAGCTCAGTCTGCTTTCAGAGAAAACATCTCTACCTCCCAAATGAGTAATTTGATTTCAAGCTACCTGTCTTTAAATATTTGCTTCATGGATGGCATGCAAAGTAATAGCACAAGAGGAGTCCCTGTTTCGGCAAATACACCAGTTCTTTATTTCAGGGAGCTGCTCTGCATGTGTGTATCTTTTTGCAGCCTTTTGCATACAGTTGTCTTTGCGGTGCCTCCTTAGAATTCTCTGTTCCTGCAATCTGTGTCTCTGCCTTCACAGTCTGTATAGATCTTGTTTATTGCAAGTCGTTGCTGTTGGTGCTCACAAGGATGGTGTTTTCCTGGTGCCAGTGGCAGAGTTACTATTTCAGGTGTGTGCAGCCTACCCTGTAAAACAATGCAGTTGCTAAAATTAAAACCTTTGATGTGGAAGGCACTGGGGTATGAAGCGAAAGGGTTTGGAAAAGGGAGTAAAATCAACAAGAAGTGAGGAAAGTTATTCTGACAGCAAGGCATTTCATATGTCAGCAAACCAGAAGGAGAGGAAGGTGTAGCTGTGAGAAGCCAAGGGACCAGCAGGGTACCACATTTGGTGTGTGAGATGACAGGGTTTAGCACTAGGGGTGGTGAGGAAAGCGGTTGGACTTGGAGATACTGAGCAGGAAGAATTGTCTGAATTTGCTAACAGCTTGTGTGTTATGACAGAAATAAACTGTTGTAATCTTTTTTTTTTTTTTTTTCCTAGTATTGGAGTGGGCACATGTACATTTCATATGGTGTTTGCTGTCAACTTCATCTTCTCAGCTAGCACCTTAGGATGTAAGCAATGATTTCTTCCCCATTTCAAATCCTCATAGCTTAAATATCCTGCTTTTATTCTTGCCTTATAGAGAAGGGTGAAAAAAAGCAAGCAAAACCTCACTTCTTTATTTCAAATTCTTCACATGAGTATGTGGAAAGCTACAGAAAGTGGGAGGCATTGGAAGGTAATCATTTACRGGGAAGAAATGAGACAATGTGAGCACACCTAGATATCTTTCTGGCAAGCAGGCAACCTGACAAACAGATGCATCTCATAAWCTGTACAAACATTAAAAATGCAGCTCTTTCTACTTATAAATGAGTCTGTGGGCTGAGGTTTTTTGGTTTTTGCATTTTGTTGGGGATTTGTTTTTGTTTGGGTTTTTTTTTCCTGTCCTTTTAGGACAAATAAACAACATTTCAGATTTTTATAATAATTTCTTTCTTTTAGTTTGCTTTTACCTCTTAGAAATCTATTTGACTGAATTGTTGAGGAGACTGGTTCAGAAATAACTAACTCTTTCAAAAAAGCTGTTTATCTCATGAGATATAATTACTCAAGTGTATGACAGGGGTTTCTATCAGAAGGTGCCTGACAAAAAGCATTTTCCAAAAACGTCAAGGAAGGAKTATCACTGCCAATTCTCATTTTTTGAAAAACTAAATGGGTGGTTACTTTCTTGTTTAGGAAAACCTGCAACAATCCGCCCTCRTATGGAAGAAAAACGATGAGGTACTTTGTAAATGGCCAGTAATATAAGCAGGCTGTAAGGCGATTATCAAATATTACCACATGCCTCTTTTGCAGTTTTGAAGTTCTGGTTCCTGCAGTTGCCTTTAGTAATTTCTCACCTTAACTCTGCTTCTTACCTGTTTGGCACTATTTTCAGAAGTATGGCTACTAGAATTTAAAGCATTCCAGCAATTTGCTCTATTGTAATAGTGCCAGTAGCAGAGAAATTATATCTCCTTATATCTAGCTAGTCGCTTGACCACTGCGGGTGCTACTCTCCACGTGAGGCTATTGTAGATGAAAATTGGCACGAACACTCCAGCAGTTCTTTAGCAAGTCCTCATTGGTGCTGATCTGTGGTAGTGGAGAATTAGGATAAATTGACATACTTGAAGAATAATTAGCTGCTCTAGCTGAGGCAGTGGCATAAAAAAAAAGTTAAACCCGTTCCATCTCTGTTGTTGCAGGCTGTCGTATTAATCCGTAATGTCTTTCAACATATGACACTTGAATTTGACCTTGCATAAATATTAGAGCAATTAAAATTTTACACACACACAAAAATATCGAATCTGCATTTATAGWAAGTACATTTAATAGAGGAGAAAATTAGGTTTCATTTGATGTCTGATAGTGAAATATTTATCAGAGCACACAACAGTCTTTAAAGATAGACAAATAAGCTTCCAGTTCTCAAAAAAGGGGAGAAAATGACAGAAAACTTAATTTTCCATCTAGCGTAAGCACAATATACTTGAATGTTTTAAAAATTTATTTTCTTTCCTTATGATTAAGATGATTTCTATATAAGTTTGCAGTTATTGTCAGAGAAAGAAATTTTACGGTTAAGGTAAGAGCCGTTCATACGCAAGAATAATGTCTGGAGAACTTGGTTTCATTACTGTAGGAAATAGTCTCTCTCTGAAGTGATATGAACTTCTATAAGCCCTGTTCTCTCAGCTCCAGGGTCACACGATACTTAGCACAGCCTATAGTGACAAAATTAGGAAAAAAGTTCTGCTTTCCAGACTTGTTTAGCCCAAAGGTTAGGAGTGTTCTCTGCTGCTTGGAAAGTTTGGGTTTCACTATGCCCCTAAGGACTCTGAGAACAGGCTCTTCTCAAACTTCACTCCTTCCATGCTATGACTTATGGTTGATGTCTGGCACAACAAGGCACAGTGTCACAACAGTAGCRTATGATAGAAAATATCTATAATGTACGGTATAAAGACAGGCATTTTGCACTTGCTCATTTGGTTTCTCTTTTAACAGCATATGCCATTTAGAAAAATCAAGGGCTGTGAAATTCAGGATCCCTGCTTGGACAAGTTTAATTCACTGTTTTGAAGAACTGTAATCTGGTAGAAGCTGACTTTTTTTAAAGCATATCCTTTGGGTGGCAGAGACCAGAAATTAATTTTTCTACCACATTCTCAAGACAACAGACTTGGTGCTTGGTTTACCTCTGTTCCCAAACCCATGCAYGGAGGTTTGTGCCATGAGTGCTGTCACCTGCACAAGGGGGATGCCCTTCCCTTGGCAGCTGTGCAGCCTGTCCTGCGCCTGCCATCCCTGAGCCTCTCTCACCCGGCTGCCATGGCCTTGTGTCTCCTGTGGTGAAGCTTCTTTCATGTCCCCACTGCTGGTGGTCAAGGACATTCTTGTGGCAGGGAACCCCAAGCCCCAACACTGGAGGCTTCTTGGGGAGTGACTGCCTGGCAACGAGGGCCATCCAGTCCCTTCTACACTTTCCCCTGCCCCCCCGGGTGTCCCTGAGATCTTCCTCTAGGGAAAGGGGCAGCGTGCATGCACAGAGGTTCACGGCCCTCGAATCCTGCTCCAGTCACACCAACAGTTTCCTAAGCAAAGTCAACCAGAAAGGGGTTTGAGCAGGTCCCGTGGAACCCCTGTGGTTGCTGTGGCTGTTTGAAAACTAACCTGTCATTTTACACCCCGGATGGAGGCTTTCTGGTGTTTGTTTTAAATCAGTAAGCCGATTCCCAGCTTTTTAAGGAATGAGAATTAGTGAAATAAGTGAAAAGGCAGAATTTAGGCAGAAGGTTGTGTCTTGGGGGACCTTGGACATGTCACCTAGGAGAAGGCACTGAATTGCAGCTCTGAAAAATTTCATTCAGCCATTGCCTGACAGGGCAATGTCTGTCAGGGCTTTTACAGGTAGCGGATATTGATACAGCGTCTCAGATCGAGGAATTTAATATATTTTGTCCTGTATATATCTGCTTGAGCCTAGCTCTTCTCCTGCCTGGATACCTTGGCAAACACTCCTTGTATAAATCTGTCAGGTCCTGAGAGATTTGATCTGATGACTTTCAAAGCCACAATAGAGTGGCCTGGTTTGAGCACTGTGTTGTACAGCTGGGACAAAGCTGGAAGCACAGATCCCCACTTCTGCCTTTGCTTTTCACATGAAACACTCACCAAATGACATTGAATAAAGAACCAAGATCCTCCCAGACATGAGACTAAACCTTGAATTACAGATTTGTATTTGCCATTTTGCCCTCCTTTGCTGGTCAAAAATTTTCTCTACAAAGAAGTCCCTTCATTGGGGTGATGGAAATCAGTCCCCTGCTTTTCCCAGCTGCAGGCTGTGATCTCTGAGTTCAGTTAGTTGCTTGTGCAGAAAACCTGTACTCATATTCCTTTTGGCAGAAGAGGGGAGGGTTTGTCTCCCAGGCATCATTTTCTGAGGGGAGCATAATCAATCACCTCTTTCTTGAAAACAGGAGTGGCGCAGCAGCTGTGAGTAACCACTTCCTCCAGGTGTTTGTAGGTTTTAGTTTCTCCCAAGAAAGTCCATCAGGCTCTCAGAAGCAGCCGTGGCATTAGCCACTGTCTGGCCAAGGAAAGTGCTGGGTTTCAATTTGTCCTCTTCAGGGATCTCCATGCCAGCAGTACTGATCTGAAATACCAGCAGTCCCATATTCTGGCATACCCGAGTGTCCCAGGATGCTCTTTGGGGGGATGGCTGGCCAGAACTGGAATGATACAGACGGGCCACAAAGGAAATTACTGGATTGTTGAGCAGTGCAGCTTTCTCTGTGCTTCCACTCTTCATTTCTCCCATCTGCAGCATGGTATTATCTGTCTTCTTATGGTGTTTATCTAGACTGTTCATATTAGACTGGGAGTTTTTCAGGATCAGCACTTTATTTTGTATATATACAATTTCTATAGAGGGCCTCTGGGTGTTTCTGTATTATGTGTGAAAATAAATATAAGAGAGCAAAAAGCTTAGTCTTCTCAGTCTTGTGAATATTTGTAAACTATGAAATAGCAAAGTTGTCATAGAGTTATTCATTTATTATGTATTCAACAAGGTCAAAAATTATCTGCAGCCTTGTGCTTTTCCATATTAAGTAGGTTACACAAAAAATATTGTGCAAAAAAGGCATGTTTTTACTAATTCGCTTATAAGACAGTTCCATAGATGAAAAAGTACCTTCCAGTTTGAAGTTTCCTGTTTGAGAGGTCTCTTTATGATCCTTGATTTTGCAGTAATAAAACCCGAGAGCTGTTTTCCATCCTTTCATTTACACATTTTTATCATGCACAGCATGACTCTTACAAACTGGACCATAGCCACAGTTAGAACTCCTGTGGGGAGGATAAGTGCCCATTTTCCTAATGATAATAGTCCCTTTCCTGGCTTCCAGAAAATTCATCTCCCCGCAACTACACCATTTCCTATTACCTGGGTAACAGCTTATGCTTTTTCAGCTGAATTTTCTGGAAAAATTTTCTGGAAAAATTTTCTGGAAAAATGGGAAGACCTAAATTAATTCAGTAGTGCTCAAATGCTAACGTTCTCTATGGCTTCTTAGCTGAATCTCCCTCATAAATACGTCCATGAAGTAACGAGGTGTCAGTATTTGATTTCCTTCAGCAGTGGACAGGGTTTGAGGTATGGCTTGGGAAGTGTGAGGGGTTTGGAAACAGTTTGGAAGACGTGTTACACCCGCCGGCTGAATGGAGCAGAACACAGCCCCAAAGCGTCAGGGACAGGAGCGTATCTGCCTCTGAGCTCTGGAGAGCACCCAGAGACAGGGCTAAAAGAGCTACACTCTTTTCCTGGAGGCTATAACATCTCCTGGTTGAAGAGGCTTCTAAATATGCCGAAAGTCATGTAAGGAGAGTAGCTTGTTAAAAGGCAGAATAAGATCAGTCATAGCCCAGGAAGAGCCAGGAGGTTGTGAGAGAAGACACTGTACAGAACTAATGCAAGGGTTTTCATAGTTACTGGGATGCCATGAGGTATGCAATAGCAGTCTAGCATTCAACCTAATGCTTCAAAGGAGAAAAAAAAAAAGTGGTATTATGCTTTGGGAAGGTCACAATAATTCAAATGTTATCTCTGAAAGAGCAGAGTCTCAGATAATGGATGAAGTAAGATGTCCTGATGCATCCCAGTATGTAGACATTGAGAACTGCCCAATAAATATGGAGCAAACTACAGGCAAATAGCTTTGATTCCAGACTGCAGCTTACCAGCTGCTCTTATTTTCTATGTAAGGTGAAATATATAGAACTTGCTTTAGACACAGTTATCGCATTTTCCTGTTTTCTTAAGGTGCTCTTACATCTGCTCTCACTCTTTTAAATCTTCTGGCATGCAGAGGGTGGTGAGTGAGCCAAACTCTGTGTCTGGTCTGGTCTTTGCATTAGAGTCCACACCACATGTTATGGCTGGGTTCCACCAAATGTAACCCAGAAGAGTTGTATTATGCAGTCTAGGTTACATCTCTCTTGTAACATTAGAGAAATAGTCAGCCCAGMCATCTCCATTAAAAAAAAAATTAAAAATCCAGTTCAGGTATAGCACTTTGACATAATAATGAACATAAGACATACTCTTAACAGAGTACTTTTGATATATTTTTTTACCATTTCTATCAGAAACAAGAAATGTGGGTGATTACTTTGTCCTATGGATTTTCATTTCTGTGGTCATTGACAAATTTGTTCAAGATACAGTAATAATTGTTGATTCTTTCACATATTGGACTTTCCAGGGCCACAAGCTCCCTTCCATGCAATGCGTTTTCATTGCAAATTCATCAGTTCCTACACACAAGTTTTGGTGTGTTTTTTTAYTTAAACCAAGTGTGTTGGCTGTTTTAATCTTTTTTTTATGTTCTTCAATATGTAGATGAATCTGAATATCCTCAGGTGATCAAGTAAAAAGTATTCTTTTCTTTCCGTGTATTTATGCAGAATGGAATGACTGAAATCTGGCTTAACTGGCCTTTTTGCTATGTTTGTGAAACACAAATGTGTACATTCCTAAACACTCTACTGTGGGCGCATTCTCTTATTTAAAAGCCAGTACAAAAAGGTGCCAAAGAAAGCAGTCTAAAGCCACAGGAAAACCTCAGCCAAGTATTTCCATATCTGTTGGTTCAGCTGTCACCTGGGAGGCRTGCACGTGGACTTCACAGGCAAGGAGAATAGTTTGGATACCTCCTGTGTGGACTGCCATGGAAATGAAAGTTCAGCACCACTTTGTACCCAGCCAGTTTCATCTTTTCTATTGTAACGGCTGAGGGTGGCGTGTTTTCCAAAACCTGCTGCGCAGATCAGAGTCAGCAGGCGTCAGGCTGGGCTCTGGTTTTGTCGTTCCCAAGGACTTTTAGCTATGCTCGTTAAAATTCCCGGTGTCCCTCAGATGTCTGGTGTGGAGTGACAAGGTGTTAGTGGAGAGAGCTCCATGAAAGGCTTCTAACAACGGGTACCATGGAGGGCCATGGATCTTGCTGCCACTTGCTGTGCTCTGAGAGGAGGTTGCYCTGTTTCTTGGTGATATTGTCTACTATTCCATGGTTTATTTCTAGGGGAAGCTACTCATCCTTTCCTAACCAGCCAGGGATCAAACCTTGCCCTCCTTACAGAGAAGGAAGGTAGTATTTAGTGGACAGCCATGAGTACATAAAATGCTGAAGCCTTACCTATATATATATGTATATATTTGGGTATGTATAAAACAATGAGGCTTTATGTGTATATAATATATCAACAATTACTTTTTAATTTCTGCGTTAAGTAAAAAATGGGATTTCATTTTTTCCCTTTTAAATTCATAGGGTTATAAACCAATTAAGCTTGCTTTCCAAATATTCTTATTAGATGCATGTTCATTAATGTCTTTTAATTTTTAAGTGACGCTGATCCTAGTAAGTGTAAAAATGATGCCTATAAATACTGTGAAACTGTTAAAATTCATCAGTATTTCAGTTTTCACTAAAAACTACACACACTTCTGTCTTAGCATTTGCACATTGACTGTTCAAAGAGCCAATTCAAAATTTTATCCTGATAAATATTTTCAAGGGATAGAAACACGTTGGGAAAATAACAAACATATGTTAGCACTTATAATAACCAGTTCAGCAGTGTTTTCTTGTGTGTGTTTTGGGGCCTGTGTAGGCTACTGCAATGTTAATTTTAGAAACTCTAGCCCAGCAACAGACACTTAGGAACAGAATGATGTACTGCAAGCAGCAAGGATTTTAACTGCAGACTATAGCTTTATTTTCTTGTTTATAGCTCCCTTCACTTTGTTATGTTTTATGAAACACGTGTCTCTGAGACATGGCTCTGTGGTTTCCTGACCAATGGACTCACCTTCAGATTACATCCTGTTAGTTATCTTCAAGTACTGAGTTTATAAAAAAGAAAAATCATAAACCATCCACTTTAAATTTTAAATGCCATGCAAATATTATTAGAAGTAATTATAATTTTATTTAACTTCTAGCTATGTTGGCTTTGGTTTTGCTTCTTAATAAAATGTACAGTGGTTTTAGAGTAAGCTTGATGTGAACACAAAAAACCACAAACATTTATGTCGTTATCTTACGAGACATGACAAAACTAAAGATTTAATAGTACTACAGGTTTTAATAGATAAAAAATAGCATTAATTGTTTTCTGACATTGGAGATTAGGTGGACAGATTCACAACAGGTTGCTGCAGCTCTACTGGTTTGCCAAAACAGGAACCAAAGTTCTGTTTTTCATAGTATTTGACTGAATAACAGCATTGTGTAGGGACAGGCTCAGCTCCTGTTACAGTTTTTTTGTCTACTCTGTTGTTTCACAAACCAAACTATTCTTCATTAAAAGTTAAATATTTTGTATCAATAAAAGAAAGAAAAAAAATATTAACAAAAGAAAACAAAAATCCTCCACACAATCAATGCATTTTTATGGGAAATTATTACTATTAGCAAACAAATAAAAGTGTTCAGTTTTGGGGGATTCTTAAACCCAATCCTTAATTTTCCAAAGTCTGAAAAAGAAACCAAACCCAAACCTCTGACATTTTAAAAAGAAAAGATTGATTTTAGAGATGTGATATTCTGACATTAAAAATAGTATTTTGCCTATTAGTTATCTGTAGCAAAACAAAAAGCCAACAATATAATGACTGAAATAAATAAAAAAGGCCATCATTATTAACTACCAGTTATTTTGATTGAACTTATAATTTCTATTTAAATTCAGTTCATTTTATTCTTCCAAGATTTCTTTTTTTTTCATCGTTTGGAGTCAAAAGTGCCCTAATAAGACAAAAACATTTACAGAAGATGAAAATAATTTTTTATATTCCTCTATTTTCTCTATTGACTTCAAGATCAAAGTCCCATAAGAAAGCCAAACCCACAGGAGAAAATTATGGGCATACATGGAATTCAAACTTCAATATGTGTCTACCCCAGGATGCACTGTGTTTAGTGCAAAATAAGATTAGGGGGTTGAAAACTATTTCTAGGTGGCTTTTTTATTTCTGTATTGATTCTTTGGGCAGAAACTCTTTCCATTTACATTCTTTTTATTTAGACTAATAATAAAGAGGCAAGAGCAAAGAGATATGTCTTTCCCTTCTACTTTGCTTTTTATAAAGCCTCTTTTACCTTCCTGCTTAATTTCCTTCCCAGTGTCCTTAACTCTTTATTGCTTTTAATGCCATTATTGTGAATCACTCTTTTCATGTTCAGTGTGCTCAGTCATTTTAATACAGATATAATTGTATGGTGCAAAATGTAAATCCCCATAATATGCCAGAAGACAAATGTGTCAAAGTCCCTTTGTCATACTGACAGGTTATAAAACCAGACTGTCTCATTTTAATCATGTTTAAATTTTAATGACATAAGCAAAACTCAGACTAAAATAGCTATCTCTTTGTTATTATTTCAGATCACTGCCACAAATGAGAAACGTTTTATCACTTATTCATTGATTGTATCRTTCAGAGCTATCTCAATCCTAACATCTGTTCTGGAGAACGTGTTCTAAATCATTAAAGATTTTCAGAGGTGATATCCCTGTTTGGTGGCTTGTTGCCATCCTTTCTTATGGCACCTTTACCTTTTCATTCTTGTCTTTCTTCAGGCGAATTCCTGTCCCTAGATGTGCCCATTACGTCCAGGTCCAGTGAAACGMTTCATTTTTGGGTCAGCCTTTCTTGCCTGTCTGGCTTGGCAGTCAAATCTTGCCTTTCAGGACTTGCAGCCACTGGATAATGAGGTTATGAGCTAATAAAGCTGATCAGGGCATCTGTACTGGGGCAGGGTGTGCGTGGCAGGGAAARAAGTACAATAAAGAAAACAAACAAACAAAAAAAGAAAGTAAAATGCTAAACCTATAGACCAATAAGCTAAAAGACAAGGGTTCCACTGGGGTAATCTTCCAGTGTCTGGGGCATGTGGAGCACATTTGTCTGATCCAGCTTTGTCAAGCATGGCCTCCATTTTCAGACATTGTTTTATCTGTGTACTTCATTTAGTAGAAAAAACATTTTGTGCAACTCTTGCTTCTCCTTTGAGTTTTCCTTGTAGCTGGGCTAAGCAGCTCAACCAGTACACACCTCCAAACCCCAGTAATCCTAAAACTRTCCCAATAGGTGGACCATGTTCTGTAATTGTAAATTCTTGTAAGCTATTTCCACATCCTGCATTTGGGACTTCTCATCAGTACAGTTAATTAACTCAAAGTCTCCTGGAAATGTTACTTACACTTGGTGCTGTCTGCCTCAAGGAGAAGAGACGTTCTCTGTCGACCTCACAAGCACCACGTAGCCAATGCAGCATTTCTGCCCATGGAAAACTCTGCAGTACAAAGCTGATAACAGGGGAGAAAACTATGGGCTTAACTTTGAGCACAGGTAAGAAGATTGAGATCTCTGGCTTAATTAAATAAGAAAGAGATAGTAGTAGCTTTTCATGGCTGTCATTATCTTTTGACCTCATGGTAGGATCCTAGAAACCAGGCTTGTACCCTAACCTTTGTCATATTCTCATTGTTCTGAGTCATCACTACATTAATATCACCAGCCAGTCAAATAATCATGGTGGTTGAAATTAAAAAGGAAAACAACTGTCCAAAGTTGTGTGCAGACATTACTGTTAAACAACTTCGACGTTTTCATTAATGTTTTTTTCTTTATTAAGGAGTGTTTTGTAATCAAAATGGCCTTCCTGAAATCAGAGGATGTTTTCTAGAACAAGAAGTAATGGTGTCAGATAAAATAAGGACTAAAGAAATATAYATCAAGCTGTCCATTGCATCAGAGAAAGGGGTTGTCATCACTTTTTGAAAGGTGTGGTTGACAGGAAATAGGAAGAAAAATACATACTTTTGCCTGTATTCTTTAGTGTATCATTTATTTTGTCATAAATGYGCCTGACTTCTTGCTGATCGTTGGGATATGCTGTAAAATTCATGTCTTGCATGTTTTCTTCAGAGGTGTTCTGAAGAAAGGTATTCTACCCTCACATAGATCTTTATAAGTCACAAATCACTAATTGAAAGCATCAAAGACAAGTTGGTATAAAATTGCCAAGAGACAAAACAGTTTTACCATGTTAATGGCAGGATAAATCTTCTAAACAATATGAAGATATGTAGTATTTTTTAAATGAAATTAGGTGGAAAGCAAGCAGCAAACAAGACAATTTTATGCTCTGCTTATAAGCATCACTGGCCCAGTGACCAAAACCAGATGTTGCTTCATTGGTTTTGAATGAGTTAAAAGCATAAATATAATATTGTGAGTGTCTTCTGCAACAGTAAACTATTCATGAAGGAATATGTCACCCCTTAGAGCTTTTTATTTCTAAATTGGAACTCAATTCTGCCATTAAATGGCAGCTTGGTCTTTGCCCCAAATTGAAAATTTATAAATTTGTCTCTGGCTTTGTGAGGCAAATACATTTTAATGTGGAGAGAGGTGGGGAAAAGAATGGATGAGCTGTCATTTTCAGCATATTTGAAGGGGGCTGAAATCTCTGTGAGAAGTGTTTATGCAGCATATGCCTATCACATATACTCACAGTGGTGCTTACTTATCAAGACAGTGAGTCAGTTTTACTGTTAGGAAAACATCTTCGCACATCTTTGCATGAAGTGACAGCACATTTGACACATTAAAAAGGTATTCTTAAAACATAGATGGTTTTAATTAGCTTCTAAGATGTGTTGTTAACGTGTGAGATTCACAATCTACTCGAATTTGCAAGATTCGAATCTACAAAATTGAAGGAAACTACAAGAGAAAAAACAGCTGTATTAAAATTCCATGCTGTTGCAGTTTTGCAGTTTCTCAGAAAACTAGGCTTAAAGCACAGGTGGGTGCAAGAGAGAACCGTATTTCTGGGACAGTGTAGCACTCAAGAGCCTGTCAGAAGAGGGCATGAGTAAAGTCACAGYTCTTGTGGGAGTTACCTCTTGTTGCAGCAAAAAAAAGTACAGAGGCAACAGCTTTGCCTTCCTGCTCATCCTGCATGGCCAGGTCAGGCTCCTGCTGTCCCTCTTTCAGAAGAGACATCACAGATCTCCTACACTGGAGCCAAGTAAATAGAAGAGAATAAAAATGTTCAGCAGTGGGTGCAGTGCAACACATCCCAGTGTCCTAATACTGAGTCACCTTCTGTCATTTATGCAAATTAAATCCATCCTGGCCAAAGATGTAAATCTAGTTGCAGATCATTTGTATAAAATTTGCAAATGTTTGAACCTTTGCTTTATTAGAATTGGAAGTTGTCTTTGCTGCTGCATGGTGCACAGTATTTTCTGCAAGGTTAGCAAGGCTGTGAGAACACGTACTGAACCCTGCTACGTGAGGACTTCCCCAGATGCTTGTTGGGAAGATTGTGAGGTTAAGGGCACACAAATGAAAAATATTGTTTTGTAGGAAAGTCGATCAGTCTTTCTGAGCCTTTGAAAGTTAGTGGCTCAGGGTTTGATTAGGATTTTAGATAATAGGCACGTGGATCTCCTGATTTGTGTTAACTATTTTATAAATATCTGTAGGTTACAGTACACATTTCCCTCCGCTTATTACGGAGCAGTGTTTCTATATCCAAAGCCCTGAACTGCAAATATTAAATAAAGTAGGTAATGTTATTCTCTTCTTGGATTGTAAACTGGAATCAGCTTCTCTGCAGCACAAAGTATAGTTTTAAAATGTGGATCGATGCTCTGTTTTCAATCAGACATGTTTTCAAAAATGTGTTTGATCTTGACAAATGTAGGCAGTGTGAATCACTCTTATGTGTGTAAATGTATATGTGTGTGTATATTTTTACCATTTGTCCCTTTCTTTCTTCTTCCCAAGGCACATTCTYTGCCAATTTTAAGAGCTCCAAAAACATAGCTTGACGCAGAATTGCTTGAGGCACACAACAAAGACAAACTGTATTGATCCAGTAAAATCCAAGATCGATGATGTAAATTTTTGACTGGCGTTTGTCAGCAACACATCCCTTTACATGTTTGACAACAAACACATTGTCAGAGGTACTCTGGGAAAATACAGTAATGAATTATAATAGCCAACCACTCACTTGCTCACAGATTTTGTAATTTTATTGCACATTTCATTGTAATCCCAGCAATTTTTAAAGCAACACATTTCTCAGAATTAGCAAGTTGAGATGCTGGTGCCAGAGTCTATGTTAACATGTTGTAGTAGAGTGTCAGTCAGCGAACATTAGGCTGAAGGGAGTGCCAGCCAGAGAAAAACCCCTCAAAACCACACCCCAAGATCCAAGTCACCATTTTTGCCTTCAGATTGTGGCTTCAAATCAGGTTTGAAGTGCATTCCTTGTATCCGCGAAGCCAAAGGCTATATTTTCCAGTTGGGAACTGTCAGAGCAACTGCTAAATGTGGGTTTGCACCCCACACAGCGTGCTGGGCCTTCCAGGCTTTCCACAGCAGCTGTTATGATTTATGAACTACTCTAGAAACCCTTTCTGTACTCAAATAATTTCATTGGTCTCTGTTTTATTAATTATTAAGACAAATCTAATGTTATTCTCTGTAAGGTACTGTATCTACCATTACACTATTTTTTTTTATATATAATTGGCAGTTTTCAAAATACTGCAATGACTGGAGAATGTTCATGTAGAGTAACAAAGACAATTTAGGAACTGATATGGCATGTCACCTCCTGTGTTCTGGATTGAAAGCTTATTTCAGGACCTTGCACCGTAATTATCATCCTCTCTAACTGTTCTAGGCAATTCGTGCAGACAGCTGCATGTCCCCTCACAAAATGGGGCAAATGGCCATAGAAAAACTATGTACAATTACCAGGAGGGAGAAGATGAATTGAAATTAGTCTCTGCTTTCCTTTACAGTAGCATGCTGCCAATATGACACATTTCTTATAAAAGTTGGATGTAAACGTATGTATAGGGTTTTTTAAGTTGGCAGTGAGTTTGGGGTTGATTTGGTTTTTGTGTTTGGAGTTTTCTCGGTTTTGCTGTTTGTTTGTTTGCTTGTTTGTTTTTATCCATCTGCTGCCCTTTGTCTGTACACCTTTCATCAGTGGACAGCAACGACCTATTCATTATACTCATAAACGTGACTCCATAAGAACTTCATTCTTTCTGAGAGCCTGAAATGCATCACACTGGAAATCCAAAGTTTTCTATCCATGCTCAAAGCCTGAGATCATGTTTCCTGCTGTCCTCTTTGCCGACAGATTCACTTCATGTTAGTGGGTATGGGGGGTATGTACCACCTGAATTCTCAGTGTAATCTATTAGGAAAAGAGCTTTATCACAAATTGGTCCCTAGCTGTGTTTATTTACCAGTATATGTTTATACATTTCTCTTCAGAAGAGTGGGAGAATCCAGTTTGATTTATTTTACACAGCCTCAATGCTGTGAAAATGCTCTCTCTTTCTTTCCTTCTAGAAAATAATGAAAACTATTGGAAAATACATGTTTTAATGAAATTAATAGAGAAGGTTCAATAGTAATGGATGGATTAAGCTGACATTATTAGTCTCTCATAGTCATTCAGAACCAAAGCAATTTCTTTTCCCTGGGCTTTTCTAAGCAATCAGTATTTAAATGAAATTTTCATTTTAAAAATAGTATTTACATCACTAAAACAAAATTAAGTTTATGCAACAGTCATAGAGCATTTACATATTTCTACTTTTAATTCCTACCTAGATGATATGTTCATTGTATATAAATTCATATTTTGCTAGTTTGTTTAATTTAATTGAGTAGAACAAATGGAAACAAAATGTGTGTTTACTGTCTCAAAATTCAAAAAAGCAACAGAAATTTTTATTATTTCTACAGGGACTCTTATCCCCAGCTGGGCCGACCTGAGCCTTCTGCTGCTGGGCAGCCAAGGAAAAAAAGTGTGTGTTAGCACCCAGTTCTCTTAAATTGAATTACRTTTTATACTGAGAACGAGAAAGGCCATGTATCTTTCATTTATTAAGAGAAACTTTGTCTGCGTGGCATCTGATTTGGTTATGAAAGGTGATCAGATCCCGCTTTGTCTCATTGGATTTCTTCCTATTTGTGACCAAGAGTCTGGGCAATAAATCCCTGTCAAGTGAGATGGCATCGGGGACACACCACCTGTGAGGCCTTTGCTTGGAAGTTACTTGGATTTGCTTTGGTTCTTTGAATCTCCATAGGAAGAACCATCATGCCAAAGTTCATGGAAAATGAGTATGAGTACCTTTAGAAACTTGCTTTCAGAATTTCAATTTCATTCCTCTGGTCTACTGTTGTAGCAAGATCATGGTAATTTTCTTTAGTTTGAAAGACTGATTTGTGATTTTGAGGCTTATTGAGGGTGAAAAGTGTCTATAAAAATAGAAGTTATAGACRTTTTGAGAATTCTCTGTGTCCTAGAGAGCAAGGATTAGTTATCACTTAGCTATTTGCTGGCTGGGAACGCTTTAACAGCTTCTCTGGGAAGTGTTTCTAGACAAGTACTCACGTTCCAGTGTGTGATGATCTGCTTACTTGGTCCTTCAATGTAGGGTAGGATAATCACTCTTTGTGATTTCTTCAARTGTCTGTCCATTTCCTTTGAGGGGAGCAAGGTTTGAAAGTCTTTTTATCAAGCTGTTATTTACATAAAAAGGCACAAGAAGTCTTTTGGAGGGGAGGCAAACATATAAACTGAATATGAGCTGCGTCCCACTGCTCATGGGAGTTTTGGGGCTGTTTTGATTAGAGAACCTAATCCTAGCAAATTTGTGCATATGTCACAAATACTTGGAAATTATTTTTGTATACTTTTTGTTTATGAGTGGAAAGGGTGCATAAGTATCATGTTGTGCTGTTCAAGGGTATTTTTTTAGTGTCATTAATTAATGGTTGAACATCTGCTGTGAATTTGGATACTACCACTACCTTTAAGTTTTGCGTCTTTGGAGAGGTTCCACCTGTAATTTATTTTTTTCAAAGAAACAGGTATGTTGTTTCTTTGAACTGGCATCTGAAGGAATAAGTAACTTGGTGCTATGGATGTATAGAGTTTTTATTTTGTCAGCACAGAATATTAGACACCATTTGAACACTTTCTTGGACTCTCTGGGAGAAAGGTATATATACCTACACATTATTTATGACAGCTGGTCAAATAAAAATTGCATCTTGAGGCTCTACTGGCATGCCAGGTATTTGCATGGCATTAGGAAGTAAAATCTTTCTGTACAGCACTTCTTTCATCGKCTGGGTGTCTTCTGGTACTACAAGAACTGCCACAGCCCATAGTAATGCATGTTAAAATGGTGCCCTTGTGCCTTTGTGAATGACTGYCCGGTTTGGATACGTAATTTCCAGAGCTTCCTAGTGACTGGATAGCCTCCAGATGTTCAGCTGTTCCAGTAGGTGTCAAACAAATTGAATTTTTGTGGCTTCCAGCAAGGGCAACACTGTTTAAAAAAATATAAAGCCACTCAACTTCCATTTCTGTTTCAGTCTTGTAAGAAGAAACTTTTTTTTATAAGTGTCTAAAACCTAATAATTTATGTTCTGGGGGGAAGGTTATGTATCAAGGCTGCATGGGAAAGAAATATATGAAGGAGAATTTTCTTTACAGGTTTTCAAACAAAGGCAAGAGTTGGATGTACCCTGGCAGCTCGGTGCTCAAAGCTAAATCCCAGTTCCCAGTCAATGGTTTCATCAGAAGGCCCCAAACATTTTCCCACATTCCCACTGATATGCTGAAACCACTGTTGTCTCATACACTTAGCCTATAGCCCAAACCATCAGGCCTTTCGCAGCCAAGGGCAGCCCTTGTAGATCCATCAATGGAGAAAGCCACATGAAAAAGGACAATGGAGAAAGAAAGGCACTTGGAAATGTAGTTTCTAACTTCATTAGATTTGTTGACTGATGGGAGTGGGGGGAAGAAGTATCATGCTTTGTCCAGATCTCTGTGTGCTTTGTTCATTTATGAAGATGTCCTGTGTRAAGGAAAAATCTTCCTTGAGGACTCTCAGAACAGAGATATTAATCTTTTCTCATTATTCTTGTAAGAGATAGTAATTTTCTTCCTCCCTCAGGGTGGAGCCAGGAAAAATCAGAGCTTCCGTGTTTTGACAATGTTTTATCAAGCAGTCGTTTGTTGATAAGACTTTAGTAAAAATCCTTTTGCCTTTTTGGCAGCAGCGTCTCAGGTACATCTAATCCCAACATCCGCTTTCTGCCTATAGTCTAATAATTATCTTCAGATGTACTGGAGCTCTTACTAAGGCTGTTAGCAAATGGGAAAAGTCTCGTTTGACTCAAAGTTTCACACAGACTTTGAAAATGTTTCGGTTGTTCATTATTCCAAATAAGCTTTTTTCCAAGTAGTTCACTTTTGTTTCTACAAGTATGTGTGATTGTTGCGACAAAGCAACATGAAGTATTCAGTATAAATTTATCTACTTACAGAGTTTTAAGCCAAAAATGTTTTTTTCCTGTGCTTGCATTCCATCAGGAAGCAATTCTTTTCTTTTTTTAATTTGGTGAGACTGAGTGGAAAACAAAAGCAGCAGTTAGGCAGGTAAATGTTTATGTGCAGATGGCACAAGTAAGCACACATTTAAGTATAGGTGCAAATCTTTATGAAGGATTAAGGAAATTGGAGATAACTGTTAACAGGGCATAATTAGAATTTAATCTCAGTCCTACAAAGTCAACAAAAGACTTTGGTTTACTGATGACAGAATAGCACGCCCTCCAGTATCTACCTGTAGCCCCATAACTAATTCAAAAAAGTCTTGTAAGTTTTGATTGATAGCACAACCTTGAAATAAGCCTGTGACAGGTGACTTGTATAAGAACAGCCTGCAAGTCATCCTCTGAAACTTTCACTTTTTTGTGCCTGCTGATRTCTTTGCTATTCAAAATCTATAAAAGTTATGGATGTTTTAATGTTATTTAAACACACTAGTCTTAATCTGCTGTCATTGCAAAAAAATAAATGAACTCATTAGCAAGAGATAAAACCTTTTTACAACCCCACTATTTAATTTTATCCTCGACAATACCTTTCCAATATGTGTCATGTGCTGATACAAGCAAGAGGTGTGGGAACGTTCCTCCTGGGAGTAAAGTGCTCTAGACAGAATCGTGGTCGTCTTCGAGAGTAATAAAGACAAAGGAAGACAATATCTAATCAAGGATTTACTTGGAAATTCTAATAGAATTCTAACTTAATTAAAAACCTTTTAATGAGCTCTTTGTTTTTGATGAGAGCTAAATATAGAGATCCGTGGTAGTATGGCTTTAAKAGCACTACAGACCAAGTTTCCTATCACTCCAGTGCATTGAAAAGGGTTAAAAATGTTGCAGCACCAGAGAGGTTGATTCAGAGAGAAAGTGTAGTGCTTTAATGTGGAAATCACATGGTTACCCATGGAAACACACAAACTGGTTTAGCTTATTTGCCTTAATTTTGCTGTACAGAGATTGAAGGTAAGACCTGTTTCCCGCAATGTAGCAGGTGAGGGTTTGCCTGGTTGGTTCCTCTGAGCTGTATTACCTCCCTGACCAGCCTAGTCCAAGGATCAGGAGATACCAGTTTAGGAAATCAAGACTTTAGAGCAATACAGAGACATTTGCAGAGCTATATTGACCAGACTTTAATGGAATTGCAGCCATCACCGTCAGGGTAGGGGCTGGCAAACAAACCTTAAGCATCGTGCAGGTACCCCAGGTCCAATAAAAATCCTTGTGGACTCAGCAGGAATCTGAGGTGCAGGATGATTGTAAGTGGAGGTCTGCAAAAGGGAAAAAAAAAGGGAAAGAAAATTCAGAATTATGAAAATTCCAAATATGATATATATAACACTATATAATTAGTAATTAAGTGCTGGCTTTCACTATTGCATTTAGTTAAGCATCCTAAAATAAAATAAGAATTGTTACATGGCTTTCATAATMGATTTGTATTTATTTAATTAAAAGATACTCCACGTGGCATATTCGATTTCTGAGTTTTTATTYCCCCCCCCATTTTACTTAAAAGTTTGTTCAATTAGAGCATAACTGTTTTGATTCCAATTGGGAAAAATATGCTTAGAAATATATATAAAAATGAAAGAAGTRTAATTATAGTAAATTTATGCATTTAGCATGCATTACTTAAAATTATGTTATACATTAATAATTTTTACTACATTTTCATTGTTTATCATTTAGCAAGTAAATTTAGTCATATAAGATATAAATCTTTATATACAGATAGATCTGTTACCAGTAARTTGTCAGACATTCAAAGGGAATGCTCAGGTCTAATGGATGCGGCTAAGTTTTCCCAAAAGACCAGCTCTGTTTCTTAAAATCATGGCAAGAAAGAAATATTATTTCTTTTCATACAAGCAAATGCAATCTAAAATAGAGTTGTAGCTTTAGCATAAAGCACCAAAGTGGAGAGTGAAAGCAAAATAAAGATCTCTCTCATGACTGCCTGGCTAACTCATTCTGTTCTTATAGAGATTTTCTTCTCATTTTTGGAATAACAGGAGTCTGAATAAAGGATTTAAGTAATGCTAGCTCATCTGGATTGGAGCAGATTGTTTAGATTTTAGAAATATTTTTTAATTGAAATAGATTGCACTGGAGATTATTGGATCGGTACATACATGGAATTTATCGTTCTTAAACCTCTTGAACCTGTAGATGGAAAAGTAATTCATAAAAGGCAAAATAAGAAAATAAGGAAAAGGAAACAATTTACCTCATAATGTACCTAATAAAGCCAATTTTATACCAAGTGTGATTGTCCAGAACAGGTAATAGATGAATTTTTTTATTACTTTTATGGCAATAATGCAATAAAACCCATACTTCTCTAAGAAATACCTTAACATAATTGAAATAATAAGAAAGAAATTTAAAGGARTTTTAATGTTGGAGGATGGAGTTAAAAAAAACAGCCTTTGGTAAATTCAGGAAATAATAAGTAATATATGGTTTTCCGTTTGAAGGATCCTATTGTCTGTTCTATCTCTTCTTAAGCAGAAGAAAGTATGGGCCTTAAGAAAATTAATTTCCCTATTTATTTGCAGCAAATAGAAGGCCAAGGTGGAGAGTGCCAGGGAATGGGTGAGCAGCCGCRGGCAGGGGTCAGCTCGGGGCTGGCTGCAGGACAGCAGTCGCTGCTCCCATCTTCAGAAGCAGTTGGGAAGACAAGCTGGGAAATTAGAGGGGGGTCCTGTCGCTGTGCTCCTGGGAAACTGATGGAGCGAGCACATCTGTGGGCACGAGGAGGAGAAAGTGTCAGGGGACAGGGAACAGGCGCCRGAGGAGAGCCGGGTGGGTGAGGCCTGGGCGCCATGGCGGGGCTGAGGGGCAGTTTGGGCGGGAAAAGCAGCGAGCGGGAAGGTGGGAAAACACAGGTGGTGTTCCAGTCTGATCCGCCCTGTGAGGAGAAATAGTTTGTGAAGTACATACAACCTGTGAGGTATTTCTCATACGACTTCTGGGATTTTTTTTTTTTTTAATTGCGTCTAAACTGGGTGTGCTTAATTCAGCTGCAAAGACATTCTCTGTGGGTAGTGAAGCCTGTGTATTAGTCACCTTGAAAGGTTTTAAGCAAAGCTTTCAAACTTTTGTAGCATGGGGATTTTGTTCCTCTAACGGTATACTTGAAGGCCATGGGAGGTGTTTTTAAAAAGGCTGTGGAGCTCCGAGGGCTGAGGGATGTCTATGCAAGCGTGCTCCAAGGGGAAGGGAAAAGATAGTCCATGTGGGAGACATCCAACCATGAGCAACAAGGCTGGATTTCGGATGGGAACAGGAATTTGGTGTGCAGAGGCACTTCTGTGAGACTTTTCCAAAGGTGCTATGGTAAGAGATAACTTACGAGATGAGAATAAACTTTTGCTTTGGGACAGCCAATATATACCTTACTTTAAACATCTTTAATTGTATTTTTCATCTTTTTTTCTTTAACAGGGTTTTCAGAGAAAAGAAGAAGCAGTAGGGTTTGGGCATCTCTGGCCCTTGGTGAGCCGGAGCCGTGAGGCTGCAGATAGCAACAATCTGAGCTCATAGTGTCTGTCAAAAGAGAAAATGTATTGCAAGGGCAGACAAATGCATGGCTCCTAAGCACTCTCACTGCATCTCCTGGCACATTTCTGGGGGTAAAGAGCAGTACATGGACACTTATATTTAACTGGATTTATAACATTGCAGGAGGTACATGACTTTTCTGTGTATGTTCAAACACATCTGCTATGTCCTGCAGGGTTTCTTTTCTTGTTTGCTGCCCTTGATATTCTAGCTTGCTTTAAGCGAGGGGCTGAGCAAGATTTCCCTCAGGGTCTGCTTCCCACGTAAATTATTCTGTGGTCACTCAGGTTCCAAAACCTGCAGAAGGAGACCTCCTTTATTGAATTTCTAGCTGGGTTGGGAGATGCTGGTAACAACAGGGAACAACTTTCATTGGAATGAGGAAGGTGTGAACAAGTTAGAGAAGTATGCTGTGTGGTTGTCAAGATCAGAAGATAAGGTTGCTGTGGGCAGTGCGTGTACCTCTGGAAGAGACTGAGGGAGCTATGAAAATGTTGGGAAAAATGTCTAAATCAGAATGGCTGACTCACAGGCAATGTAGAAACACATCAGATTTAAAATATAGCTCATTATTTAAATAAATTGATCTACAGTACAACTGATGCAGCAAAGATAAATACATTTGTGTTTATGAAGTACTAAGGTCCCACATCTGTCAAATAACAAGAAAAATGCCCACGGTAAAAAAAAAAAACAGTGATGGTAATTAYGTAATCATGTTGAAAGAATACCTCTACTCATGTTTCATCTACTAGAACAAAATTGTTTTTACAGGCCCCCACCAACTGTGTGGTCCTAACCAGCTCTGAGGTTTTTTTCTGTTCTAATTTGTTATGCTTTTAGATTATTTTAATATTTCATCTGCCTTTCATGAAACTCTCTCTGTGCTGGAGTGTCTGTTTCGAAATAGTGAATCCCAAACTCTCATTCCTCTATTTTTGGCCTGAGAGAAAAATCTCCTCAGGAAAGGTATAATCTAGTCTTTACATAGTGAAAGGATGGAAAAGGTTATTTACGAGATTGACCACGAATTTTTACTCACTGTCAGTAAAATTTACTTTTGCAAGCTATTGTAACTGTTACTGCATATTTTATAAAGCTATATTTTTAATCATGATTATTATTGATTTAATTTTACAGGAGGCATGTATATCCACGAGCACTGCTTTGGTGTTCTCCACATAATTTTTTACAATGTCCTTACAATTTGCCTGGTTTAATGTTAATAGCATCCCTATTAAATCAGTCCCCTGGCAAAGCAGTGATGATGATTGTTTGCCCTTACCAAACTGGTAATAGGTTCCACTTAGAATATGCACAGCCCATTGTAAGTGTCSTATTGTAAGGTCACACTCATCTCTGACTTTTGCCTGCAATTTGGAGGTACAGCTAATGGGGACAAAAATTTTCTCTAATCAGGGAAAGACTCAAAGAATAGGATTTAGAAATCGACCTGTAAACCGTCATGGGGTTACCCTTTGTGTTCCTGAGTGGTAATGCCCATTAAATTGTAGACGCCAGTGTAAAGATTATTAAAAGATGTGGTTCAAAATCGCAGTGAATACACGTTGTTTCATCCTGATGCATGAAAAATCCTGAATCCCATGATGTTAATTTAGAGTTTACACACACACACACACGCACATACATATATCTACAAATAAAAAGGAAAATACATTTAACAATATAAATAAGAAGAAAAGCAATTTCCAATATTTCCAGTCCTTTTTTGTCTGCTGTGATTTGTGATAAAAGAGCCTGTAGAATCCTGAGCTGCCTTGCAACATGCTAAACTTTGTTGACATATTTGCTACATATTCCCAGGTTAGTGACAGCTAWATTTTTATAAGTTAGCACAGAAAAAGCAGGATAATGGGTTCCAAACCTAACAGCTTTGTTAACAAACCCCCTGTGTCCCCTGTTAGTAAAAATACGTGCTGTGGTCCATTATGGTAGGAAGAAAACTGCGAATGCCCAGAAAATGAATAATTTTTTTTCTTTCGGCACCTTCATGTGTCACGAAGAACAAAAATACTATTTATGTAAGGCTAACAGGTACTACACTCTTCTTTTTGATATTTTTAAAGTAATTTAAGCAGCAGTCATTTCTAGTTTATGGAACAATATACGTCAAATAAGATTTTATAATATGCTTCCCGAAAACCAGTGAGGATTTTTATTCTTTTTGATAAGAAAATTGTGCGTTTCAAGAGAAACGTTATGTTGTGACACATAAAATATCTGAAGATTATTTCAACACCATTTCCTGGTGCAGACATGGTATCTGATTGAAAAGAGAAAGAAGGCAAGCTGTTGAATGCAGGGTGCACAAAGCTGAGTCCACACCCTGCTGTTATTTCTGTGCTTTTGCAAGTAGTTTTGTGTTAGTGCAGTAGTCTAACTTGTCTTATTTTTACTTTCTCCCCTCAACTGTGTGGTGGCCCTTAGTTATCCTCAAATGTCACTAGGACCACAAACATCCATAAAAAGTTGAAGGAGCCTATAGTTCACAAGGTGAGGTCTGTGATGGTTTTTGATGAGAACTCCACTAAAAGAAAACCACAGAACAATGGGAATCCAGGCAGTCTGGGGAGATGACAGGGCAGACACATTGTGTGGTTTTCTCACTCAAATGGTAATTAATGACTGTTCTAAAGAAAAATGTGAGTTTTACCTGTGGTGTCATTAGAGTTTGCAGCCCAGCCAYAGAGAAAAGCAATCTTTTCCCTGAGGAGCTTCGATGTTGTTTTTTAGTTTAAATGAAATGCTCATTATTGTATGGATGATTGAAGGTTGATTGCCCCAAGCAATAGTTTATTTATTAGAGATCCAGCCAATCCTAATTTGTATATCTTCATGTCTGATAAAGGCAAGTCTTAAACCACTCTGGCATTATTGCTCTCGCTCTGGTATAGGAGATAACTCTGACAATAACCATCTTGTGCTCAAGGGCATTATGAAATTTATTCTCTTAAGACATATTTTGGATTTCACATCTGTGAAATTAGATTAGATATATATCTCTCCGTGGCATCTGGACTAGTTATGCCTTCCCAAAACCATCTTCATGAATTAGGAATCGATTCCATAAGGTATCTGATGCACAAAGAAAAAGTGCTAATTATTACCACATTAATATACATACGGATATAATTTTCCTTTTGTTTTTCCTAATTGAAAAAAATCTCTAGTGAAATTTTAATGTCTGAGTAAGGTGGTGACACATCTGAGTTTTAATAGGTGGGTAATGAAATCCTCTACCAAGTAAGAGAGTGAGCAGCCGTAATATTTTACCTGTGAATGTATCACACCAACTTTTAAACCCCCATTAAGTCAAAACATCTCAGGTTATGTATCCAATATTTGTGGATAAGAAATATAAAGCCTAGGATATTAAGTAAAAATGGAAGACCCCAAATACATCCRTCCCTGTTAAAGACTAGTCTTCCTTCTTCCTCAACTTTCAGGAGGTTATTTATTTATTGGTAAGTTACAGTAATTCTACTCACATCCTTTGTCAAAAAGAAATAATCAGGCCTGTGGGTGAAAGCATCAGAAGAGCAAGCAGTTATTGTACTCGTGGTAGTATTGTAGTTCAGCTAGGAGTAGAACTCATTTTTAATATGAGGAATGAATCTAACAGTAAACTTGATTTCAAGTTTTGAGGGCTTCAGTAGTCAGAAAAGCCATACTTCCAGATACTCTTCAGGTTCGCCATGTTGCTAGTTGGCCAAAAATGTAGAAAACTTTGATTATTTTGCTATTATTAACTGAAGTTTAAGGACTAGAATGGCCCAGTGGGAAAAAAAAAAAAAAAGGTGTATAATTATCTTGCTGGAAGGCTGCTTTAATTAAATTCTCCCAACTGAGACCTGGCCCCATTTTTTTAAGTGAAGCATGGACTATAATCAGTCACATTAACATTCAATTTGCTTCCCTGCAGATGACCATGAAAGTGAGTGCATCTCAGTGAAACTGTGCTTCAGGTAGAACAGTTCTTTCTGAAACCAGTGGAGCCATCAGTTCTTCACTTTCCCAGACCTGTTTAGATGTCAGCTGACACAGGAAAGAGGAGGAAAGGATATTGTGCATTGTAGATGTTTTTCAATGCCCATTGTGGTGCATACATAGAATTACACTTGTAGGCTCTTTTTAGTCGCTTACCTGGAATGCTGCAGTACCCAAATACCAGAGTCCATATATAAAGAACAGCTTTAGTGAATCTTGCTTAATGGCACTTACATTTTTCAGTCATATTTTTACCCATTTAATGAAACCCCATGGAGAAAGAGGGGACTTGAGACACTCTGAAACTTCACCAACTCAAGATTTGTGTGAGCAGCAAAGCATTTGCTCTGAGGAATCAAGAAGTGACTGTCACCCTTTATACTGCAAGGCTTGACAATTCTACCAAGGCTTCCAGCTTTATTCTTATCTGTTTTCATATCTACCTAAATTTTTTAAGGTAGAAAGGAAGATCGAGACAAGAAAGTGAAGGCTGAAACACACGCACCTCTGCAAGCGTGTGCTTCTGCATTGATTTTTTTATTTTCTTTTTTTCTTTTTTTCACATTTATGTTATCCTAGAAGCATCTGAAAATCACAGTACCTGTGACTTATTGCCACAGAAATAACAGGGCGTCAACAAAACAAGTGCGAAAATAATTCTGCATGTTTTTTGTGATATTGCCATCACGTGGTTTTACAGCTCTGGGCTCTTAAGTGAATGTTCCAGGATAGCTCCAAAAGGGGTGTTTTTCAGTATTCAGTCTGAAGATATGCCAAACATTGTGAATAACATTCTGAGAGAAAAGTTGCTAATCCTCAGGCACCTGTGACTTGGAAAAATGCATTCTTCCCAACATTGTTTTGAGAGATTGAATACAAAAAAAGTCAAAACAGATAAGAAAATGCTCTCAAGAATAAGAAACTRTCCCCTGTCATGATCAAGTTTTATAGGCGACAGCCTAGTTCATCAAGAACTGAAAGTTAAATTCCTAGTACTTCAGCTGTTGAGTCAGAAATGAGCCCAAGCAAATAGCTTCATCTTTGTGGTTCATTGTCCCATTGTCAAATTGAAAATAATTACAATTACTCTCAATCCTTAACTTGAAAGGGTCTAAAATAAGATAGAAAGATCCACAGTCTTCCTGTGTATTCATTGGAAAGAAGATGCTTTTACAAACAATTCACTCTGAATCACTCTCTGTGTATTGAATTTTCAGACTAAATTAATGATCATTTTAGTCTTTGAGTGATTCAGGCCGTGGAAATAACTGTGTTGGGGGTCATGCCATTTTGTAAGTGTAGCAAAGAATTGTTGGGAACCCAGTAAAGAAATGGAAAACTGAGCTCACGCTTGCTCTTTTTTAATGACCAGGACATGGCCTTAGTTCCAAATCAATGATGCAACACAAACTCCCCCAAAACAGTCAGCTCTGAACAACCATTGAAACAATAAGAGCACCCTTGCCCTAAATGACACTCACCTGGGAGAAGTGCGTAGATTTTACCATTCACCAAAGTTAAGCTGGTAGGTTTAAAACCGTGCTTTAAAATCCTGTGGCAGTCAGAGCTCCAGGGAAACGAGGAATCATTCCGTGTAACAGCCTSTGCACTGTTTGGTTGCCCACAAGGACACGCAGTGCACGGGCTGCTGTCAGCCTCCGCTGTGAGTCTAACCCAGCCTGGCCAAGGCAGTCGTGGTTCAGGGTCCCAGCTCCTGCACCCAGGCAGTGCTTGTGCTGAGGGGGATTTAGGTCCCCTTTGCCTAATTGAGATCAGAGCCTGGATTTGCCTAAAGAGAGAGCCTTTAATACAGTGGCTATTAAGGAATGGTTCTTGTCCCTCCATCAATCTTTATCCATTTTGAAGGACACCTTATGGATATAAATTATGAGGTCTGTCAAGGGAAGGTTCATAGATAAATGGGTTCAGTCACTGGAGTATTACTTCCTACAGGACTGGCTGCTGAGTAACAGTAAATTGTGGGGACTAAGGAAGTTTATAAAAGGCAGATCGGCTCAGCTGCCTCACTCCTGAACCGACAGCAGCATATGCAAAACCCAAGGTTATTGTGTCACATGGCAGGTTCAACAATGTCATTTTGACAATTACGATATACTTGCAGATTGACAATGTGACAAAATACAGCACTAGTATAAAACTGACGGGCTTTAGAACTTCAGATTTTTTCAGGTGTTATGTAGCTGCATGAAAACACATTTAGAAAACCTAAACCAACACCTACAAATTAAAGAAATAACTCTTTCACCTTGGTATCATCCAATGTCTGTGAAGCGGGAGACCCCAGCTTTGACATCTCCATCATTTGTATGATCTCTTGCCTGAMATTCCCAAGTTGTGAAGAGTGTACAAAATCAATTCATTATTTTTATTGTCTGAAATGCTTGATAAATCAGCTTTGAGACATGCCATCTGAGAAATAAACTAGATCTCAGTAATTTTTACATAGTTGTCACCACTGCTAGTGACCATTATGTTTGATTCTCAGCCCCATTCCAAAAGCATGGGAAAAAGCATGGGAAACACAGCTGTATTGCCTACTAATTGTGAGCTAGGTGCTTGTGTGTGGAYCTGTTGTATGATGGGTAGTAGTGGGGAATGATGAAAGAAGCAAGACCCTTAATGCATGGCTTTTTCCTTACTCACACAAACAGCTTGATATAGTTTCCTTGGATACTATCCAGCACGTAGCTGACAGTGGKTTTATTTTATTTTCAGACTTTTTTTTCCCAGAAGTGGGTGATATATCCCATTATTTGTTGAGAAAAATCTTGTGTGTGTTTCCTGAATTTGTAGTATCTTCTATTGAGAAAGCCTGAGGTGCAAATTAAGTCTCACAAGAATGAAATACCATCATATCAGTAATTATTGCAGCATCTCGCAAAAGGGTCATAGATTTCCTTTGCCCTGAATATGGCTGGACTGAGGTAACCTGGATCATAATGTCAAGGACAAAAGTGAATTCTTTAGGGAATTAATTCCATCGTTATAAGTTTATCTGTGAATTTTGCTGAAACAGCATTTGTTTCTTTTATTCTTCAGAAGCTTGGGCAAATCATCACCTACTAGATACATATAGTCAACAATATAGGCTGCATGAAGGCAACATTCTGATCAAAGATATCAGATGCCTGGGGAAAGGAAATCAGAAAAAATATTTTACATTACCATAGCTTACGCATTTGTATGGTTGATCTGTGATCTTTTGATGTGGTTTGGAACCAAATCCTGTCAGTGGAAAACTGCAATTTCTGAAAAAACATAAGAATGCATTTTTGTATTCAGTTAAATCAGAAATCCAGCCAAATTTTTGTTTTGCCTTTCCTGCAGATATTTTCAATCAGGTTTATTCTTTTTCTTTAAAATTGGAAATGTACTGAATATCTCTGTAAAAAGTGCATGAGTACATGCATAGGAGCATTCAGACAGATAAAAGACAGAGAGGTACCTTCTCTCCACTTCAAATTCCTTTTAAAAATTGCACCAGAATAAGGTAAATAAACAGGTACTGTTGCTACTTTTCCTATACCTCTCACAATAACCTTTTGTTGTTTCTTATTCAGTTGTTTCAGGAAATATTGCTTCATCTGTAGTGGCTTACCATAAACATTATTATTATGTTATTATCTAAAGAGATACGTTCCTTTTCAGATTCCAATCGTTTCTTGTCACAAACCTTTCTTAGAACACTTGTGGGTTTCTCTCACTTTCTCTTCTCTCTCYTAACCTTGATGAGGCATTTTGTCCCTGAAATGTGTCGTAATTCCATAAAAGCAGGAAAATAAAAAATGTTCATGGCGAGCCCACAACATAATACGTGTTTTCAAAATTACATTGAGTCGCCCACCTCAATGACTCAGCCAGTGGGTAGCAGCAGAGTCATTTTGAGTGGCTGTTTTCCAGATCAGCGACTGCTTACCACGTTTCACTGTGGGCTGACTTTCTCGGTGTAAAAGGTATATTTTAGAGCCCGGAGGAAAAAAAGGAACGTTACTCTTAGTCCTGAAGAATCAGAAGTGCTGTTGCATTCGTATCGTTAAGCCCTGAATGGTGGCACAGATGTAACAAACTTTGCTTGTTTCCTGCAAAATCCACCTGTTTGACCACCAGGTGGAAAACCTGGAAATGAAAACAAGCATCCTTATGCATGGATATGTATACTTTGATAATCAGCCTAAAGCAATGTGGAAGTGGTAGAAAAAGGTAGAAACTCATTGAGTCTTACTCAGTTGTATATTTTGGGTAATAATATTCATATGTCCAAATATGTGTTGTCTTTTTTATCATTTATTTTGGCTGGCAGAAATTGTCCTTTTAAGAAGAGAACGGGAAACCTGGTAACAGAGTTGGCAGAGGGCTTGTATTAGCACCCGGAAGACATTATGTAATTTTTCCCTGGCCTCTGAAAGTATGAAACCCCACAAAGTTCTTTTTCATGCACACATCTTTACAGGAACTAGTCTATTTTAAGGTGTATCAGTACAGCATGGAATAACCTCCCTGGAGCTGTAGAAGGTGCTCTACTTTGAAGCCATTAACCAATAGCCATGGAAGCAAGAACACCACTGGTGTGACTAATGACAGGTTTCTAATTGTTTATAATAGATGATGTATTTATGTAGGAATTACTTTAAATGCAGCACCATGTCCTATGGCCCCCCCAGGATGCTGCTCAAAGACTTTAGTAATTCTTACATAACAATAATTTCTTTTTGACAAAATCTTTTTTGGTGAGGAATATTTTCACAGCAGGGAAGGCAGCTGCCTGCTGCATTTTTGCCAGGGCTGAATTTTAGGCAGGCCACAATCTGACTGTAAAATCGCAGCTGCATATACCTATGAGTGCAATTATTATCTCTGGGATGATGAGATCTTTCATACGTGGGTACAGTTATATTGCTACATTAAAAAGTAGTTTAATTACAACTGTTCACATGTACACAAAGAAAAGTGTAAACTCCAGACTGACCTTTAAAAAAAAAAAATCTTCCACTTTCATTCCAGTATTGAATTCACCTCTACTAGAGCTAAATTCCTCAGAAAATGGCCTGTGATTAAGTTTGATTTAGGAGCATTGTTGCATTCGCAGGACTAAAGGATTTTGCATGAAAAATTTCAGTCTGTGATTCTCAGATCCCTAAATTACCCGAAAAAACAGAAGTCTTGGGGTACTTTCCACAGTGGTAATGGGGATGTTGCTTTCTTGAAGTTGCAAAGCACTGAGAGACTTTTTTCAGCCTTAATAGTGAGGAGAAATGGAGAGGAACACCTTCAAATACTCAGTTCCAGGTATATCTGGGTATGATGCTGAAAGCGTGGAGAGAAATTTCAAGATCTCTTATAGTGTACTTTAACCAGCATAAATCTGATGTTGCTTGTGTGTGTGATTAAAATACTTGTCCTTTTGTGGGTATCATATGCCACAGGGAATGACTCTTTCCATATGTAGTCTTTTCTTTTAACTGAATATTGAAATCTTGGAGTTGCGAGCACCTGCTCCTAGGATGACTGTAATGACTTTGTAACATATCCCTCTCTGAACAACTTAAATATGATCTCATTTTTCACTTATTTTCTGCTGCTGTTTTGACAGGTTACTATTAAGGCTGCCTGACACACCTGATGATCAGATGATGATTCACTTGCTAATTATTTTGCCAAATATTAATCATTTGTACTGAGATTTTATATTCCCTATTTCCATTTGAGGATATTTCTTTTATATTTATTTTTCCCTCCAGTCGAAATGGTCTATCAGTTTCTGACAACGACATAGGAAAGGGCTTCACTTCTGATGTTACAAAAATATGGTGGTTGTTTGCTTGGGAAGGACACTCAGCCTGCACTGTGAGCTGGACTTTTGCCTTGTTTAGGTAGCATCAGTGTCTCCTCTTTGGAACTTATCAGTTGTGCTAATTTCTGCTTAATGCACGTTTACAGAATGGCCAGAGATTTACCTAGTGCCCACAGATATCAGAGGGCATATACAGAGGGCATGTATCACTCCTACTTTTAAAAGACATTAGTAATATCATTGATGAAACAATATGTGCATTTGCAAATATTACTTTTAGCTGACTTTTTTCAAACAGAAAAAATCCCACAATATTAGAGAAGCTTTGGATTTATTTTAGTTTGAAAGCAATGTATGAATTCAGTAATGTTAATTAAAGAATAAGTATTAGCAGATTTTAGCATTCCTAACATGCTTTTAGGATTGATTAATAAGGGTAATACTTAGATGACACAATGGAATAATTTTCAACATCATTACCTTGTCCCTTGAAGAAGTCAAGCTTGAACCCTTGGGATTTGGCACCACTTTGTAAAACAATGTTACCAAACCCATCTGACTTTCTGAAGGACAAAACTTTTATAACAATCAAAGCATTTGGATGTATTAAATTGAGAAGTGATGCAAAGCAGAAGGAGTGACTTGAGGAGATCAGGTTTAGAAGAAGTATTTGAAGGAATAAACAAAATGTTCTTCAGCCTAGGAAAATTTTACAGAAGCTAAAGTCAACCCTAGATATATGATGGGAAGATTGACATGGCAGCACTGGAATACCCAGTAGATTTGCTAGTAGGTATAGTCACTACAGCTGGTGGTGAAGTTGCTAACATGACCTTTACATGGACAAAGGAAAAATAAAATAAGAGTATCACATGCAAGCTATAACTAATAATAAATGTAAAATACACGAGATAACATATAAAAATAGACATTCAGAGGGAGTTGCAAGGTAACTAAGAGACAGTCTATCTGGTCTGATGCCATAAAATCATTACGTGTACGTCCCACAGGCACCTCTTTAGATGCACTGCAAGTACAAAATGAGAGTAGCAATTTCCAGTTGTCTCTTCATGACACAAAACCAATGTAAAATTCTGTAAAATAAGCTTGGCAGACTTTCATATGGGCACTTTACACAGGAATATTCCCTGAGATCTGACCCCTGGGACGGTTTAGCCTTAAAGAAAAGCATCTTCAAATTGGATGGGGTGAAACCTGAGATGGATCTGAGCTTCTCTATGACCTTTTAGGGTGGAGGTGCTTCTGCACAGAACTCAGGAGCAGGATCATGTGCACGTAGGTACCATTAATATCGAGCACTGAAGATGAGGTGTGGGTCCCTCCACAGCCAGCCCAGCATGGTTTACAGCTTTGGACTTGACTCCTAAGTGTTGTGTTTGATTTTGGGTGGGTTTTTTTTAATATGTTTTAATCTCAACGCGTAAAAATTGTAACATTTAGATGTCTAACAGTTTCGGCCRTGTCTGTTTACTTGTTCCTGAAGACATTAGCTATAAAACACAGTCCTGTGTCGTGACTTCATTTGACAGATGTTATGGCAATCATAGTACCTAACCTCAAAGCAGCAAAATAACTGCAAGAGAAGCACAGAGCAGCTTCGGCTCAGGCAGATCAAAAGCATATGGACTCTCTGTGGGAAGGACATAATTGTTTATTATCAACAGGTCTTTGGCAGCCCTGCTGATATTACCCTTTTGTCTGRTTGCAGCAGAGGAGAACAAGGACTGGCCAGGCCACTGCTGAAGCAAGGGTTGTTGTTTTCCAGGTGCAGGTGGTTGGTGCCGACGGGATAATCAGCCCCAGCAGAAAATGGGTCAAGGSATGGCTTGGGATGTACCTAATTGCTAAAAAGACTGAAAGAGCCTTGCCCAAGAAAGTGAATTGCAGAATTTGGTGGCTCTTGTAGTGTAGATGCTTGGGAAGAACAGCTCTGAGTAGGAAAGAAACCTTGATTTAGGAAGGGTAACTTTTGTCAGAATGGAAAATATATAAATCTGTTTCATTTGGGGGTTTATGCTTAAGATGAGGTCTTGAAAAGTTCTGGTATTTTCTTTTTCTTTCTTTTTTTTTTTTCTCGTTTCCTTTTTTAATGTTTCCTAAGCTAAGATCAGCTTTCTAAGGTCAGACTTCGCTAGCTTATGGGGCAGATTTTATTTTTTTTTAAGGCTTTGAAGTGAATCCTTTCAACCTGGATAGACTCATCTCACTTCTGCTGAATATGCTTCATTCTTCTGCTTTATTCTTACTTATGTGGCTTTTCTCAAGAGAGTAATTCAATAGATGTAATAGAAACCAGAAAGGTAGTGTTTTACCACTGGTAGGATGCAGGAGTTTGTAAAATAAGTTGTCTGGTGTGTAGAGAATACCAGAAAATAGGATTCCCAAGCTGACATCGTAAATAAAGGTTTATATAAATATTACATAAATGAGGAAAATAGAGTTATTTATATGACAGGATTCTAGTTTCAATTTCTCATCAAAGTTAGGTTAAAGAAGCAGCTTGAATTCTTTCTTATTTGCCCAAACCCTGTCCTTCACATTTAAATGGTTGGTAAAATGACCTGCAAGCCTATGCTGACACTTCAGCTGTATTAAAGCTGACCTGCCTGTGTATCATAAATCTAAATCTTATCTAAATCATCTTGGTTTAGATAATCACAGCAGGTCTATTACATCTCTTGTTCTAGAAATTGCATCTGGGACTTGGCCAGGTAATCCTAAAAATCACCCATCCACCGCAATTAAAAAAGGTGGCACAGCAAAGACAAAACAGAGTAAAATAAACAGCCCTCGAAGTGTCACCCTGCAGTCTGTAACTGGGCAGTGTGGAGAGCAGGAAGGCTGAAAAACAGCCTGGTGTCTTTCTGGAGCTATTTTAATGTCTCTGATTTATAGATCAGTTATTTTGTTTGGAGGATGAGAAAGGATAGCAGAGTAAACATGATGGAGAGGGCATCCACTTAAGGCTAAGGTCAATTACTCAAGGGAATAAATGTGCGTAATTGCACACTTGATAACTAACAGCATAAATAGACTGCTGATTTATATCATGAGTCTTTAACTGCAACCCTTTTATACAAACAATTATAATAATAGGAGGTTGATTATTTGCATTTGTTCCAAGTACATGTGGTGATCATCTTTGCAGAGATACAGAASAAAAATAGACGACTGTTCTCTTTGGCAGATATCCTTTCTCATTAGATGATAACTGGCATTGTGGATAAACCTTTTATAGGTTAGGGCAGACAAACACTTTAATTATGCTCAGTAAGGTTTTAATTCCCAGATGCCTAGATGAGAAAATCTTCTGGCATCTCAAGTCGTTGAATTAAAAGCATCTATCTGTCTTGCTAGTTCAATGACTTTTCATTAGCAATGATGTTTTGCTGCGCTTCTCTGTTCTTAGCATAACTACGGTAATTAAGAGGCAATTTTAAAAATTCTATGTTGGAACTGAGCTTGATTCAGAGTTTGCTGAGCTTGAGAAACTGATGTCTGTCAGGCAAACTGGAGGTCCAGGACCCATGTTCCAGGCCAAAATCGTCACATGKCATCGATGGCCCCAGGCAGAACAAGTCCAGCCCTGGAGATAAAGTTTAGACAGACAGGATTCTCCTTTTGCTGAGTATTTCATTCACTGTGTGGATTTTGGGGGCATGAGGACGTGGCAAGGGGGTGTTGGCAGGGAACAGAGACTGYGTGAAACTAAAGCAGTTTTCAAAACTCAGCGTTTTCCATCTTCCACAGAAGATGCGTTTTTATTTCTTCTATCCAGACTTTTCAACGTCTTTGGGCTGCCTAAGTCTAAATCTGTGTCCAAATCTGAAAACTCCCATGCATTTGAATAATCTTACAGATAATTTCCACAAAAAATATTAAAATGTAACTTAGCACTGTTTGTAGATAATCACACTTTATTTACAGTTAAACTTAGTTTAAATTAATTTTCTCTTTCTTTATTGTCCTTTGGAAATAAATACATGGATACATGTCTCTGCTCTCTAATTTTCCTGTTATGCCACTGCTTGAATTTTTTGTACTGTTTCCCACTCCTCTGTTCTGATTTTGGTTGAGCTGTAATTATGAATTGTGTGTATAGAAGTCTCAGCCTGGATTTTCCTCTTCTTCTCGAGATCCAAAGAACTTTAGTAGTTATTAACYAGGCCCATAATGCAATGGGCAAAGCCTAGTTAAGATTCATAATATGGTTCAACTTTATCAAAAACCTTCTGTGACCTCAATAAACTCATTGTGTCCATACTTTTCAAACAGCTATAAAGGAAATAAATTCTTCTGTATTCAGTATTTCCTTCAGCAATTATATTCCTCTGAATTCTGCAAAAATACCTGAGAAGTCTGAMTTTGAGGGTATTGTTTCAAACTTTAAAAAATTGTTTATGGATGTGGAAGTATTTTCAGAGTTCAGTCCAAAAGTATCTTGTTAATTAGGAAACCATGCCTAATGTCCTTACCCTCAGCAATCCCAGGGATGGTGTTCCCACAAAGTCAAGTGATTAATGCCATGGAAAGGGACAGCAAGGAATTGCAAAGTTCATCCTTCTCCATTAAGTAGCTGCCACACATTCAGCTCTCTTCTTTTTAGCCAGTGTCCCCTCCTTATGGAGCTGATGACCAGCAGGGCACAGGCATGTAATTTTTCCTTTGGGTTCTCCTTACTTCCTGTCCTCCTGTAAATTACCTGAAACACCGTAAATTGCCATGAAACTACTTCTTGGTCATTGGAGAGGGGAAATAATCTGCCTTCCCAAACAGGATCAGTGCTGTTAGGAGAGTTATCTTCTGACTTTTTAAAGCGTGGCTCCAGTCTGATATTTAAAGCCCTGCTCGAGGAACCTTATTTATGCTTGATCTATAAAACGAATTAGTGGTTTGAAAGTGTATAGCTTTGTGAATTACTAAATTACTATTAATAAAGCATGGATTTGGACCAGAATTTTTTTTTCAAAGGGTTCTCATTTAATATTAACCATTGTATATTTATAAAATTTGACCACGTATTTTTCTGTGTGAGCAAATTAGAGAAATAGGTGGTTAACTAATGCCTTTTTAACCTGCTATTAACTCCAGTACAAAATGATGCCCGTGAAAGTGTAAATAATCTTGAGTCCTGTTTATACAGTTTGAAAGAGGTTTTTATACCCCTTCATTAAACATATGTTTTATATTGTTAGCAGGTATGTATTCTAATACAAGCAAGAGGTCATAATTTCTGAAGACACTGTGGATGTAATTTCCATAGCAGATTAGCACATTARTACCTGTTAAAAGGCTATCACTTTCTTCAGCAGATTGTGCTCAGCTGTAAAGATAAAATATGTTTTCACAAGTCTCTTTTAACTCAATTTGGTACGAACTGTGTCAACCTGTGCCTTGCCCATGATACCTTACCTTCCTAGGTGTGACAGCATCATTCATTAAAGCATTGGTGTGCCGGTTTGGCCGAAAATCTAGCAATATAT
>RAHM01000104.1:355773-420308 GCA_003713295.1 Parotia lawesii
TGTCCTTGAGAAACTGTTTTGAAAAGTTCGTTTGGTTTTTTTTTTCTTTCCTCCAGCTCAGTTTAAAGGCACAGAAAAGGCACAAAATTACTTTTTGGGCATAGAGCATGATAGGGGATACACATGATAGAGTCACCCCAAGACAATTGGATAATGTCTAGTGATGAGGGATTGAGGGCAGCTCCAGAACAGAGCTAGCCAGAGGGTGAACATAAACAGCTTTATTACAGACTTGGAAATAGCTGTTAATGACCTCCCAYCCCCTAAGGAAAGGGAATTACTTGCATACTTTGTACTTTTTTCCATACAATCCCTTAATACAAGAGTAAAAGATCTTGCTGTTTCTCAGTTTCAGCAGCACTACTAAACGAAACTTCACATCCATTCTTTTCTCACAGCCACAGATGATGCGTGGCTTTGGCAAAGCCAAACATTTCTCACTCACCCAGCTCATCCCTCATGAAGAGTCCATCACATGCCAGGAGCACAGCTCAGAGCCTGGGACTGCAGGTGGAGAAAGGTCAAAGAGTTGAAGTTCAGTAATGCAAACTAACTGGCTGCTACATCTGCCTGCTAAAATTCCTACCCAGAACACGAGGAGGTAAGGAAGGGCTGCASCTTGCAGCCTGTGAATGGGAAAGTGTTAAGCTAATACTCACTGAAGATGGAAAACACCTGTCTCTTTCCTTCCTTCTGTGGGAGTCTCCTGGGATATGTGAGTCAGCCTCGCTCAGTCGAGTGATTCCTCAGACCATGCTCACCCTGCTGAAGAAGTATTTTCAGAAAATGTAAGGAACGTGTTGCTCTGTCTCCAGAGAGCAAAATCAAGGGAAGGATCTCTTCTATGTAGTTCACTGACACACTAGATTTGGTTTCAGGGAGGCTAAACACTGACAAAGAAGAATGAGAGAGAGAGAGAAAACTGGGACTGTTTTTCCCAGTATTTTAAATCCAAGCAACCTACTTTAAGGTTAAAATAATGGTATATGAATAGGATATGGACCACAAAGTGTTGCTTGCTATTCCTGTATATCACCTTAGAGTAAGCAATCGAGTTCTGCAATCAAAGACTGATTGTAATCATGGTCAGTATTGAATTGAAGAATCTCATCAGATTTCTAGTTGTGTCACTGTTTTTCTCAACAAGAAGAGAAAACTTGTCTTTTGAAGAAGGCTTTGAAGTGAAGTCAGTGGAGTCTATTTCAGCTTAGTTAGAATCATGACATTATTCTCAGTAATTCTGATTTTAGGAGCATTTCTTCCTTTCCATCATCTCCATAGTGTTTTATATTATGAATTATTTGGATAGAAATTCTCAGGCTGACTATGCACACAGTATTTGAGGTAATATTATCAGTTAATACTTCTTTCTTGAAACCGCTAAGCAATTAATAAAGATGTGCCACGTTCCACCTTGAAATCAGAATATTTCTCAGTTCAGAAAAAAATGGCTTTAAAGAATTGCACTTAAAGGCATCTCAAGGGCCTTAAAAGGGTCTTACTTCTAAATCAGCATTCTTGGTGGGATGAATAAAAATAGTTGGACATTTGTCTTAGAACAGCTATAATTCAGTTATAGCTTCACAGCTGTTATTTCATGTCATTCTAGACTGCCTGGGGTATCTCACTCAGAATTAATAATGCATACAATATTATCAGCACAGAAGAATGGATTTAGAACAAAAAACATGAGTTGAAATTCAGTTTTTCTCAAAAAGAAGAGATGTTGTTTTCTCTGGGAAGGAAAAAATTAATCAGATCTATTTTCAAGGTAGAGTTGTTCATTACTTGTCTCATATCAGCACAACACTTCTGTTTTTTTCTTAGTACATTAGGAAGCTGGATTATAGAAATGTAGATGTACTGTGAAGGTCTGAGAATTATTTTGCCTGTAGCTTAACGCTGCTGACCCCTTCTTCAAATGGAGCCCACCGTTAAAATCTCTTATTTATGCAGTTAATACAGTTCAACATTATTATGTGATGCTGTTGACCTGAGTGCAGCCAGCGGCTGTAACCAGGCAGAGAGAATTTGTATAAATATGCAGTGAGTAATGGCAAGCATGCCTTAAGCCTGTGCCTTCGCAAATTCTATGAATTTTCAATGTGCTAAGTGTAGTACAATTTATTTGTTCACAGAGCAAGGCGAAGCTTTGGAATCGAAAACTGTTGATATCCTTTGTTTAAAACAAGAAAGTGCAGTCAAAACAAACAACTGGCATTTTAACAGGAATGCACAGAGGAGCAGTCACATCCACTCAGAGTCACCAGGGCTTTTCCTCCTCACACACTATTAGCTCACCCTCGCCTCAGAGAAGGGTTTGCTACTCCCAGCATGGAAATGCAGTTGTGGCTCCAGCAGCACACTCTGCCTTCCGCACTCCAGAGATGTTTTGCAGTGTTGGGTCGTGTGGAGAGAGGGTGTTGTTCACCTCTCTGCCTCATTTCTTAATGAGTAAAGTGACAGTATTTTCCTCCTCTGTAGAATAATATTAATTTATTGAATGAAAGGGTTTTTAGGAATATTCTTCCTTTCTTTTCATCACTGTGGTTTTTTTTCCATTATTTCCATGATGTGGAGTATACCTTGATAACTCAGCATAATTTTGGGGTACTGTCTCTCATGAGGGGATCTATTCTTAGATATTTTCTCATTTGTAAGAAAGGTTACAGGAAGAAGCAACTGAACTTAGACTGGAGCCAGGATTCCAGAGCAAGGACTAATAATCCTGACTTTACCATTAAACTCTGCTTTTGCTAATCAAGTTATGCACTTTGTTTTCCGAAGAAATCAGTTTGGATTTGTGTTAGTAGGAGTAGTTGAAAACTGCACAAAGTCAAGTGTTTTGAGTGCGAAATCTCTGTGTAATTATATCAGCATTTTCCTGAAAATATAATTTTGCCCATCTATGGCTGTTTTGTTCATTTTTCTCCACTCGTTGTTAATGGAAGCAGGAAAAGAGATAAAATAGATGACTTCTTAGTAAAGCCAGGTCACGTGTCCTAGGGCAAAACCTTTCTACTGCAGGGACCAAAGATGACATACATCCAGCAGAAAAGTAGACTCATTTTGAGGAAYACCGAGAACAGAAGGAAGAGGGGAGTAACGAGTCTCTTGACAATTGCAGAAATTGCTGCTGACAAGAGAGATTAAAATACTTTAGAGAGAAATCTGACTATGATTCGCAGAAGGTAGGGAAGAGGTGAAACAAGGAAAACCAGAGATCAGGGAGAAGCCTTTGCCTTTGTTAAGCTCACCAAAGTTCTGCCTGTAACTGCATATTTGTTTGCACTCCTTTACCCTTTATTTCCCATCACTTAGAGTCAACCAGGTGATGTTCTGCAGATAAAAGGCAGTGCTGCTTCACATCTGCTGGAGGCCTGTCTTTTAAACAGTGAGGTGATTCAGTAATGTTAAAAAGGAAGACAACGAGTAACTTTTATGGCCACGCCTTTTTAGTTTATTTTTAAACATTCCTCACTTTTACACTTTTTTCCTTTGTTGTTCGTTCTCAATTGAGTGCCCCAGCAAGGAATAGAGAGTAACTTGTGACTGTCTCTTTGTGTTGATGATTTCATTTAAACCCAGGCAATAAAWGGGATACAACAGACTGTAAATCACATGTAAAAATCTGTAGATGAGAGCTGTGACCAGCAAGGGTGTGCTCACAACTCTCATTTAAATCTACCATCTGAGAGATGTCTAGAACCACCACTGCTAAAAAGCAACACCTCCAGGAACAAAAGGAAATGGGTTGGTAGGCACATGCCCAGCTAACTTCAACATCATAAAAGGAATAATTATAAATCGTTATTCACTCAATAGCAGTAAAGTTAAGCTTGCTATAATACCTTTCATCTATGTGTATGTGTAGTTTATAATGAATTCCTTGCTGAACGGAGCCTGAGAGATACCCCAGGAAGCAGAGCAATAGCTTACAAAACAACCATGAAATCAATCTGTAACCTGGGGGAGTTGAGGTCTTTTTTTTACCAATATAATTGCACGTTACAATAATACATACTATCCTAGAACAAGGCATAAATTCAATTCACCTAATTTTAAATACTGTTTTTACAATTCTCCTATGCTATTTTCTAATTATTTCAGGTGAGACTAATAAAAAAAAAAGAAAAGAGGAACTCTTGGAAAAAGGTAAATAATTCAGTCTAGCCTAGCATGAATAACTAAGCTGCAAATGACTGTAAACTGAGAATAAAAAGGATTTGAGAGAAATGGTTTTTTCTACTTGAAGTCAGGCAATAGAAACCATAGTGGATATTTCTGTGCTATTGTTACACAGGCTTTACCTGACATCAGGAATATGATTTATTGTGGTTGAATAGAGGGGAAATCCTGTTGTATTGTCTTCTGAATTATTGTCATATCTGATCACAAAAGACAAAATGGGATAGTACAACCAGATCACAATTCCCTCCAAGATTTCCTGGTCTGCAGGCCCCGGGCAGCGGGCTAAAATTGGGAATTTAAGGCTGTGAAAAGTCAAAAGGATGAGAATTGCTTACAGGACTTGAAGGCTCAGACCCATGTGAGCCATTTAAATCTTGTCTGCTGAATACACGCCAGGGAACTCTTCCTACTCTTCCCCTTGGTAAAAATCCATTTTAAAACGCTTCAGTCAGGAGTGAAGTCCCTCCTCTTGCCAGTGCCGAGGAAAGCAGCAAAATTGCCCTGAAGAATTGTGTGACTCCTGTATTTCTGTACCTATTCCCCACCATCTTTCAAACTATCTGAAATATCTTTTTCAGGCTTTTTCTCAATCTGAAAAAAAGATTCCCTTGTGTAAATTTGGAGCCTTGCAGGTTGCTGGGATCTTCTTAAGTTTTAAAAAATTTTTATCTCAAAGAAGTTTATTATTAATAATATACTAGAAAAGCCAAACAAAACAAACAAAGAATTGATTGGAAAAATAGACATTTCTCTTTTTATCCATTTCTCAGCAGCGCTGAGTCCCTCTTGGCCCCTGTTTAAATTTCTGGCAGAAAGGAACAGACAGGCAAGCAGGTCATGGTAGGTGTTCATAGTTACATTTGACCTAATCATTTGTCCCAAGAGCGACTCTGTCACTTGTCTCACAGGCATTTCCCCACACCCTTGCCAGCTGATGGCCTCTGTCTGTGATCCAGGCCCGCAGCTAGGTCTGTCTYTTCCATCTTCCCCCATCACGGGTATAAAACACACTTTTTATCTTCTCTGATTGCACCCCAGGTTTCTCTCTCTTTTTCCTAAGCCTCTCCCTCTGCTCCAGACCTCCCTCCAGGCAATGCCACTGCTGTTCAGATGCCTTTGTTTCACTCTCCTGAGCTCATCCTCGTTAGCTCCATGTAGTTCATCACCTTTGGACTGGTCCACTTTCTCCTGTGGTGTGGGCTATCTCCTCTTCCTCTTAGCTTCGTTCCCCTGCAGCTGCTTCGTCAGCTGTGTTTGACTGGCCTGGGSCTCAGGAAATTATATCTTCATATCCTTTCTGGCCCAGACAGTCTCATCAGTTTTCAGTGGAAGCATTTTCTTGAGTAGTACAAAATTCATAGTAAATAAATAAGGGGTAATGAACAAGGGATAAATCCCATGTCATTAAACAATTATATGATGCACTAAAGCAATAAGAAATATAATCACTATTAAGGAATTACTGTGATAAGGCAACCAAGTAAGTATTTATTTAATCATTGCTTTTTGTCAATGATTGGTTATCTGGGCTTACAAGGTTTTCTGCCTTGGGAAGGGCCAAATGGAAACAAATAGTTTTCATACTGTTGGAATTAAGAAAAACAGAGATTCATCTAAGAAACATTCAATTATTCCAGACAGTAGTTAGGAAGAGATTAACTTTTGAACAATRTAATCAGACTAAAAATAAAGAAACTAAACCAACCAAATTTATCACAAATGACAAAAAAGTATCTCACGCAGAATCGTGCAAACTACTGAAAGTCTGAATTTGTTATCCAAGAGATAAACCTTTAGGCAAAGATAGGGCACTTMCTAGAACCATTTGGTTTTCATTAGCCTAAATCTGCCTGACCTGTTCCTCTCTTTATGTCCTATAAAATATCCTCTTATTATGCAGTATTAGCAGATGAAATTATATTGCCTCTTTGCGCTTCAGAATTCTTGGTACAAGTCAATGAAAATTATCAAGTTCTCCAGAATCCCATCTGGGAAGTCTGTCAGCTTCCATGTCTGGAACGTGCTCCCAGAAAATACGCTGCAGAAGGTACCAAAGAATAGGGTTAAAACCATAAAATATTTCCTCCAAGGTAGCCAGGAATGCTTTGAAAGCAAGGAATTATTTGATTTGATAAGGTATGACTGCTGAAACATCTTAGAGAGATTATAAAAGAACCAAAGAGGTCTCAAAGCAACAGCAGTACCTTTGACTGCCTTACAAAGCATCAGAGTAGAGCTGGTCTGTCTGCATCTGAAGGCTCAGTTGCTGTAAACATCTGTTCAGGCAGGTGACACTGATCTGTTCTAATTTCCCTTGTCTAGGGAAGATCGAGATGGTGAGTTTGTGCTTTGAGTATCCCTAACCCATCTATACAGGTTTGGGTAATGAAAAAGGTGAAATTGCTTTTCTTACAAAATTAAACCAGTATTTTTCAGGGGAAGTGTTTGCAGAGATGTTTCAGCTATCCAAAAGTAAATTCACTTCCCCTTCAAGCTCTGTATAAATAGCCAGGTAAATAACAGCCAGTTTCTCAATCAGTAGATCTCAAATAAAATTATTCTTAAGTGTTCATCCCATTCCAAAGCTTCTGGTGTATTCTGAGAGTCCTACATACAGATGACATTCAAAATTTATTGTAAAACCACTWCTATTATCTACGCCTAAAATTCAGACATAGATCCAAAACTCATTGTATCRTCTTAATCTGTTGTAAATTATCATTATTCCATTTTTGTGAATGGGAAAGGTCAGTCATTATGGCTAAGGATTTGTCCATAATACATTAAATTTTTACTACTACTCAAGTAAGGAGTAGGTGTTTTGTGTTTAGAATGCATTTGAAATATTTTGAAAATACATGGTTGCAGAAAGTGTTGAAAGGATCCTCCAAAGGTGGTGGAAGTTTCTAGCATGTCATGCAGACCTATGGCTATCACACATTTATAGTGTCACTAAGAACTGCTAAACAGAAGACATACACTAAACCGGAAATGATTCCATGGAAATTCCTAGTAATTCAAATGATAGGAAACACACACGTCTTTACCCTGTTTGTTTGATAAATATGTGTCTTGTCATAAACCCCAGACCACTTAGACTGTTTGTGAAACCAAKCAGCCAAGGGCATTACAGCAAAGTCAGCACTCCACTAACATTTGCCATGAGATTTTACAAATGCTATGGCAAACAACCTAAGCTTGATGACRGTGTCGTGTTCTTCCCAGGCTACTGGAGCAGCTCCCCAGGGCCACTTGCCTTCTAGGAGTGGTTACTTATTTCCCTTCTGCCCAAGCTCGAAGGTAAAAAGGTATTTCTTCTCTCTCCTTAAGAGCATGAACAAGCTTGTCAAGAGCCACTTCTTGTTGCAGGTRTTTGGTTTGCCAAACCTGTTCCCCTTAATGTACCTGAAGGATCCTGGCACTGTCTCCTCAGTGGTGGCTAATTCATCTCCYGGGCTTGCCATCACCCACAGGCTGAGGCAAGGAGCCTGAGGCCTGCTTTGCAAAAATGAAGGGAGCCTCAATAACATGCAAGGGGAGAAATATACTGATCTTGGTAAAATTTGATCATAGAAGTATAGAATCATTTTGGTTGGAAAAGACCCTTAAGATCACTGAGTCCGACTGTTCACYCAGCACTGCCAAGTCCACCACTAAACCTGTCCCTAAGTGCCACATCCATGTCTTTCAAATACCTCTGGGCACAGTGGCTCCATCACTGCCCTGGGAAGCCTGTTTCACTGACAACCCTTTCAGCAAAGAAATTTTTCCTAATTCCCAAYGTAAACCTCACCTGGCACAGCTTGAGGCCTCTTCCTCTCATCCCTTCACTTGTTACTTGATGTTGGTTATTTTTCTTGTTAAAATTACCATAAATGGGGAGGTGGGAAAATTTTCCATTAGTACTTCTTTCGTAAGACTGAAATGCTGCAGCATGCATGGCTATGAGCATGAAGGATGGGATCCTAAAGGACTAAGGGCAGGAAGATTTGTAYTATCTTCAAAACAGTATTCTCTCTTAGGCAATATAAAACCAGAACTGAAAGTTAAAAGTTTAAAATTCATCCATCAACACAGTAAGGTCCAGTTTTTTTAGATGAAACTCCACCAGTAGCATTCCTCCCACCCATAATTCTGTGACAACATTGGAACTGAAAAGTCCCAGGTGGTAAATATGATCCTGTATACTTGAAACTGAGAAAGAGATTTTCTCCCAGGCTTGAAGTGGCAGGTTAAAGAATTTCCTTTTCCAAACGCAAATATGAAATTTCCAGAGGGACACTGTGGACAGTTTTATTAGCCATCTGCTTTACAATAATGTACCCACTGACAACCTGATTACTCTATGCAAAACAAGATAAATGATAGTACTATATGGGTTCAGAAAATAGGACAGATTTTGATTTTATCTCTGCACTCCAACATAACTCCATTGATCCTCTGGACTTATTTGTTATTGTACTGGTGTGAAATCCCATTTTTAATTTTGAATTTGAACAAAGAAATATATTCCACTGTAAGGGGAAAGCAAGGTCATAGTGGGGGTGAAGAGAAAAGAACACTCAGTGCATGCAGTTCACAAAGTAATCCCTCCTGTGCTTTGCACATTAAAGGAGGACTTGCCAGGTCACAGAGGAGCGAATCCACTTCTGAGGGTAAAGTAAACATTTGTCTCCTAATTAAGAGTTTCTGCTATTAAGCTTTTCACATATTTGGAAAGCAGAAATGCTTTAGGTGGAATTTGTACGTGCACTGGTGCAGCACACCCTGCAGCCCATGGTGCAGACCATGGTGGGGCAGCTGTGCCCCTGCAGCCCATGGAGGGCCACAGTGGAGCAGAAATCCACCTGCAGCCTATGGAGGACCTCACACTGGAGCGGGTGGATGGCCATATTTTAGTTCTTTATTTAATAAACTTTATTTAGTTGTACAAAATCCCAACTACCTCTCTGTGCAGGTACCTGTTGAGCATCCCACCACGCTAATTTGTGATACAACAGTAAATTACAATGAACTTAAGAGTACTTAAGCTGCCGAAAAATGTTCCTGGAAAGATAATTGCATGAGATAAAACCACAAGCATTTTATTTTCTCCAAATTTCTAATCTATTAACCTGTGGTACAAGTTGGGCGTCCTTCTGTTTTACCATTCTGGGAATGAAGTAGGATGGCCTGCAGTTATTACCGGCAACTCTATATCACATTAGTATTCTTTGGGACTATATAAGGATCTCAAAAAGATATACCAAAGAAAACAGAAGAGTAATGAAGACGAAAGACCAAACCGTGACAGTGCAATACAGAGGAGTGAGAGGCGATTTTCAAAAGCAGTGCCAGTTCATATAGAGACAATCAAAGTATGGAGCTATTGATGTTTCTATTCTGCATTACTTAAGCATATGTTCCAATATTTTGAAGCATGTGACTCTCTCTTATCCAAAAAACAAATACAAACCCACACATAGACATACTCTCAGGTCTTTCATCAGACTGAGATCCCACTTCATAATTTGGGCTATACCCTAAGGACTAAAATATTTCCTTTGGCCATTCCTAGCGTGCTCACCATGCCATTTCTGAACACTTGCCAAACTGTGTGCCCTTTTGTTGTGCAGGGTAGTTTAAGAGGGAATATAAGGGCAGCAGACATGACTTAAACGATGTCTGAAGGACTGATCCAGATTTGATTGATGACTTATCTTTTAAAGCCTTATAATCTGCTGGGCAGAATTTTGTAGGTCGTCATCTGCCTTCAGAGTCAGATTTTGTAGTGTACCATTTTATAACTACAGCCGAGTGATTTATTCATGGGAGGAAACGATCAAATATTAACCATTTCAAAGAGGTAAAAAAAAAACTTTGTGTGAGTAAGGCAAGCATTTGGAACAGCAAACCTGATGAGTGAACACTTAACTACATGCTCCTTAATCTTGGTTAAGTAGTGCACCATAGTTGTGTCATGGAAAAAAATCTGGAGTACTTTAGCACACCGCCAGTGATTTTTGTGCTTTATGAACTGTACCACAGGTAATATGTACAATCTGAAATGTTTGTGAAGCCTTAAGATTTAGGCTACCCAGATCTAGTGGTACTAAAAGTGAAATGTGGTCACAGTGGGACTACTCCTTTTGCCTTCAGACAGTAAGAATTCAGTCAGATACAGTCTACTTGAAATAAAAGAAAAACTACTGGGCGTAATAAGCAGACTCGGGTTTTTTTTTCATTTTTTCTTCATTCTTCTAATATTCCATACATATTTCAAGGTGCTTGTCTCTTCCAACATCACAGAAAGTTATTATGTGAGCCCTTCATCTGCCCCCAAAAGGAATTCAGCATTTCAAGAAAGCCATTAAATTATGCACCATGTTAGCCTGTGACCATCTATTCTTATCTCTACTACAGTTGCTGCCTATCTTCTTTCTGCTCCCATTTCACTGCTTTCTTCCCCCCACTGCTTAGTTTTGTCCTAGTTGAAATTCAATAGCAAGACCTTTGGGAGAAGGATCAGCGCCTCTATTGATACAGTTCTGTGATCCRTGAGAAAGCCAGGGAAAATAGATTTGAATAAGAGTGGTACTACTGATGATTTTATACACCTGTATCCTATCCTTAATGTTTCACTTAATGGAAGTGGAAAATTATTTTCTTGCTAAAACTATTTGGAACATGAAGAAGAAAAACATGTTTGATCTTAAGATTTCTAAGTTCATCCAGCAGGTTCTCAGATGGAAGACACTTGTATCCTGAAAGACACAGTAGATTCAAAAAGGAGACTGTTTATTTTACTTCTATAAATCATTTTTGCTCATCCCAGATTTAATATGAGACACATATATGTGCTTGGTAAGTCTCCTTCTAAAAAGACTCCCACCTCAGAAACTCCACTTTGGACCTGAAATGTATTTTGTTAAATATTTTATTGATCCTGTCATTTCACTAAACATCAATCAGCTATTTCTCCCCAACTGCCCCCCCCCCCAAAAAAAAAATTCCTGAAAGCTTTTCACACAGTTTGACTGGTGAGATAATTAATGCATTCCAGCAGAAATGTGATGGTGTTCACAATGCATCTTACCATGTATTTAAACCAGTCCCTCTTTGGTCTGCCGACAATATAAAGGCAGATATGTAATGGGAACTTTTCAATTGGTCTAAATATTTTAAAGTGGCAGGTAATGTACTTGCCTGATTCCCAGGAAATCCAGGTTTTTGATTAGCTAGAAGAACTTCAGGAATGGGGTCTCTGAACTTGGATGCTTCTGTTCTCCATGATCAATTGGGAAACGTGGAGAGGCTGCAGAGGCTTTTTCACTTTGGTGAGGAGATGTGTGGGAGATGTGTGCAGATGTCTTTGTAATTTCTTTGACAAGGATAGATCCAAGTTACATTAGGGGAGTATTTTGGAGCTTATTTAGGATCTTTGAAATTTAAGAGATTTATTATTTTCACATGATCCCACTCTGCCATAATGCAGCACTTGTCTCTTAGATGGTGTTTTTTATTCAACTTTTGTCTCCTTTCCAGGAAAAATAAAGCTCCTGTGCATTTCAAGCTGTGAACTCCACTACAATGTGTAACAGCTCGTCCTTTGTCATGCAGGAGCTCTTTATCCATCTTTTGGTCTGATAATCTGTCTTTAGGGGCACCGCTGAGCCTGGTCTATGATGGGAACCACAATGGTGTGTTTGTTTATCAGTGCCTAATAACCCTCCTCTGGAGCTAACCTGAAGAATCAAGGATTAAAATAGACAAGCCTGGCAGAGCCCAACCACAGAGCTATTGTGCAATGACGGAAAAGCCTGAAAGGTCAGCTGAGGAGTCAGGTGGTCTGAGAAGCCCTGTGGTTGGGCAGGCTTTGTGGACAGCAGCTACTCTCCACGGACATCGTGTGGGTGCTTCCTGCAGAGCTGTCTGTTTGAGCAAACCAATAATAACCTGATACTGGGAAGGACTGAGAGCCCTCAGGTGATACTTGTGCAGATGTGGTGCCTTTCGCAGGATCAGACCCAAGAGCAGGAAATTATCTTTGGAGCTCTTTCATTTAAAATAGAGCTGTATTTCTTTAGTGTTTAAGACTCTACCAGGAATTGTACTATATATTCATGGTCTTTAGATTAAAAAAATCTGGTTTCTATTAGTGAGMATATGAACTTCACGTCCATTGAACAGAATATATCTGTGGGAAGGGGAAAGTAGATTATACAGTAAATATATGCCTGTGGGACTGTGAAGAGTGAATTGTTAAAAGGCTCCAACATGTAGTGGATGCGTAAATACCTTACAAAAGTCTGAGATGCAAAGTTAGTGCTGACAGTGTATAGTGCAGGAAGGTAATAGTACCTTTATTGGAGACATCTGCAGCTGAAGGTTCCTCTTGGGATCACCGTTTTCTTGCCCAGGGAATTTGTTGACATGTTGGATGTCAGCATCGTAAGTTTTATGGGCTGGAACAGAAGGGTGTTTCCTGATCTCAGTTTTATAGGCAAAGTCTTTAGTTAGTGATGCAGTGTTTGATATTTTGGATGGACAGGGGAGGGAAGTATTTTGACAGGTCATAGTTGGAGACTGGGTTTCTCTATGTGTGCTGAGGAGAAGTACCCTGGTGCAGAATACCCTTGACATTGCATAAAGTGTTAAATGTTAGCTTGAAATCATCTGTACTACTCTCGGATTTCAGGAAATATTCTTAAGCAGTTGTTAAATTTCAGAGAAATTCCAATAATGTTGCATTCTATGTCAAATATCAATGAAAGCAGCATCATTAATGACACACTAATGAATACCACATGAATTAATAATAATCGGCTACTTTTTGAAGTCTCCCTGGCTTCCAGCTGTCTCTTAAATCACTTCAAATAATTAATTGCTTAATGCTTTTCACCTTTGACAGACAGAAATAAATTGCAGATTAAAAATACCTGTGTTGGCAGTGGGCAGAGCAAAGTGGAATGGCTGTTTGCTGCTAATCGAGAGGGATGCTGCATTTTGCCCTGCTGAGCCTGCCTTGCCCAGGTAGTAATGCACAGATTAAGGGAGGCTGATATTGCTCATTTCAGTCAGAAATTCATCTAGAGCCAGAGTTTTTGCAGCTGTTTCTCCTCCACAGAGCTGAATCAGTACCTCTGAAGTGTCCAGTCCTCTCTTTGTAGCACTGCTGGAGGACAATCAGTGGCCATGACTTTCCCCTTTGGCTTGTTTGTGTCAGTATGTGGCAGGGGTGTCAGAGGTCTTTTTTAGGGTCATTTCTCTGTTGAGAACTGCCCTGACATTACCTCAGTCATTAAGTGACCAAGCAATTGCAAGAAATTCCAGTCCCACCAACGTGGGACAAATATGAATGACAGCCTCATGTGAATGCAAACATCTGAATATAACATTGTTTATTTCTGGGAGCTGTCTGGCCCTGAGGATTTTAATATTTTTATTCTTTTTATTTACAGATACTAAGGAACTCAGTTGCTTGGAGACCTGCATCTTTCTACCTGTGCTCAAAGCAGGTAAGGTCAATTATTCAAATAAAGTTGTAGTGACCAGAGAATGCATGGGAAGCACCTTAATTTTTAATCAGTTTGAAAATGGGAAAGTCAGTCACGATTCTTTCTTCTCAAATGACTTAAAGTTGCAAAATGTGCAGTCTTGCCATTTCAAAAAGTATGGGAAAATGCCTGAAATATGTTGTGGCAGGAATTCTTTCCTGCTGTGTATTCTGCTCTATTCCACAAGTGCCAACCRCATTATAGTGCTGGATGCAAGAGTATTCTGTTTGTAAATATTAGAGCTGCTGATACCAGTATATATTGTACTGCCTAGGCAATGCATAAGCTTAATTTATTATTTTTTAGTAGCTTTTTAGAAAACTGTATTTTATGGTTTTATGATAGAGAATACAAGAGAGAGAAGCCATGGGTGCTCTGTGATTCAAAGGGAAGGAAAGCCCAAATGCCTGGTTTTTTTAGCCCCTGATAACTGCAGCTCACAGCATTCAACTGCTAATGCAGAATTTAATCCTAGTTCTGCATTTTCCCTTTCTCAGCCCATTAACTGTGATACAGAATGGCAACTCCTACTTTATTCCAAATGCATTTTAAATGGACACTTTCAAGCTTTAAAGTTACTAGAGGAGTTCTTCACGTAAAATGACATTACCCTGTGTAAGTGGGAAAAAAATGGAGGGCAATAGGAATTTGTTGTGATAGAGAGTATAAGCTGGTAGACTTTCAAACCTGTAAAACACTGGAAAAGACACTACAGTTCAAAAAAAAAAAAGTTTCCTTCTGCATACTTTTGTGCCAGTAATCACCACAAATTCCTTGCAGAAAATTCCTCAGGCAAAGTTGTTCCTCACAGGTATAATTATGCCAGGTAGAAGGAGCTGCAGGGGCCAGTTCCCAACCTGGAGGGCCTGTGCTCTCCTGAGGTCAGGCCYGTGGCAGGAGCAGCTCCAGCTCAGCACTGCCAGGCTGCCCCTGCCTGGAGGATTTTGGAGAGTGTGAGAGCCCAGCTTTTTGGGGGGAGACAAACAAGGTCGGGAGTCAATGGCAAAGAAAACACAGGTGGTGAAAGGCAGTGGTGGAGCAGCAAAAGGGCTCCTGGCACAGGTGACAGTGCCTGGGAACCACTCCTGCCCAGCTCCTCAGCCCCATCCCAAGTGAGGTGCTGGCACAGGGACCAAGAGGAGAAAGCAGAGCCCCCACTAAATCCTGCAGAGAATGACGGTGAGGAAAAAATTTACAGGGAGGGAAAGTGACAGAGAAGGGAGATGTGGTCTAGTAAAAGCTTATGAAACAGAAACAGGAAAAAAAAAMCAAAAAAAAAAGCAGCAAGGGGGGAGAAAAAAAAGGGAGGGCAAGCCAACTAAAAGCAAAGTAATAACAGCATAAGACATAAACTCAGAAATTTTTTGCACTGGTATTACAAAATAAAAAATCCGCTGGGAAAGGAGGGCAAGCACTGGGTTGAGACAAGAGGCAAGATTTCTCTGTGCCTGAAAGCATATTTTTGAGATGAATTTTTTTTATGCATCCMTACCCTTTACCTAAGTGCAGTTAGAATAGTTTGAGGCTTGTTGGCTATGAAATGTATTTATGATTTTCTTCTGCCAAATAAATGTTCAATTTTGTTCAAAAATTGTTTTCTTTATTTACCCAGGGCAGGTACTTATAGTGCTAAAGCTAAATGTCACTCTGATCTGCTAGAAGTATTTTATTCAGGGTAATAGCCCAATATCTTTAAAATTCAGTGTATTATGCTTTATTTTAAAATAATGGGCAATATAGCTGTATTTCGCAGTGAGTAAGTGTATTAATTATGAGACAAATCACACTAGATACTGTTTGCTGCTCAATTTCCTTTGAAATTCAATGAATAATAATTTTCTTTAAAATAGAGGACATTTTTAACGCATCCAACAATGATGAAGTAGAATAATTACAGGTAATGTATTTTTATTGAAATCTGAATGACTACACTTGTCATTGGATCTCAGAAGCATGCTATACTCATTTGAATTATGTAACATAATATATATCAACTAATTATAGATTTGTTCCATTCCTAATAAAGAAAATCAACTTAGAATTTCATCAGACCCAGTTTTCCTGAAGTGTCAGAGGTAAAGCTTCTCTTGACCTAATGAGACCCATGTTCATTCTGCACTTTAAGGCAGGAGCAGCTTGTTTACCCTAAGACTTCTGCAAAACAGAATATACAGGGCTAGAAACTCCACACTACTGTGAAAGGCAGCTGCTTGCTCTGCCCCTGGTGTGAGATTCTCGCTTCTTGATTACTTGGGTGTCACCTGCAGACACAAAGGCTCTACCATGGTGCTCCACACCCATCACCAGGAAAAAAAAAATCAGAGGCTGTTGTTATAAGTTTCAARTTTTCTTTGTGTAAACCTCAATGTTCACTTAAACTTAGCTGTTTAAGCACTTATACCTGCCACTAAATTCCTTTGCTGGAATATTAATGGGAAGGGAGCACAAGGGGTACAATCAGTCTAAATTAATTTCAAAATTCAAATAAAGGCTCATGCTTAGGTTGTTTTTCTCCAGGACTCACCATTTCTAATTAGGATGCAATATGACATGTCCTGTTTTCACATTTCATATGCTGCATATTTCAAGTAGAAAATCTAGACTCTCGAGATGAYGGCTGGCAACTCGAGAGAAAGAAAAACATAAACAACTCAGAGAAAAAATGAAAATAATAAAACTACTCTTGAAAATATTCCAAGGGTAAGTCAATTCAGAAATATGCTCAAAATATGGAGTGTGAGCATTAGTTTTCCATAATACAGATAGAATCAATGCCTGCAGAATATTGATTACAGATTAAGCTCACCTTATCAATAAAGACCAACTTTTGCAATCATCTTCTGAGGGATCCATCATGCAGTTCTGTCAGTCCTGAAAAAAATCTTTCCATTGTTAGGAAGGTTGCATTTTTCACTAACAGAACCTGAAAACAGTTTCTCATCAACTCAGTTCCTCAAGAAACAGCTCCTATGTTTTTTTCCACTTCTTAATCTATAACAGTATTCCCTGTTTTAGAAATTAATATCAGATTCTTAATCATTATTGAAAAAAAAATAAGTTAAGAAATAATAAATTATACTGAAGATTAAAGGGCACAATGAACTCTGTAAGGAAATACCAAACTATGTATCAAAACATAAATACTCTTAAGAAGGCCAAAATACACATCTGTCTATTCAGGCTGTGCAGTACACAGTCCTAAACACATATCTGTAATTGGAAAAAACATAGTRAAACTAATGTGATGTTCAGATCTTATTCTGTTCCTACAATCAACTGGTTGATCCAGCACACATTTAAAGAAAAATATTTCCATTTGGCAGCAAACAGCTGCCAGTGGAAGGAGCATCAAAYAATGGCTTAGTGATTATTTAAAACAAGCCTTGAAGTATTTTGGTCTTAGATGGGTCATAAGACTTAGAGCAAAGCACAAGTGTTCCAGGTGGATGGGAAAAGGCGTTTATGGCACAACATGGCACAAGTCCTCTAACCAGAGCTAGGAAGGACCACACAATCCTTGTCTCAGCTGTGGCTACTCAGAGGTTTCCTCTGAAGGTGCTCTACAGATGTCCAGGGATGAGTTGTGCTGACAAGTGCCCTAAGKCTGGATTCAGCTCAAAGGCTCATTTGACACATACTCAAAGCCCACAGAAGGAAAAACTGAACAAATAAAAACACTCCATCTTTTCCCTTAGACATGAAGCAACAGATCAACTTGTTTTCAATAGTTCAAGACCAAACTGAGGCTGTGTCCCAAACGGGCATGAAAATTGTATCATTCAAATAACCTGTGAACTCCAGTTACAACTCTACAAGTGATACCTTTACTCCTGTAATCTGCAAGTATAGGAATTGTTTGTGTTTGATTTTTACCAAATCCAACAGCAGCATAGGGCTTGATCATTAGCACTTAATTTAAGGAGGCATCAAGACCTTCAGTAATAGTAAGTGTGTTATCAAGGGTAACTGCTCATTTCATTAGCTTGTTTTCAAAATTGTGCAATTCTTATTCAATAGGATACTGCTTTTGTCAAGCTAGTTTATTGATAGCTTAACAAATTAAAAGAGGCATTTCATTCTTTTCCCTGAAGAGAAAGGAAAAACAAAAGGATGGAAAACAATTAAGAATGGAGAAATGAATAACAAGCTGCAATTAGTTGTGCAATAGTGAAGTATTACAGAGATTTCACTTTGCACTAGAAGGACCAGCTCTCAAAAAATGTCCTGGAGAATAAGATCCTTTAAGAAAGCAAACATGCATTATTGAGTTGCTTGGACTAGGAAATCACTAGGAAACAAAGAGATTTGTCTCTCTGCTATTCAATTTAAAAGAGCTTTTGAATCTTGGTTTGCTCTTATCTTAGTGGCATCTAAGAAGTGTTTTAGTTATTATCAGAAAGGGTTTCTACTAAGTCCAGACCTCTTTCTAAAAACATTTCTCCATTTGAGAATCTCTCTCCCTTTCAGACTTCCCTAGCTTTAAAAAAAAATGTTCAACTTTAAATCTCATCTGGTAATGGAATATGCTATTAACATGACAAAAGCAAACTTCATTTATTATAAAATTATGCTTCACTGCAATTATTTAGAAATGCAATATGCCTATAAGTGCATTTAAATTACGGTAAGCAAAACAGCACTTTATGAAGAGTTGGGTAGTGTTGGGCTTGGGGTGGTTTTTCTTTTTAATGGACTGTACCACCCACTAAAAGATTTCTGGTTTCTTGGATGATTCATTAATGCTTCCTTCATTTTCCAATTTCTATGGGACCATCTGGCCTATCTTTGTAGAAAGGCATTTAGCTGTAAATATATTTTACAGTCTTTCTCAATTTAAAAGTAGTTGCCCAGCTGCTTCACAGAAACTGTCAGCAATTGGTAAACTCCTCAGAATTGCCAGCCTTCATTAGTAATCCAATCAGGATGTAGTTTAAAATACTGCAAATCAGATTATGCTCCATTGGACAGGAATTGGAGTGACATGATGTGCTGGGTTATCTTATTTTGCATCTGTGATTGCCTTTAATCCAGGAGATGCATCCACTTTCCTTTGAGAGGAAGGCACTTAGGCTGGAACTGGCTGTCCCTATGCATGTATGTGGTCCTGTGTGGGTTCCCCTGAAAAGACCTGCTCAGGTTTTGTCATTGTCCTCGAGTTGAAGTCAATGTCAGACACTGGTAGCATGAGTTATACGCAGCACTGGCTGTGCTTTTGAGTTCCAGTGTTATGTGATTTAGATTAACCAGAATTTTACATTTGAGATTTCTGATTTCTGTGAATTTTAGATTGGTCCTGTTCTCTCTCACTATTATCATCTGTACTTTAAAAACCACATTTCTTTAACAGCCAGCAGTGCTTGCTGGTAATAAGGTAAGAATGGGGAGGTAAGGCGATGAGGTCGGCACTGGGCTGCATTAATCAGTTACTTCAGTACATCATTTCTGTCATCATGAAAGCCTGGTACTATATGTAGGTGGGAATATTTATAAGAACAGTGTAATTAATATAAAGTTCTACACATGGAGAATCCTGTGCTGCAGATCAAGCTGCACAAAGGCTTGGATGGATACAAAATTCCGTATTTATTTATAAGGCACCTGTACTACTCAAACAAATATTTGCATAGAAAAACTGCCACTTTGCACTGTAGTGTTCGTTCTGGGCTATACCTTCTGCAATATTAGATTTTCTGATGGGATAACTCATGTAGGCCAGTGAGGGAGTAAAATTTACCTCATTTAGCCAGCTGGTGTTTCCTAGGATATTTCACTATGTTACATTCGAAAGTGATTCTGAACTTTGTGCTTTATATACATATTCTGAGTTACTAATTGCTATAATAAAGGAAAACAGGGAGCCCAATACCTGCTGCTCAGCTCTAGAAATTTTATCATTTGTTAAAGTGAAAAGTCTGTTCATTGTTATCAGCTAGATGCAATCAGAGTTGCGTGATAGGTCTTTTATCAGTCATGCTTTGTATGCCTCTAATTAGATAAGCCTTCAGGAACAGCTTTGAAAATATGAAGAGGACATGAAAACTTTATGTAAGAAATTCTGTGAGACATTAATATACTACTTCCAGCTGAACAGAAAGTTTCCACGGTGTGAGATATAAAGGGTAATATTGACAGAATAACGTGTTGTCAGAGAAGTTTGTCTACTCATTATTTTCAAGAGAAATTTAGAAACAGGTAATAGTGTGGAGACAAATTCTGACAGGTCTATCCAGAGTAGATGAAAGAATATAAATTTCTAGACAATCATGTCTTTGGGATCTATTCAGTTAACAGTACAGAGGGAGAACATTTAGGTGAGTGGAGTAGAAGAGACAGCAATTCTACTGGGGTTTGTAATCCTTAAAAGCAAGTTTCACTAGTTTGGTCAAATCTTTAATTGAATAGTAATAAAAAATACTAAAACTACATGTCTCAGTGCTATGAAACGTTAAAAGTTTAGTGAGTAACTTCTACTCTTTATAAATACTGTGATAATATACCTATTTTCTGGCACAAAAGAAAATCATCTTGCAGTTCATTGCATACCGCATTCACGTCCTCCAAGCAATGCTTTTGGTTAGCTTTAGAGAGGAAATCAGGGAGTGCTGGAAGTGACAAGCATCCATTTTCAGATGTTTGGTAGGGGTAGTTTTCGTTAATTAAATCCATTGTTTATGGAGTCACTGGCATTCAGCTAGCAGAAAGTTTCAAGAGAACTACTTTTTTCATAGACGGTTGCATGGAATTATTTGAGTGTGTATGGTTACTTTATTAAATTCAGAGAGCTCTGCTGACTCTGATTTTCATGTTTCTTTTCATTTTTGTCTACTGTCAATGTGATCTGTGAAGAGTTTGGCTTTTCAACTAAATCCCCCAGTTCAGTTCATTCCAGGCATAGTTTGAAGACTCATCCTAGTGGGTAATTGCACATTTCATGGCATTTTTATGAGCCTTTGCTTCATAGCTTGTGGATGTCTGTATTTCCTAAGCTTTATAGTCCATGAAATAAAGGGGTTGTGTTGCAGTACATTCAACAGCTTATACGGAGAACCTGAATGCTAATTTTTAGGAACCAAGAATTTAGACAAGTGACATCATTTTCCTCTTGCAGTGGGGAGCCAGGAATGACTCTACTTTCAGCAACTGGATAGAGCTAGGCTAGTAAAAAGCCTTTGCAAATTCTGTTTGTTCCTAAATACATTATGGCTCCCAGTGGAATTTCCTCCAATCTCTGAGTAGTTAGGAAGGAATTCTGTTTATCTTTTTTGTTGACTGTGAGACCGCCAGGCACAGGCGATTCGAACAAAATAAACAGCAATGTACAACACTTTTTCCACAACTGAAAAACTAACGTGAAGTAGTGATTGTATCAATACACACTCAGTTATCAGAAAAGTAAGCAAAAGGGAAATGAAAAATGGTACACGAAGGGAAGAATGAGAAAAGGAGAAAAATGTGATCCAGCTGCCATCTCCAAAAAATGATCTAAAGGAACAGCTCCTGTCAATCCTCAAGTGTGAGAAAACAGCTCCCATGTTCGTGTGAAGACTGCTATCATCCTGTCCTTGTCACGTTTAAATATTAGGCCTACTTTTGTTTAACTATTCAGTAAAGAGCAGTTATGAAATTTCTTCTCTACTGGATTTGGTGATTGATCCTTTATTCAGATCTTCATAAAATATCCACCAAGATCTACCAGCGATTTGGCTCTTTTCACTGGTAATACTGATGATTTTATTAAAATAAGGGCAAAAGGGAATTGAATACTTTTATCCAGAAAGCCATACTTCAAACCTCTTATTTTATATGTTGTTAAGTGATGCTGCTATGGATAAAGCAATGGATGCATTAGCTACATAGGATATATTCCATAGTTGTGACTTAGACTTCCTCTGTGATTTTATTGCCATAAATGATTGCACAGCATCATAGGGTAATTCACAGAGACTCTGTAATTTCTTCCCTTTCTCTCTCTTTGTCTATTCCTTGTGTCTCTTCTCTCTTTTTCTCTTTTATACAATCAGTAAGAAAATGAGCTAAAAAGATCAATGTTGTGATACTTGCACTTCCACATTTCAGCTGCCAACACATTTTACTCATGGATAAGGCATTACTCAGCCTTAAGAGTTCTCTATTTAATCTCTATACTATTTAGGAGCAAAATAAATGGAAGCAAAATACACGTGCACATATTTACATATATTTATAGATTTACATGCAATTTATATAGCAGTTAATTTTCAGCAAGGATTTTATAGTTATAAAAAAGTCTCAGGAGTTTTATTTGAAAAAAAAAATAAAGAAACGGAAAGCTGATAAAGTATGAAAAATATGATTCTCTAAAAGAATTCTGGAGGAAGATATGAGCTCTTTAGTTTGACCATTAGTTCAGCTGAGGATCTGAAATAYTATTTTCACCCCCTTTGATTATGGGTCATTTACTAAGGGGTTCTAATCTCAGTGATTTCCAGTGATTAAAAAAATGTATCAAAGAAAATGAAAAGGGTCAGTGCTGTATCACTTACAACTGCAAAGGTCTCAGGACCRTATGTGAGAAATAAAAAGCAGTTCTCCACAGACTGAAAGTGTCAGTGGACACCACAGTGACTTTGATCCTGATGTGTCAACAGGAAAAACAAAGTAGCTTTAGAATTTGGACATGAGCTTCATAATTTTGACTGAAATAATAAATTAAATACCAGTTTATTTGGTTTTTCTGCAACCTAGCCCTTGATTTGCTTGTGAATGGTTTGCTCTGTATTTACAAATAGCATTTATGAGCCTCTTTTACAAAGATATTCTTTTTATTCTGGTCTGTGTTTTTTAAACAAAAATACATTAAAAGGGAATATAAAAAATATACAGGTGAAACATAAATTGTAAGTATACTAAGCATCTAAAGTTAATTTAGTATTCAAGGTTTGCTTTGAACCTGTGACACTATGAAGAAAAAATCTGCATCTAAACCATACACAACAGGACATGAATTGATTTTTGTGTTTTCCATTTTACATAGTGGACATTGATTTGCATTCCTAATAAGGCCATTAATAACAGACTGAAAGGAAGGGTAATAGTCATCCGGTATATCTGTAACAAGTAGGAATATTAGTCATTAACTACTATGCCTGTAGTCACTTAGTTCAAATCTGTTTCTAGGTGCCCTCTTACTATGTGCGAACTGAGAGACTGTAGGACAAAAGAGATTGCTGTGAAGTTTTTACTGGTCTAAATAAAAATATTTACTTCAGATATTGCATATATGTGCCCAAAGATAGATGAGAATCAGGAAACTTTAATTTAAGGGAGACATTTTTATTTAGAAGCTTCTTCATTGGGGGAAGAGGAGATGGCTTAAACATGGCGTAAATTCAGTGGTGAAGTACATTGCAATTTTACTGTAGTGAGGAAGCAAGTGAGACAGCAGACGTGAGTTACAAAAGCAGAAAGTATCTGAGCAGAACCTCTACCTACTCAATGTACTTTAATATAAATAGTAATAGTGRCACTGCCAGCTGGAGGGCAGGAACAATTCACCTGAATGGTATTTTGAGCTTTGGGATTCTAGGGAGTTTCAGGGAACGTGGATGAGCAGATGGAAACAAATGAAAATGAAAACTTTTATGGTATGAAATTGCATGAAAAGGTGTGTTGCATGATTACCATTGCAGCATAGCTGGGAACATAATCTAGGTGCAGAAGGCACAACTACTAATGAGGAAAGGGCAGAGATCATAAAACTTAACACATTCRGATTCATTAACAAACCATGCATATGTTACCAATCTTCCTGTTGTCAGTGTACTCATAATTTTTCAAGACACAAAGATAAGCCTAAGAGACACTAAAATGTAAAATGTTTATGCTGTAAATAGTGCTTCTATAAATGCAGAATAATGGAATTTCATACCTACCTGTTTCACATAAATATTAAATAGATGAAATGCTACATAAATGAAATCATAAATCTCACTAATATAATTATTAACATGTCTAGACCCCATAACTCCATTGGTTTATCCAAGAACTTTGTTCTTCTTTACTGCTTTTATCTGTGTTGGACACAACTGAAACTGGCTTGCTTACAGTGCCACAAACTCCCAACAGTTGCCTGCATAGTTTCTCTCCAATTTATTATTTATGGTTCCTTAACTAGTGCTATCATTCCAGGTTGGACACACTGCTTCATCTCTCCTGGAAACCTCCGGCAGGGTGCAGTGGGAAAACAGTAACTCTCTTTTTCCATTGTGAACAGTGCTGCCTTGTACTTCCCAAGCCCCTCAGTCCCTTCCTTTCCAGGTGGTTCCAGGGCTCCCTTTCATGTACTTTCACAGTTATTTCAAATCAAAACATTGCTGCTTTCGATCAGTGCTGATGGATGCCTCCATATCCTGTGAGTCTCACAGTCACACAGGCACACTCAGGTTTGTTTTGCCCATCATCTTCCTCCAGTCATTGCACACTTCCCGTCAGCAAGTATGGAAGATCGTATAATAAGGTGCTTTCATCAAATAATAACCACAGGATTTAGTCTGTGCCTTATCCGACTATCGAACAAGTTACCTATCTGCTTAAATGACAGGAACAGTTGCAGACATTATCTGTAATATATGATGATATGCTGCCACAAAGGCAGCAATCTTCTAGCACTCAGAGACTTCCTCAGGACCMTTATGATGCGATGAACAGAAGCAGACAATAAATTCCACTTCTTGCATAGGCTCTCCCTGTCACTACGGGAGGTTAAGCTTTGCTCAAGGTCTAACCAAGTTAGTACCATTTTGCTGTCGAAGCAAAAATAAAATACATAGTTAGACAGTTGCCATGTTCCCGCCTCCTAGTTCTTCACGAAGAGAAAAGAATTTTAGACAGTTTTGTCAGCTAGCTGAGCTTTCTGCTCATTCCTCCTAGGCCTTTTCATAGTTTGGACAACTTCAGAGTAATTCAATGTCAAGGACATTGCTTCGTCTGAAAACTTCACATCTGCCGTTTTCAGAGCACATGGAGCTGTCTCCTGCCAGCTGCAGTACATTAATTTTGAAGGCGTCAAAAAAGGCCACCATAATTGATTGTTTAAACRGAAGTACCTCTTTTCCACACCTGCAGATATAAGTGCGGACCTTCCTTGTCCTGTCAGATCTGACAGCCACCATCACCCTCCCTCAGTCTCTYGCCATCATTTTAAAATCTATTTCATGGGAATTATTTATGAGAGTTGTACCTTAAAGACACTTTTCAACAAAACAAAATGCTGGGTTAGTAACAAAGCTGATAGGCATTACCCCAAAGTGCTGATTGCTCCAGGGCTAGCATTTGTGCTAAGCTTCCTCTCAGGTCTTAACTGTAAGCTTGATAAGACCAGTCCAAAAAATATTGTGGAATATCCTGTGGCAGCTCTATATTTTATTATTTTCTGGATGGCTACTGGTGAAGGTGCAAAGCAAGGGCAGGAGGGGTGATCTCTGACTGGGRACTTGTTTTACCCCAGGGGAAGCAGAGAGAGCGAAGTTTGGTATCTTCCTGGAGCCAACCACCCTCTCCTGCTGACCAGGGAAGCTGAGGAAGGGTTTTCTTCCCCGTTTTCTCATGAGACCCTTCCTTGCCATCAGTCCTAGAATGTGACAAGAATGTCACCAGATGCAACAAGAAAGACAAAGGTCTCTTTCTTTCACTGTATCTGCTCCTAATTCCTGTTTTCGGGGAACACATTGTGTCTCCAGTCTTCCTTAGTTCTTCTCTCCTAAGATTTTTGTTTTGAATTCTCATCAGTATTTCCTCTCCAAGTATCTCTTGTCAATTAAGCACAGTGAGTAAACCCATTTTTGTACAGGATTACTGGTATAATTTGAGTAATGTTTGTCTCTATTATTAGTTTGATGCAATTTACTGAGATGTGATCTGCATATGCGCAAAAAACCAAACCAAAACAAAAAACCTGGCTTTTGCGTTTCTTTGGTACTCTTTCAACTGTGAGGATATTAGTGAAGATCAGGTAATTAGGGCATATATATGGATATGAAATTTATGTTATTTGCACCCTAAAAAAAATTTCAATTTACTTTTGCTTCTACATTTTAAAAGGTTACATGTTATACTGGCCTATATGCTTGGGAGAATAACTCACTCTTGAGGTAAGTGTGCAGGCATAAATTCATTTGACATATTCTGTCTCCATCGTTAGGAATGGCATTGAAAAGAAGGTAACATAATTTTGAAGTTAAAGAATAATATGGGCCCCAGCAACTCAGACAGTAATGAGTCAAAATTGCTATTCATTGTGCAAACTTGAATATGAAAGAAGCCATACCTGAGAAAAGAATCTGAGAAAAAAGAAGAGATAAAATCCAGCATCAGTTCTTATTTCCTCTTTGAAGTCTGATTTTGTCCACAGAAAAAGCATAAAAGAAATTTGGAATGCGTTTTTCTGATGATCAGACTTTTCAGCTGTTGACAATTCCAGGTTTTTGCCTGCTAATACACTGTGTCAAGTGTATATTTAAATATATGTAATTGGAGATCAGGAAGATTCCTTTTAATCTTTCTTAACTCCATTGCCAAGCATAGTGCTGCAGCGTTGGAATGACATACACATCGCTGTTGAAATCAGTAGAGCAGAGAGAATCAGACTAAGGAGACACCATTCTTCATATCCCAGGATGTTCTGCTTCACAAAAGAAAAGAGTCTTAGAGAAGCAGATTTGCCTRAGAATTAACATTTCTGTAGAAAAAATGGCAAGATTTCAGTTTTAAATAACATTTAACAGGATCTTTTTAGCCATGTAGTAGACGAGTTGATATCAAATACTTCCACAGCTCCATAAGCAGGGCAGGAAGAATAAACTGAACAAGTTTCTTTTATTTTCAGGTCACCATTTTCATGATAAGATCACCTTCTCTTATCCTGGGCCCAATGCCCTCTGACCATGTTCTTTTAGATAGTCTCCACGAGGAGGGTTAAATGTATAATGCAAAATACACTTATTCGTTCTTTTTCAGTTTTCATACCCTTGTACTGAGTTGAGATACTTCCCAATATCGGTCCAGCTACCTCAGGAAGAGAGGTATTTGCATTCCTTTGATTAACTCTGGGACAGTTACAGAGCCAGTTGATTCTCTCAGCTGATGCAGCTGTTTATCAATAATAAAGACTGCCCTTATTGCTGAGCAGAGTTCAGCTTCCTTTGTTCTGGCTGTGCTCCGTCACCCTGATGTTCTTACCTAAAATTGATGAGGGCATTTCCCTTGCCCATCACCTGAGAATCACCTTCAACTGTAGGGKTTTGCTGGTTCAGCACACTCACTCCTTCTCAGAAAATTTCCCAGCATGGTGGRTATTGAATTCCTTCATTTTCAGGAAAGAGATTTCCATCTTCTTCTAGCTGTAGTCTCTACTGTCAGGTCATGAATACCTGTTACAACTGTTTAGCTGAGTAAGAAATAAGTCAGTTCTCACTGTGAGTGGATGAAGAAAAAAGAGAACCAGATCTGGGATTGAAGTTAATAGAGTTACATTGTCTCTGTTCTTGGATCTCTATTAAACAGTATTTAGCACAATGCAGCTGCTAATGACTGAAATATTTGGGTTGTTCGTTAATCAAAAATAGCAATGGGCTCATCCAGTTTAAAAATAAAAACATTAAAGCATTTTTCTCTTTCTTATAAATATTGGCTGGATTAATCCATTTAATTAGTTAACTGGAGTTAGCAGGAGTGAAAAGCAGTAGAGGAAAACACTTCAGAAGTTGCAGCTGTGTGCCCAGTGTTCCAACACAGTTTCCTGCAAACTCGTAGCAGGGAGAAAAGGCAGTGGTAAATATTAGGTGACCCAAGAGCTGCTGTACACGTGTCCCGGGTGTCGTAGGACACATCAGCTGCATGTGCCATGTGCTTGGTCCAGGATCRTGTACAGGACAGGGAATGTGTTTGCCTCTAGCCTCTCCTTATTCTCCTGGATGGACACAGAGGTGCAGGATCCATGTTTTTGTCTGGTTTAATGACTAGGTGTAATGGAATATGCTGGCTGCTGTTACCAAGGAAACTTGTCACACAGACTTTAGAAACTGTCTGGGAAAGAATTAATGAGCAGTTAACTTGGTTTCAGATCTAGCTGAGCAAAATTGTTTGTGTGAAAAATGAGGGTTCATCCACACCAAAAACCTTTACTGAAAGCTTGATTAGGGTTCTTTTATGTGGCTATCTAACTGATTATTTTGAAATCTACCTAAAAAATATAAAATGTTTTATTTCATATTTTTCTAACAGGTTGAACCTAACAAATGTTCAAATAAAAATATTTTGATTTCAGGAAGACTGTAAAAGAGAGAATAAGGCTGAAAGGACCCTATTTTGTCTTTTACTGTATTTCCCTTGCAACAGGAGCAGTTATAGCTGAACAATTTTTGGCTGATGTTAGCCTAACCAACCCTTAAAAATCTGGATTCCTCCACTTTCCTAATTCTTTCTTTATCCTCTCAGTGCTAAGTCTCTCATAACATCTAGATTAAACCTCCGTTACTGTATTTTATGCACATCACTTTCACCTTATTCCCCAGTGGATATAGGCGGTAATTTATTACCAGCTTTGTCTGAGTAACCTTTTATGAGTGTGATTATATATGTGTCTTCATTTTTCTTTTCAAGACTGAATAATCCAATTTTCCAAATTTCCTTTCATTCAAYTCAAACCTCTCCTCACAGACAAAAAAATGCTGTAAGCAAAGACCTGCTAACAAAGAGAACAGTCCTGTGCTTCACTGGATTCTTGGAGCAAATTTTGCTAAGAGCTGAGGCAACGTTCCAGATACCTTATTGTGGAAACGAAATCCAAGCATCCGGTCTAAGAGGGTGCATTGCAAACAAAATGAAAATTTGAGAAAATTCTGTAACAGATGGATTTAATGGAGAGCATTTTTCAAACTTCATGAAGAAAAGTAATCTATAAGAGAGGCAAATGTAATTATTTTGATTCTTGTATCTATGTTCACTGCATTATTTTTATTCAGTCATTTTTAAAGCAAATTGCTTTCATTCTAATTGTTATCTGCTTCAGGTTAGAATCTTAATTTTATAATTTATGTCGGTACCTTGGAGGGTATAGTGCACACATCCCTTCACCATTACAGCTCAATTATAAATAGTATGTTTGCTCTTGAACAAGTGAGACTGAAGAAAATATTACTAGAAATGAAACCATGTAASCAAGTGTATTTGCACTTGAGGTACATTGCTAAATTTTTACAGAATAAAAGATGGCCTACTTTTTCTAGTGTTAGTATTAAAAATTATCTTCAGAAGTTGCCATTACAAATTATTTTGTGAACTTCTTTGCAGGAAGGAGTTGGTAGCAAATTAAGGCAACCCCAGGAGAARTCACTTATTTCATTCCAGCGATACATGAAACAGTGACAGGTTTACAAGCCAGAACTTTGTTTTCCCAAGTAGTTTCTGGAGCATGCATCATGTTGAATGCATGGGTACAAGACTCTTGCCATGCAGTTTATAGTTGGGGATGCCAAAAGCCATAAGTTTAGCCAAGAACTAAGATCAGTAAGTAGGTGATAGATGCAGGTCCACAGAGATTCTCCTTGGGAACAAGGAATGTCTCTCCTTGTTCCCAAGATCTAAGTGAATGAGTTAATTACTACTGAGAATGAATCCTTAACCATCATAAACTTGAGGTGTAGGAGCATCTTTTCTTCACTCAATCCATTTAATGAAGAAAAAAAATTGTTCAGCTCTTGCCAGGGAAACCTCACCAGAAGGAGAAACCTTTTCGTTTGTGCCAACTTGGGTACTCACCCAACAAACCATCCTAATTCCAGAGAGGCAAATGGCATTTCCTCTCCTTCTCATGCCTGTTATCACTGTCTTCACTCTGGTCTGCTCCTACAGGTTGCACAAGTGCATGTGAATTTCAGCCTGGTCCTCAAATAGAGGAAACAGAGCCTAGAGCTGCATGATAGCACGAATGTGGTTCTTTCCTTGAATTGTCCCTGCTCTTTGTTGTACCTTAAGGCTTACTAGGAGAAATTTGAGCTAGGCTCTTGGAAGTCTTTGAAGTTCTTTGGAATGTTCTGGTATCTGCTTGAGCTGTACTGGCACTCAAGGGCAGTTTTAATAATCTAAATGAAATTACATTGTTTAGCTACAATATTAAAAYGAGAAGTGGATCATTTTCTGAAAAACAGGAGCAAAAAAGTTTTGGAAAACATCTTTAAACTCAAGAAACCTTTCCTTCTGTTTGGCACAGCTTATGTGACTGGAGTTTGTTACTCATGTTCTTGAATGTCTGCAATGCCCAGGGATTTTTGGTTCACTTGCTTCTTCTTGAACTGACACACATCACCTGCTTAAAGCAGCTATTTTAAAGCAGACAAACCCTGTAACATTTAAAAACAATAAGAATTTATTCTCAGGGTGAGGAAGTAGGCAAAAAATGGCATTTCTTTACTCGGTCACAAGAGACCCTCACCCTTTCCAACTGATAAGACAGAGAGCATTTTTTTGTTCTCAGGGATTTCATTTTTACTAAATTCCTTTTCAATGTGATAGCAAGAAAAATGAAAAAGGTTTGAAGTGAAAGTGAGAAACATAATTTTCACGTGTCAGTGTCACTGTGCATTGTTGGCTATTAAGCACCATTTTAATTTTGATTGGTCAGTGAAACTGTGAGACTACACTAAATGAAATTATCTGKCTGTATTCCAGTAGTGACATCCTTTTATTTTATACATGTATGCACTGAGASAGAATGCTAGTTCATGTTGTGTAAATATTTATCTCACTCATTTAGTGGTCTAATCTATAAATTRGAGTGAATCTATCTTTTCACTGCTTTATTATCATCAATTTCTGTGAACTTCTATACTGTGGACCTCCTCCATTGGTCATTTTTCAAATTAGTTTAGATGAAAATAATGAAAAAATTATTAACAGTTGACTGTCTGTGATCAAAATGTGCAATCAGGTGTCCTCATACCCTGCTGCTTGCACTTGACACATCCACCTGACCCATTCAGGAGAAAAAGCAGCGAGGCTTTCTCACCAAATGCGGGTCACTTCTGACAGGACCTTCTGCACCCTGCCTGCAATTTGGGTGCCACTTCTAAGCATTGTAGTCTGGCAGAGCTCTATGACAGCATCCATTGCTGAATAAAGTGTTCTCACTTGAATGAGGTTTTATCCATTTTGTGAGCTGCAGTTATTTCTTACTCTTGGGTATTTTTTTTCACATTTTTCCTCTGCCTGTGAAAAAAGGATGAGCTGGTATCATTGGTGTTCATACACGTGTACTTATGGTTTTGTGGAGAGCCCTCTTTTATCCTTTCTTATAGTAACCATAATAATGTAAGTATCTGTATATTAGAGTGAAATATTCCAGGTGAAYATGGAAGTGAAATGGAAGGAGCAAGAATTAGAGTGAGTGAAATGGAAGGAGTAAGAATTATGCAATACTCTCCCAAATGAAAGGGCCCATAGCTCTGTAGAGCCCAGAGAGGACGTCTGACGATCTCTAAACAGAAGCACAGTCTTTGCCTCTGAACTTGAGAGGGAACCTTTCTTCATTTTTGGAAGCCGAACAGTGATTTCTGCCATAGGGTTCTGAGACATATACATGCATACTGTTAATATAATGTGGCTAGATCACATCTTCAGTGCAACTTGAACAGTGCGTTCTACTTTACTGCTCAATAAATTCAACTCAAACTAATCTGTCTAGAGCCTACAGTGCAATAATTATACAATTATTTGCATTCCTCATTTGCACTCATTGTTAACAATCTCCCTGTCCTTGTAAGGACCAGATGATGCTAATGATGTAACTAGTTAGGTATATAACTGTGCATACCTTGTTAGAGACAACCCTTAGCCTCATAGTATAATACTTGTCGTTGTCCTCCTTATGAATTCTTAAATCATTGTGAAAATATTACCCTGGAGTGGTTTATCCATAGTTATTATAGTTATATGTTTATTTATGTGCTTCTCTTGCCTGTATCTGATATACAAACACAAATTATAAGTAAAGAAGGAATGAAAGAAGGTAGTCTTTCAATGGCTTCAAAGTATAGAATTCTTCCCAAAAATCAACAAACCAAACAGAAAAAGATAGTAAAAGCATTTTCACATTTTCTCCTTTATGTAAGTGCCAAGAAAAGCAAWTTCAAAAGTTGTATTCGGTTGCTTACAGCTGCACCTGCAGTGTGCATTATGGAGGACACTAATTACTTTTATAAGCATTATTTAAGAGCTGAAAGCATTAAAAAGTCTCGAAAAATCAACAGAAATCTGACAATCAGTCACTCTGTCTCTTGACATGTGATTGAAAGGAGTATTTTCTCTCAACTTAAAAAGACAGTTTCGGTATTCACTTTCCACACATAAAGTAAACTATTTTAAAATTTCATCATGACTATAAAGAATGGCTACTAGCAGGAAGATACAAAAATCTTGAAGGGAAAATATTCACAAAAAAAAAAGCCAGAAAAATATAGACCATAATAGTGTCGGAGAGATCTGAGTCTCATTCCTTGTAGTAAATAATTATCCTCGAATAGATTTTCACAGTAGGGAAAAAAGAAGCAGGGCAGTTTTCTGGCTACAATAACCTTAAACTTCATGCAGAGGCAGAAGGAAAGGAATTAAATACCTAAGTGACCTCTGAAAAAGTCAGTCTTAGAAGCCAAGTTACAGTGCATGGCACCAGAGGTAATGGCAGCAAAATCTATGTCTGTTTTTTTTTTAGCAATTCCATTAGACAGCAGCCAAGCATTTGACTGTCCAGTTGGTGTGCCCAGTGCTGTCGAAGAGGCTTCACTTATGTATTTTTCCCACCTTTGAGCTTATCTTGTACCGAGACATCGGTTGTCAAAGCCAGCAAAAGCGTAAGGCTCTTAGTGGAAGACACTTGCTCCAGAAGACAGAGGAAGCGAAAGAACAAAGCCAAATTAGGCTTCGGAGGTTTATTCTGTCAGCGGTCTGTGACACCGTGTGAGTTTAATAAGAGCTTAACTGAATCCTTCTCAGGGAAGGGGAATTCTGTTGAAAGCCCAGGATTTTAAGAGGTTATCAAGGGACACAGATTTAGTTGATGAAATGTCATGTCGTGAACCTTGCTCATTGTTAACAGCATGAAACAAAGAACRTGTTGTAGGACCAGCCAAAGAAGTCTTTTTGCTACTGATTTTATTTGGACTGAATGGCTTTGTAGCTATCAATTGCAAAGAGCTGATCCCTTCTTAATTAAACCTGTCATTGGTGGTGTGTGCTGTTCATAGGATTCTGTGCACAAAGAAGAACATTGGGAAACTATTATGCTCCCAGCAGTCAGGAGGTTATCTTTACACTAATATTATTAACAGTAATGATATCCATAGGACTGAGAGTCATTTATTGTCCTAAAACCCAGAGATTATCAGTACTCCTGCAGCAAGAAAGCTCCTTTGCTAGACAGGCATGCAGATGCAGAAGAGGCATAATAACAGGGTGATAAAAATCTTGAAGTAAGACAATGCAATGAGGAAGTTAGAACAGTTTGTCTCAGTTCTGTCATCCAACAATACTTCGTAACCCAAAGGACATGGTTTAATCAGGGGGTCTGAAATGTAAATGAAGCAAATTCTGACAGCCTTTGATCAAAGGCAGAGAAGGATGGAAAGCTCCTCAGATAAGTCTCTAAGGGAGCAGTCAGAATTAGTCTGACTAACTCTGATAGATAAACAGAACAAAAGTAAAGTATATTCACATCCCAAATTTTGCTAAATTTAGCTTTGACAAAAGAATTAAGAGGTAGCCTTAAGCCAGCGTAATTAACTGGTTAAGAAAGTAGGGTTAATACATTTTGGTGGCAGACTGTGCCCACTGCGAACCTGTCTGATAAAGGTGCGGGCTGCAGAGATGACACCATCAAAGTGACTTTGAGCCCTTTGATGGGTGCCGAGAGACACAGTTGTTAAATGGGTATTCAGTCACTTACTGATTGGTAATTCAGAAGAATCAGGTTAATACATCCAGCTCTAATCACTCTGAATTAGAGATGGCTGACTTAGGATTCATTAAAAAAGCTGTCTGCTGGAGTCAGACTTTAGAGCACTTTGGTTACTGTGGAGAGGAAGAAAAGGCACATTAGGGTTTAAGTTCCATTGCAATTTTCTTTTCAGCAGTGGACACCAATTCATTATTATCATGAAGTGTCAGACTAAATACATTGTCAGGATCTTACAGAGGGTATCCCACAAAATTTTCTGTTTCTTATGTTTGAAAAAAGCAAGTAAGCACGAGACCTTATTTTATGTCACRTTTCTCCATCTCATCTCTGGTGGGGAAGCCAAACTGAATTATACATCCCTTTTAATCAACAGTTGCCATGACAGGGGTGTACCATCTCACAGGCAAAGACTGATGGTTGCATATATGATTTTGGTAACTTTAAATTTCAGTATTTCTCAGTCAAACTACATTTTCATTAATATTTGTATGAATTTAGATATTTGATCGAAGTCTTGGACATTATTTATTTCTTTCCATTGTTTTTATGAGACTAGTTTACTGTATGGAAAATCGATTGCTACTTTTAAATTTAAACACAAGTGCTTAACCTTTGTACCCATTGTTCAAGTGTAATATTCCTAGGAATGTTCACAAACTAAACATGTTCATATACTGTTTGATAGCAGTCTTTCTCAACAGCCTTAAACATGTAGAATCAAGGTCTCATATACTGTTTGATAGCAGTCTTCCTCAACAGCCTTAAACATGTAGAATCAAGGTCTACAATTCAAAGAATGAATATTCTTTTACTACCCTATTGCTGCATTCCCAGTGAGATTGTTCCACTTCATGTGGGTTTTCAGGTTCCCCTAAGAAATGGACTAAAGAGTTGCACTCATAAGCCACCCCTGGATGGTGAACAAATCCATTCCTTAGCCCAGCGCTCAAGGCATTCATGAGAACATCCTTAACGCAGGTCTTGGTCTTTTGKTTTTTTGGGTTTTTCTGTTTGACTCTTTCATTTTTTTTTTTCCTACAGACCGTACTGTTACGGCTTTGAAAAGAGAGTAAATCCTGAATTATTTTGATTCTTTGGAGAATATATGGTGGCTCATGTAGCTAATTAGGAAACATTTCTTTCCAGATAAAAGAGGTATGGAAGATACATTATTAACATTTCTCAAATATTCAGTAATGAATCTTCCAGTGTGCACTTAATAATAAATGGGCATTTACTAAGAAAAGTTCCCGTCTGTTTTTTGAAGAAATGCTCTCAAGAGAATGTGTAACAACACTGAGATTCAGTGTTCAGTAGGTAACTGAAYTAACATCTACTCGCATCATTTTCTTTGTGCTGGAAAAATGCTTTTGCGTCATTTCTCAGTATCAGAACAGAYGACATTCGAAAAGTGAGAGTATCTGTGAAGGAATCCAAGTAGTGTACTATTAACATTAGTAAGGGCTATTGATCTGTAGACAAATCAAAAGAACTGTCCCTGAGTTCTGAATTTTGTGTCCAATCCTGAGGGCAGTGGAAAAACCCCCACTGACTTCRGTAATTATTTGATTTTGATTTTATGTCCCCTTAGAGGATTTGAACAATTCAGAGTTGTAAAACGGTATAGACGTAAAACATATGTACTTGTACAATATAATTTTATTGACTTTGAAATTTATTTTAGCTGGACCAATATTTTCAGTTTGGAATACTTGCCAGTGAAGACAAAGAAAGTTACAGGAACCTCTCTACATAAGTATCTAAATGTATAGGTAGACCCTGTCCTGCAAACAGTAAAATTATTCAACTGCACTAAAWGTATGGAGTTTTGCAGGTTTGTAACTTTGTGTAAGGTCAAGTACAACATTTTAGTCATAAAATAAATATATATCCTGAACATATTTCTAAATTCTACATTAAAGAATAATAATAATAAAAAAGAATAAATTTTAAGAGAGCAAGTGTGATATGATTTAAAYTACTGGGCTCAGTCTTTGGATTACCTTTCTTTTAGTCTGGACAATGATTTTTCCATGGCATCCGGATCATAAACTRCATGTATTTTCCTTTTAGAATGTTACTATCAGTGTACTTGAGTGTACTCCACCCCTGATTCTATATTTGTCTTGTGGAAAGTACATAATCAACACGTGAGAGCTCACACTTGGGAATATTACATGCATATTTCATGTGGCTATCTAAAATCCCCAACTCCCAATCTCTGTCATTTTTTCCTTGTTTTTTAAATTCAGTAATCCTTCTGTAAATAGTTTTGCCAACTACTAATACACTGGAGTTTTGTTTAGACATTCTACTGTGTGCCCTCTCTTTAGAGAATATCTTCATACTTCTTTCAGGCTTCAACTAAAATCAATATTTAAAAAAAAGACTTTTTGTGGAACAGAGCTTCAAAAAAAATTCAAAATAATTAGATTATGTATTTTTAAAAAATTATCCATCTTGATTATAGAAAGAAAAAAGCCAAAGCTCAAGAACTTGCAAGGCAATTTTGGATCCAGGTATGTTGTAAGGAGGAGTTCCATGTTGACGTGGACTTTCCTGAACAGAAACGGGCAAAGCAAACTGACAAAATTTGGGGTTTAAGTTACGGAATCATTAGTAGGGCACGTCAAGAATACGTCGGGCCTTAGGAACAGATTGACTGCCCAGGCTGTGTGCAGCTTTACCTTCCAAGGACAATGGCTCAGAGACCTCTTTTTCAGGGGGATAAAGRTGCAGCCAGGCAGGACATTCCTTCCCGTGAAAGAGAAAATCTTTTAGAGAAAATTAGAGTCTGTCTTGAAAGAGATAAGCCTGTATGAATGCTCAAGGACAGCTGGGTAACCTGCCTTGCCTGGCTTCTAGAAACGTGAACAAACAATTTGGAATGCGTGGAGACTCCATCTASGGCTTTGTAGCCCTTTGCCTTTAAAGAGCCCAGCACACGTTAGGATCATTTATCACCACTTCCTACAGGCAATATAAGGCTTGACTGCACTTTTGTCTTAATTTACAATACATTGGCTTTAGATTGTTTAGTACTAAACATCAGAACTAAAAAAATAAGCTAAGATTAAATAGCAGGATTTATTCCCTGATTTTATGTCACAGAGAGTTTAGAGCAATAAACAGAAGGGAGTTAAAAATAATAATAAAAAATCCCTACCATAAAACACATTTGCTGCTTTTTTACCGTTTACAAATATCTTTTTGGTTGGTTCATAAAACTAAAGTGGTCAAGAACTGTACAATATCTAATTAGTGGGAATGGAGGAGGTATCCGATTCTTTTTGGCTCGTACATTCATTGAACCTCTTATTCAATTACATGATGAGAATATCAAGCTCCGTTCTACAAAATACTTGGTGGAGGAGAAGTCCTGCAGATACTKTGTACAGGGCCACAAAAGAAAAGCAAGATTATTATTAGCAACCTTAAATTCCCTATATAGGCTATGATATCTGCAGGGGAAAAATGTTAGGGTGGCACCTCAAAAAGAGTTGAAAATCTCCATTATGATATCAGGATCACAGAAGTTTTAGATCATGAAAAATTTGAGTGTGGAAATTATTTTTTTTCCTCATAGCCTCAGAATGTGCTTTAATTTTTAATTGAGTGCAATTTCCAGCTGTCATCCCCAGCATTCCTCCATCCTCAGCTGTTGTCTCATAAATGGCTAGAGAATGCTCTTTCACTATTTAGCACTAATTAATTTTGTTAATTAAATGTCACCCTGCTTTTTTCCTTATTAGAGTTTTTGTACCAAAATGGTTCCCAGGACATTGCTGCTAAAATCACTAAAGATTAAAAAGAAAGGATGGAAATTGAATGTGCAAGCACTAGAGAATTCATTAAACACATTGTAAGACTTGCAAATGCCTCTTGACAAGCAGGATGGGAAGTGTAAGACACTTCCCTCCAAGGGTGAGTTAATAGGCCAGCCATTTCTGTCAAACCTTCTGTATATTGGTGGGCAATAGTATCACAAACTGGTGARTTCAAGAAGCAATGTCAACATGTAATCCTATTCTCAAATTTCTCATTATAGCAATTACATTGTCAGGGAATTCCCCTGTATTAACTATATAAAGCCAGTAGATAAACATCTCGTTATTGCTTGTTTCCTTTTTGAATCTAAAGTAACAAGTGTATGTGGGAAGAAAATGAGAAAGGCAGGTTGTCTTCGTGCAATTTATTGGTGGCTAATCAATCCATTAAAGAAAAAAAAAAGGGAAGAGAAAAAAAAGTCTTGTATTGCTTTCTGGGGCATGCCGATATGTGTATGTGGGAGCTGGCACKGGGTCACATAAAGATGAATGCTGCTTCTTCAACCCCTCTAGTCTATGGCAGAGCATGATGCATCTGTTAACATGTTCTTTTGTAGTGTTGAAGGGTTTTGCTGKTTTTTGCTGCCGTGGTACCCAAGTAGAGGCCAGCTGTATTGAGTAACATGTAAAACTGCCAGTGAGGAATGTAGTCCAGGATATTATCGGGTGAAACATGCAATCTTCATTGATTTCCTGACACTGCCATTAATAACAAAGACAGGGTTTCCTATAAGCCCCTGAAGTTTTTAGTCAGCACATTCAGCTAGTTCTAATTGTCATTCATCCTTCTCTGAGGGATTTTTGGGCAAGAGGGAGAGCGAGAAAGAGCTTATGCACCTGGTTGTGTTCCCATGGACCGGTTCCGCTCAGCCTTTCTCGGCTGCACGGGCACATGAATGGAAAGTGCTGAGTGCGGTGACCTGGGAGAAGCCTCTGCTGGACCTCGTGTCAAGGTTCGGATGATACCAGAATTAAGCCCAGTATTTCTGTCAGCTTTCAAGGAAATTGGGTGGAGGCATCAGTGAAGGATATTTTGCTCAATCCCCTTCGGTTATACGTGTGCTTGAAATGCACGAAGATGGCCTGGTTTGTCAAAGGGGGTATGGCAAGGAGTGATCACATGTACAAATAAATTAAACCAGTGCTACTTATCTAAATGCCACATTCAGCCCAATTTTTCCTAGACAGCATCTGGAAATGTTTAGAAAGGATTACACATGCAATTGGGGTTTGTGTAGTTTAGTTCTGTAAAACACTGTTACTCAATGTAAAGCTTCTCTTTCTCTATGGGCTCTTCCCCTCACACACTCCCRATCATGATCTTGTGAGGGTAAGAATAATTGTCTTACAAATGCATGTAATGGAAAGCCAACCCACACTCCATTGCAAGACAGGATTTGAATTAGGTTTGCTTCTTGAACTTTCCAACATTTAAATTTGCATGCACAGAGACACATGGTCATGTGATCCTGTTGTATTAGTTCATTAGACAGTGTATTATTTAATATATTTTTTATCAGACCTCTCTTGCCTGTTTCTATATGAGTAAAAAATTCACAGTTGCTATTTAGGGGATATAAACACTCTATTATCAAAGGATCAGCAGGAATGTTTTCTAATTCCAATGAGAAACTCAGACAAATAGACAGGACAATATGCCTTGAGTAAAGTGCTAATATAAAATATATTTTCAAATATAAATAAATATGTTGGTCTTAGGTATAAAACCACAATTTTGGGGCTATAATAGATTTGTGAATGGAATTCATTTGTCTGCTGGTGCATATTCAGTTCTTTAACTATTGACTATTGGGGATCTGCTGCTCTTGAAGCTGTTTTTGTTGCCCACGTGCACACTTGCATAGGACTGTCTGAGATGTTCTTCACAGTTTGGAGAAGCACGTTGGTGAATGCAGGAGGCAGTGCAGGGCAGCCACTGCTAACTGGTTATGTGCTGCCCGTGCTGACACAGCACGGAAGGCACTTGCTTTGCAGGTTCTTACCAACACCTTAGAGAGCTGAAGCTGGTGTCTCTCAATGCCCAAACTCAGCAAAATCAATCCTTAGCTTCCCTCATACATTCTATAAAATTCTCTCTCGTCAATGACCTCTACCTTTGGTAAAGTCTTAAGAAATGCAGGCAGCTTGTAACCAAAAATACATTGAGCTGATCTGTTTTCTAAACATTTCAAAGTAATGAGTGCCGTCCAAGARTTTTGGCCAGATTATCCACAAACGGAAAAACGTAGAAAAAACCCCTCTTTTTTCAAAACAAGTTCTTTGCAATGTATACATTAGTTGGTTCTAGAAATGTGACAACATTATAAGAGGGATCCGAACAATAAAAATAATCGAGAGGAGGAACTTCAAGAYGAGGGGCACATTTCATGAATTATATAAAAGAAAAATGGGAAAAAAGGGGCAAAATTATAGAACAGATTTTTTAAAAGTAGTAATGACTACATATATTGACATCCCTAAAAGAAATGAGAGAAAAAATGCCCAATTAAATCATTATACATCTGGCTAATGTAAAAGTATTACTGGATCTCAGTTATGTATAATATTAGGAAAAAAAGTTAATTTATTTTTCATATCCTAAACTTATAACCGGCTTAGAGTTACAGCATGATTGGAAAATTGGTTAGAAATAAACTAAAGAAAGGGGACTATTGAGATAATCTTCCTGCACTGCCAAAACTGTGCAGTCAATACTGTAATAATAGTAATAGTAATAAYACCCTTTATCCCTGATATTGACATGCTAGGAGTATCRAACAACATTGTGTCCAAAAAGCCCACAAACAATAATAATCTGTGAACCCAGGTGTTTGAGGTGAGCTGGTTTCTAGATACAGGAGAAAATGAGGTTTCCTGTGTGGCTGGACAACAGGAGTATTATAACCTGCTCTTGGTAACAGGCTGTCATCAATTACCTCTCTCCTACGCGGGTCACCGGGGTCTCGGGAAGTCAAAGCCAGCGCTCCAGCAAGCAAGATCTAAACCTCTATCCTGTCATTGATCCACCCCAAATGCCCTTTCCCAGGAGTGCCTCGTGCCAAGGTAAATACAGTTATTTGTGTGACTTCTCCCTGTTAGATATTGCATGTGGTCTGACAGGCACAGAGGCAGCATCTCTGGCGCTGTGTTCGCTATTAACTGAGGTTCAGCAAGTTTAGCTCAATTTTGATCATGTCCCAGCTTAAGTGCCAGGAAGCCTTCTGTGACTTACAGCATAATGCCAATCTGAAAGGGGCTGTAATGGGAGATTAACAGCATGCTAACTGAGAGAGAGCACAAAAATAAGAGTGGAAGCAAAGCAAGATTGAAGATTAAACTCTAAACACCAGCAGATACTTTTAGAGATTACCAGGGACTGGCCAAAGAGAAGAAATGTGAAACAGACTATAAAAAAGTCTCTGAGGTTGTAGGAAAGGAAGTGAGAACTTATTATACACATGGTGGTCATGTCTGAAAATGCAATCCTTGTGTCTGAGGAGATATGAGAGAAAAAAGGAAACATGAACTCYTTGGGTTGTGACATTCCTCTACAGCCAAAATTTGGGGGATTTGAGGGATCTCATAAATTGAACAGGGCACTGAAAAAATCATTTTAACAGCTTCTGTAAACAGCAAAATTTTTAAACAAAAACTGGGACTTGGCTATAAAATTCCTATGTCTGAACATGAGCTATAGTGTGAGGAAAAGCTTAGTGAATCTAAAAAGACAACAAAAGAAAAAGAAAAATGTGGGTTTCAACAAGAAGAGAAAAATCTTTACAGGTTTGCTTACATTTGCAAGAGATAGATAACATGGACAAACCAGGAAATTTAGTTTTTCAATCTCTGTCTCCGTTCTTGTTGACACCAAAAGAATCTTTTAGGGCTCTGCRAGCCCAAAGATTTGTGGTGATACTGCTGCAGAGGAGTCAGATCATGATACACTCGGGCCTGCGTGCAGTACAGGARGAAAAATATCTGCTGGCAATTACACGTGGGACTGAGGCTTTGAGTGTTTGGCTCCACACATGAACACCTCAGGCGCAGAGATTGTTAGCCTTTGAAAGCTGGTCTCCTCTCTAGAAACAGGCACAGAGAGATTTTTAGCCACTGAAGACTGTTCTTCTCTTTAAAAACCTTAGTAATTCCAGGAGTTTGAGCAATTCCTTGTGGGTCCTGTCATGTTGACTTCTGTTTCAYGTGTGTGYGTGGAGATTATTGCTGTTTTCTGRTGTAGTGGGTTTTGCATGGCTAGCACAATCTACATAGTCATGGTTAAGATTTTATGTTATCTGATAACAGGATTTGTAATCAGAGCTTGATTTATTTATTTGATTTCTAAGAAATTAACAGACTCTGCAACAAAAGAGAATTTAAGAAGAAATTATTTGCAATCAGAGATTGCTCTGTTTCTTAAGAAATTAAAACATTTGGTGAAAAAAACCCCAGAATTTTACAAGAAATTAAAATATGGAATAATTCTATCCCTTCAGGCATTTCACAATTCTGAGCTACAGGTACCTTGTCTGAGCAGTTTTCGGTGACYTTCAAAGTCATGGTTGCTGGAACAAGGTCTTGTGTTCCTTTCACTGACTTGTGTGCAAKATTTATCCTTGAAAGGCACACTAAACAAATATTTTGGGAACAGTTTACTGGTTTAGATTATCTACTGTTTAAATCTGCAAGCTTCTTGTGACACTGGTGAGATTTTTGTACCATCTGGTTTCTCAGAGATAAGGTCCCCTTTTCTCTACAGCTGAAAAACAATCCTCTGACCATAGCTGCCATTGCGTGGCATAACTGTCTAAGAATGCAGTTACAAAACAAAAAAATTCATTGAATTAATAAATCTTTTTCCTTATTATTTTATGCTATTGTGCTCAAATATTAATACATTATTTTTCATCCGTACCTTTAATGTTTCCTCTGTTTTATTTGTTTTGGCATATGTCATCTGTTGCTTCTGCGAATATATATATATGAATATAGGATCATTGGTAAAATCTGTGTACATTAAGTGAGTCATATGCAGTAATTTTGGCACTGAAGCCTGTATTTAGAAATCTAGTCTCTTAGACTGAAAAAAAAAAAATTACTTTTTTTGTTGAGAAACAAGCGCAGACAGTGTTATCCATGGTGAAAGCTATTGGCTTGAAATGTAATGGTTTTTTTAAAAGAAACTTATTTAATAGTGTGTGTCTCTAAGACCCAAGAAGAGTGGTGCAGTGCAGTTCTGTAGGGAAAACAGGTAAACAGTGCAATGAAAATAAAAAATAAACTCATGAAAAATGAGTCAGTTGAGCCATGCCATGTTTTGTATGACTTGCAATCCGTCATCCTTGGTTTTAACATATTCAGAACAGTTTGGTTAACGTTTTTTCAGGAGGGAAGGAAAACTAAGATGTTGACACAGTTGCTGAAATATTCACGTAAAGGCACAAAAGTAGGGGCTAAAGCAGTTACGGGCTGCAGGCTGTTGTTTTGTTCTCGTGTTCGCCCACAGAATTAAGGTCTTCACTTAGTCTGTGTTTCCTGTACTCACATGGTCTATATTTCTTTTCACCTGTAAATGAGCATTTATCTATGCAGATATAAAGTCCATCATTTTGTTCTTCCTCCTCATGGTTGTTGGTAAAAGGTTTTCAAATATACTGTGAGATCCTGTTACTTACAGTGAAATAATCTTATTGTGTAGCAAAGAATAATTGTTTTTGAATCTACCAGACTGCAATTAATATCTGTTTTAGTATCTAGCAACAGAAAACCAAGGAGAAGCTCAGATGGACTGTGAGTTAAATATTTTGAAAGAATGAAATGATGGAACCATGTGCAGAGTATGATACRTACCTGCCAAAAGGGCCCAAAGTCTGCTTTCTTGTGGGAAATATAAAACATCTGTATAAATGAAAGCAGGAGGCAAAGATTTAGACATTTAGACTACACTTAGGAACATTCTTCTTTTTTCTGCAAGGGGAAAGCATGTAATAGCCATTGATGGGCTGAAACACGGGTGCTCTCCCAAAATACCTCATAAATACATACAAAACTATTCATCATTACCAGAATAATGATGAGTACTGACAGGGTCACTGTTATATTTTACAGACAATCGATGAGTGGTTTAGAAACTCCCAAGAACTGAAAGGAAAGCAAAATGCAAGTTCTCATTTCCTATTGAGCTACTTTTGCATCAACAAAGATAAAGTTCACAACAGCCATGTGGTTTTCCAGTGTTTTGTTTTCTCAGTTCTCTGCCAACTTCATTTGTCAAAGAAATGTCAAATATACAAACCAAAAGCCACAAAATCTTTGACCTAAGGAAACCGTAAGCCAATTTCAGAAAACAATTTAGACCATAAAAATTTGTAGATTTTTGTCCAAGTCCTTTTTTAGCAACTGTGTATGAAAACATTTTAGTTTTTCATTGAGCAGTGCTTCTTGTTAGCTGTACTACAACACTGTCACACAAGTCAGAGTAAGGTACAAATTCAAAGCACAAGAGCAAAGATAATTAACAGTGAACAGTATCCTTTCTGGATAATAAAGAAAATAATAGCTGACAGACTACACAAAAATCTGAGAAAAAAATCCATAAATCAAGGATGTTAATTGTTATTTCCCCTACTTGTTAAGATGAAAGATGACACTATGTAGGCATTTTCTCAGCGTGATCTCTCATAAACAGATGTCCAATGCCTTGGGTAAACCTKTACAAACTGAGAAGTATCTACTGACTGCATCATTAGTCTTCTTCTGATTTCAAGCCAGGGATGCTGGAGAACAAATTAGTCAACTGATCCTTGCCAAAGTCAAGTTTTATTAAGGAAAAGCATTTGTTGCAGGGTAGAAAGGAATGCTGGATTTATGCTGAAATTTATATAACAAAGTCCCGGTGAAAAGATAATTTTTTAATTTCACATTTGAGTAATTATTTGCAAACTTTACATTCCCCTTCCTTTGTCCAATTTACGATGTACATTCATCTTTCCTCTAAAGGATGCACTCTTAATTCGTTAAAAAATATGAGCGTGCTTGAGGATACAACACTTGACATTCAAGTAAAATACCACATTTTTCCAGCGTCATTATTCACATGTACTCTATTCACCACTGCTTTCTTGCCTTTTCTACACCTAATAGAGGAAGTGAAGTGAATCACCAGGTCACCCATACGTGAGTTGTCCGCTCTAATAAGCCTGTAGGTAACAGCAAGCAACAAAACCACTTGTGATTTTGCAAGGCTATATTACCTGGAAAGAGACTAATGCAGATCCTGACGGTTTTTCTCTTAAAAATATGCGTAGAGTTAGTATGTTTTTCCGTATGTTTAATTTTCACTGAAGCTAATTTTTATAATATTTGAAAAGTGACATTTAAATATCAGAAAGAAAATACAACTTTTTTAGGGGTATAACTGTCTGAAAAGTGGAGGATGATAGAATGAAATCAAGAAAAGAATAAATTACATTTATACTGGGAAAAATGTTTTGGCAGTGAATGATTAGCTCATGGAAAAATACTGCAAAAGCCTTAATGGAAAATGGGCATTTATATCTCTTATCTGCATTATTTCTAGTAAAAATATTATCTTCAAAATTACATTCAAGAAATGGATTAGATAAACTTAGCATTTGTTCCCCCATCTCTGCTATCTATACATCTGTGCTTTCTTTGTGTGAACACAAACAATGATGAATTGTCAGAAACTAATTATCAAGGAAGTGGCCTTAAGAGAAAAATTTACAATTATATAGAAAACAGGTTTAAAATTAGGCTGGTTGTTGTTTTATTGTCAATACTTAGTTCTTTGTGTTAGATGCGACAACATATACAATTAGAGACTAAAAAACCATTTTTTTAGAATAGTGACACAATTTCTCCCAAGAAAAAATTTCCTTATTGCAAATGGGGCAAAGGTGCAAGTGACCAAATCAGTCCCTTAGGTAGAAGTGCAGCACCTTTTTACCACTGCTTCAGAAATTAAACCAAATAGGAGCTGGGGGTACCTACAGAGATCTGACCTTAATGGCTCTAATAGGCACTGCCCAAGTACAGGCTGAATAAAATCAGACCAGACCCAGGAATGCAGCCCTTTAACGCTGGCTGTCCTCACGATGGACAAAGATTAAGGGAAGTTTCCCTCTCCTGTTGAGTGCAGCAGGAATTTGCCCACGGGCTTCAGGCACAGCAGCGTGGTGCTGTAAGGCTCCAGCCCCAGGGAGAGTGAGCACTCACTCTGCACAGGCGGCTCAGAGCCTCTTCACCCATCCCCTGCGCTCCCTCCCCAGAGCCTGCTCCTCAGGGGCTGCTCTGGCACCTCCTCCTGCTCCAAAATTCCTGTATTTTCCCACCATGCTGCCTGCTGAGCACACTGCCTTGCACTGCAGGTAGCAGTACAGTGAGCAAGCTCAATGCACACAACAATAATATACTGAATAATATACCGAACTATGAAGTCTATTGATCTCACCCGTGTCAGTGTTTTAGAAATATTCTGATTTCTCCAAAGAGAAGTTCCTTCCTAAACTTATCCTCATCATGAATATTAATGGTGCATGTTTAGCAGCAGGTTTGTTTAACAATTTCCCTAGCTTTGAGCAGACAGCAGAATAGCTGTCAACATTTGTCTCCCAAAGTATGATGGAGAAAATAGCATTTTAAAAAATTAATTAGAAAGAAGCTAGTGCTTATTAACAGAAAATAAAAATAATGGTTGTTTCCATCTCTTTGGCCGATTTCACACTGCATAGTAACAAATTAATTGGATAGCAAGACCAAATATCTTTCTGGAAGCATTTGGAAAATTCAGTGTGATGCTGAAATTGCTATATTTAACTTCAAGGAGCTACAAGTAAAATATGAGAAAGCCATAGAAGAATGTCATCCTAAGTGAGTGTTTTACCAGTGGCATTTAAAAATGCATATTTTTTGTAGTCTTCATCACATCTGGTCATTAATTGGAATGCATCCATCAAATATTACAGGTGATGTGATGAATCATAAAGAAAGATATGTAGAGCTACCATGACATCAGGATGTCTTTGGTTAATATTGTCAAGGTGAAGCACCACGGGAAGCTTTTATCTACCACCAGCCCCTTTTTTTTGTGGTGTAAAAACCACCTCCTTTTAAGTTACATTTTCTTCTAAAACCAAGTAATAAGTGTAGACAATTTGAATCTAAGCTTATCTGAATTTGTGAATACAGTTTGTCTGCAGAGGCTGTAACTATGTGCATTATGGCTCTATAGGTTCTAAAATGCAATAACCAGCTATACTATAACCTAGCACAAAATGTGTTAAAATTTGCCATCAGAGGAAATGTTTCAAAAGATCTCGAGAATCTGAACGTTTGCAAAATACAAAAACCTACAGATTGCCAAACAGAGGTTAAGATATAATAATATTCACATACAAAACATTTCTTTCGTATTTTAGTTATTACTGTCATTATTTTCTGCAAGACTTGGATGTTTCATGCTTCTATCTCAATTATGTTTTTCGAAGTGTTCGAAAATAATTATTTCAAATTAAGCTGCATATTGCTGAATGAACAGGAGTTGAATCAACAGCACATTTCGATAGAGGTATAAACTCAGTAATTCTGAATTTTATATTATTCTGATTCCCAATCAGAACTATGCTTGAGGGTCTCTTCTGAAAATATTACCCTCCCCAGAGTAATGGGAATGTCTGATGCCAGAAAAACTGCGCACTGTAATGCAAGGAGAGCTTGAATGTTTAATTTCAAATGCAAGTTCTCGTTGTACATGAAAGTACCTGGTTACCATGGCTCTGGGCAGCACAACAAACCTCTCAGCACAGCACTGTGCTGGAAATGACTCTTGCAGTAACTTTATTAAATATTTAACTTCAGAAAAACTTAACAGAGACCCCACATCCACAATTTTCCATGGATTTAAATGCGCTGTGTGTAAACACTGGTGGCTCGTAAGACCAGGCACTGTGCCACAGGTCCCAAATGATAAATCCCCTGGCCTCTCCTGTGACTGAATCGTGCTTTACTGGGGTGTTTCTGTCTGTTGGGATGAGTGTGCTGAGTCTGACAAATTCACCTTAGGGACTCCAACCTCAGCCTGGCCATTGCCTTTCTGGGGAGGGGTTTAATTGCAGTTCTCGGCATTAAATTGTTTGGATGGCAGGAAGATGGCTGAGACTTCTTTCTCTGTCTCTCTCCCTCAGTTGTGTATTCTGGATAAGACTTTTGGAGTTATTTTTTAAATACTAATATTAAAGATGTTAATATTATCAGAAAAAGGACATTGACTATAGATCAGTGATATAGATATTTGCTTCAGCTGGAGAAAGCTGAGGTTAAATCCTTAGATTTCTGGCCGTGTTATTCTTAAGAGGTTTTATTATTCACCTTTTTTCATGAACCATAGGTAAGACGTAGCCAATTATACTGGGAGTGTTCATATGTTAAGAACAGTTTAAATGTCCCCGATTTCTAAAAGCAATATAGAAGCTCTAGGTTTTGTGTACTTTCAAGCTGCAGTAGGGGAAAGTTGAACAAAAAGTACAGAAAAATAATTTTAAAACCCTAGGAAAGCAGAAGGCATTAGGTAGAGGAACCTGAAAGTTATGAGTGTGCAAATCTTGTAAACTCGCCCACGTTCATCCTCATTGCTTACAAAGCTGGGAGGAACATATGACAGCTGCTTAGAGGCAGGGTGGAAAATGATGAGTCGGGGAGAAAAGAAAAGGAAGCAGTGAAAGACATCTTATTCTCAAAGTACCTACCGAAATGCGGAGGAGTCTGTCATCTGGCACCCATCAGGATATAAACCCTGGAACAGACACAAATAAATCCCAGAGGGAAGTTATCAATACTTCAAAGACACCAAAGTGAGTTCACAGTTAGCTAGCAGTCGGCAGACCTCAAAAGTTTATCATTACAGAAATATGAAATACATTTCCCATGAATGAACAGTCCCAAGATTTAACTCTTTTTCTGCTGCTTCTTAGAATGGTTAATTTGTTCTTAGTGAGTCTTTGCTGAAGAGTTTGTGCTAATAAATTTTAACCTCTGTGATATCCGTGAAACACTCATTATTTCCTATTTTCCTCTCAAACCATGTGCTTTTATTTTTGCTTCCCAGTTGGACAAGTAAAATATTCAGACAGAAGAATCCTATCACTACACCAAATGCTTATAAATTTTGTTTTTCTGTGAAAGCTTAACTCTTCATGAGAGCTATACAGGTATTAATATAGGGAAGAGCAATTCTTCAGCCATTCATGCAAACAGAATCTTAACAGTCCAGATGTTCATGAATAGTAAATAAAAAGCAGCAAAAACGTGAATGAATGGAGCAGCTGCTCGGAATGCCAAAGAATGTTTGCAAACACCATTTTGAAGTATGCAATCAGCCCTGGTTCAGAGGGAAAACTTGGATAACCAAAAAAAAGTTGGAATAAGCAACTGAACATGTCAACAATATTATCTAGTCTGTCCAAACTTTGAAACTATTCAGCTGAAACACAACTTTCCTGTACTTTTATGATTATTTCTTGCTCCCAAATGGATCAAAACTGGAGCAAGAAAAATGCCAACATGTTTGTGCTGGTGTGTCTCTGTGAGGGTGCAGAGCTCCCCAGCCACATGCACATACATATGAACATGACATCCTTACTTTGTGGTGCTTTAGATATGCAGGCCCTACATTTCTAGTTAATGAACCATCAGCTGTCAGAAACTGGTGGGCAAAAGATCAGGATATTCCACCTACTCCTCTCTTCTGAAATTCTTACAAGTAAGGGGTTTACAGATTTGGTAAGTGGAAAGGAATACATTTTACTCTATTAATTGCCCTGATGAAAGCTGGCTCTAGAGCCTGTTCTTGTGGCTGCTCCAGGAGGATATCCTGCCTGGATGAGGCCAGGACCAGCTGTGTGCGCCCACAGGTGCTGCTGGGACTGTGCTCGTCTTGAAACCACAGAGCAGATTCTTCTCCCACGCCTGTCTGTCCCCAGCAGTGAGATTGCAAGGAGGATCTGGAAACACAAGCTATACTTTCTGTCTTTCCAAATTTGCTACTCTTTTCATTTTAGTGTGAGTTCAAGCTGACAAAGAACAACTGCTCCAGCCCAATTCAGCGGAATTTTTCAACTTTCCAAACCCATTGCTGCTGAATGAAGCATGTGATAAGTTCCATTGTCAAAATTCTAAGAGTTGAGCCTTTGCAGAGAGTTGCATATTGAGAGAGCCATGTTGACACCTGGGACTGTCTGATGTTGGGTACGCTTCTTGTTTGCTTGTGTGCCAGGTACAACTTTGTGTACCTGGGAAGCTTGCAGGAATATGCAGGAAAGCAGAGAGCAGCTAAAGGACAGTGAAAAGTGGCAAGGAGATCACTGAGAAAAACAAGGCACAGGCATTTAGCTGGCCTCAGAGGTGACAGAAAAAATAAAATCTCTCTTAAGGACCCAGAGGGGATTTTGCACAACTTGTTGCAACCCAGGAAGTCAATCTAAGATGCTGAATGAAAAACAGGGAATCAAGGACATGCCGTTTAAACCACATCAGGGCAAAGAGTTTTTTTCAACAYGGGCTTTTATCTTAATTTATCTCACCCCATTTTCTTCTGTTTCTGTGTTTTAATTTGTGCTCTCATAAAACACTGACATAGAATTTAAAGTCCCTGTTGTATTCTTGCCGTGCTTACTGTAAAGAAAATTTACAGCACCCAAAATTGCACCCAAAATCTCTGAATAGCCATCTGGTCAATGCTACCTGGCCCATTTATCCATCAAAATTAACTCAGTGCTGGTTCTAAGCTGAGCACCTGCAAGCCACAGCAGATAATGAATTTCCTCTGTTCACTTCCTTTACATCCCATCTGCAGGATTATGCTCTGCTGCCGTAGGAACAACTGATATTAACAAACTGATGGTACAGAATGAAGTAAATTTTGGAAAGAAGAGCAACAAAATTAGCAAAAAGAATACTGGATGATTGATATTATTTTTCATGAATAATTTCTGAAATGTTCCCTTTTATATCAATTATTTGTTTCAAATATTGGCAGCAACATCAATGCAAGCAAACAAAAAACCTGCTTCTTTGTGTGTACACGCACAAACTGGTTTTAACAATCAAATATGAGAAACTGAAGATAAGAGATRTTGAGAAGATCAGCCYGACTGGTTTGACTGCACACAGGCCGTGCATAGCAGAATTTTTATCTCCAAATAGCAACCAGTGTTTTGRTCTTTGCTCAAATTCTGCTGCTGACTCAGATTTCCTRTTTAATGGGCCTTGTCCAAAGTGCRTGAAGCCAAAGCAGAGGTCCCATGAAGCTTTAACAAGCCCCAGTTTAGGCCCRCAGCAGAATGGACATACTCATGGGCGTAGAGGCGCAGCAAAATTACAGCTTTACTGGGCTACCAATGTCTAACAGGCCAAGTGACTACCAGGATAAGAGCACGGATTTGTGTCAGAAATTTTCTAGTTCCATCAGTTTAAATTCATATTGTCAGGCTAAAATCAACTCCCATTGAACCTACAAGCGAAACTCATTCTGATGTAGCCTGAAGTTCATCCTCATGGCTTTTGTGTTTTATGGAAATCCCTTGAGCTCAGAAAATCAAGGACATTATTCTATGTTGGCATATAAATATCATCACACTTGCTGTCATTTTTTATTAGTTATAAGATATGTAGTCCTTTTCCTGTTTTGAGTAAGTATGCTCTAAAATTTCCAGTAATCTGTGGAAAAGAAGCTGACTTTCATGCCAAGTCAGCTTATTTTTTTCATTAGCCTTTGCTACCCTTCTAAATTTTCTCTGTCAAAATATGAATACACAAAATGTTCATTTTGGCTCTGTGTTATCAGCAGTTCTTAGTGTAAGGTGTTCCAGCTGATGCCTCGTTTGTTTGTAGTGATCTCACATCGTCTATGTCGTTCATCTTCTCTTTCAAATTTGGCTGACCACCTTTGGCTCTCCACCTTTCATCAGGAGAGAGAGAAAACAAAAAAAAGAACTTCTTGCAAACTGTTTTGAAACCAGTATTTCCCAGCATTATGCTAGTGAGATGAACAGGAAGGTGAGGTGCTGTGCTCACAAAAGCAGCAGCGTCCAGGAGACAGGTGGAAGTTCCTCTGGCATCTGGACTTTGGGCTGCTGACAGAATGATTTGAAATCCCCTGCATGGTAAGATACTTTTGCCTTCAGGGACTTGCAGAGAAGGGCAGGATTTGCCTCTGCAGGGTCAGGGAGAGAAAGGATGGGACCAGACCTAAACCCCAGCACTAAGAATCAAGATAGGTAGGTTTAATTAAAGAATATTCAGTTAGGTTAGCCTCAAAGCTTCCAGGTGGAGGTGTGAAATACTGAGCAGTGCTGTCTTTCATGATTCTGCTTTAAATCTCTATGAGGACAGGAAGCTTTGCTAATGATGGTAAAGGCTTATTTAGAGAGATTCACACAGATAATGYAGCAGAAGTAGGTTATTAAGTAATGTAAGACTCATAATAGGGTGACATCTGCCAAATCTGGGTGAAGGTATAGAACTGATGGTGCATATTTGGGGGGCAGTTGTGCATAACCCAAGATTTTCATTTTTAGTCAATATACCTTATGCATTTTTAAAAACAGTTAACACAAAAGGATAAACACAGAGCTTCACTTAAAACAGCTTACACTTTTTCAGCTATTCCCTTTCATTTCCTGTTTTGTACATGTAATGCTTGGCCAGTATAGGTTAATTAGAAGATACTGAGTATTATATCGATGAATGGTCAGAAAACTTGTAATTTTTTATCCTTCTCCCTCATTTGAAACCTACACGGTGTATTTTTAAATGGAAATGAATTATTATAGTATGAGTAGTCATAAAGCATTTTCTCCCAGAGAACCATGTCATGAAAGGGCATATGCACAGAGCTAAGTGTCTAAAATGAGATCTTTACAGCCAGCTGAGACACTGAGAACAATGGACTGAGAGTGGTCACTAATGACATTGTTAATGATAGATACCATTACCTTAGAACAGATGTCAAAGTGAAATAGCATTATAGCCTTCAAGATGGACTGCCTTGTCCTTCTCAGTAAATCTATTAAGGTGGCTTGCAGGAACAAAACAGTGGGGTGTTTATTTTCTCTCCTTTTTCTTAAATGCAAACTATTCTGTGTATTTGTAACATTTACCTGTAAAAAGCTCAAGCAAAAAAWAACCAAACTTCATGAGGGAAGCATGCATGTGGGAGAGTAAATATAAAATATTAGTGAGAAAATCATATGTATTTAAAAAATAATCATTCTGACTAGACCAACCTAGAATTAATCTACACTAAGATCAAAGACAAAAATGGCATCAACATGAATTAGGAAGAACAGGAACTTTGGATTGCTGTAGCTGCACCTAAAGCCTGCAAAGAAATCTGCATGGTGGTGGGTTTAGGGCTTAATTTTAGGAACTGTATTTCTAATCTAGCAGATTAGAATTCTTGTGTCTGCTTGCCTACAAATCCCTGTGAGTGTGATTGCACATGTGTAGGCAGAAATACAACCATGAAAAAGGCCTTATTAAGGTAGGGATATGTGACAGTGCAGGAGTAAAAAGATTAAAAGAGAACAAGTTACCTGTGATTCTAATTTTATTTCATTATTTCTCTTTAGACACATGAATATGTAAGGTAAATTTGATTTTAAAGTTGCAAATTGCATAAATGAAACCAATTAAGCAMATAAAGGCCAAAAAAAAGCATTTTGAAATGTATCTGAGAAAACTGACAGAAGAAAAGCCATTTTGTGTTTTGTTTTTTGACTTTTTGATTTTGTATTTTATCTACTTTCCATTCAATAACAGATCCATAAAYGTGTATCAAATTAAACACATTTCTACAATATGAATTGTACTTTTAAAGTACAGTAAATACAGAGTATATCAATTAACTTCAGATGACGTATTTGGAACTTCAGATTGAGTATTGGTTGCGAATACTTGTCATACAAGCTGCATGGGAAGTTTAATTTCTAGAGTGTTGCTTCTCTGTATCTACATGTTTCTCTACTGCGGTATTTACTCCTATATGTGTTTATATCTCTGGTTTAATAATGAAAAAAAAATGAACATAGTCTTTTGGCTAGAACTGTAGCTTAAACTATCATGTCTGACAGCTAAATTGAGATATCCATCAAATATATAAATGAATACACAAAACACTCATGCATTATTCACCAGTTTTATCTCAGTGATGTGCAGGGCCTCTGGATTATCATCTGCTATTGTGGCTCCACAAAGTGCTTTGCAAGGTACTAAAAGTGTGGTACCTACGTTAGAAGGGTGGCTCAGGCAAAGGTAGATGCTTTTATGCTCTCAGAATTGTTCAGTCAAATTAAATCTGCAGTTTTAATGGGGTTTGAAGCATGTCCTGGACAGGGGTCATTTTGGCTTTGCAGGGGGAGGAATAGCAGAGGAGAGAGAATAGGGATCGTAAAAACTTGGTCCAAAGTTCAGMGAGTGACACAGGATGGTTTCCATTTCTACTGATTTCAGAGTGCTCTGGGTCAAGCTCAGTGCATTGGTCTCAGATCAAATTTCGACATACTCACAAATACATTTCCTCTCACAGACAGGAAATTTTGGTCCAAATTTTGCAGCATTCCTGCCATGCAAATCAAGCAAACTTGYTATTGCGCTTGGTTATTTCATATCCTGAGTAATAAACAGGGAAAGTGCCTCACTTCACATTTTGCTTCATGTACTGGTTTGTTATCTTTGAAGCAGAATTTTTATCATTTTGCTGCTGCACTGAACCTTGCCAAAAGAATCAGCAGAGGAGAGGTAACTGGAAACCCTTGTCCTTGCACTCCAAAGTGCCTGTTCTGCAATAGCACTGGGGCCAGCTGGGGGAATGTGAAAAATTTACACAGGCACACCCTTCTCAGTGTGAGCTTCCAAGTCCCCAAATCTGCTTTCAAGACAAGCAGCAGTGCTTGGAACAGAAGGGGGATCGACAGCCTTTGTGGTGTCGTGGAGAGAGGAGCTGTTCTGCAAAGTGACAACAAGCCTAAGCAAGCTGAGGATGAGCCTAATGAGCAAATGGAGGCAGAAGACAGCGATTTTCATGRGGCCCAGTGGGGTCTGCTTATGTGAGTCAGGATCTTTAATGAGCAGCTTGCTGCAGCTATGGTTATTGTCAGCACCTGTATCGGTCGCTGCTTATCGGGATTTCAGTTCAAACTGCTCCTGGAAATGGGATTTGGCTTTACAGTCAGGGTTTGAAATTACTCTTACATGTTGTGACTTTGTACCGCGTTTTCAGATCTTCGGCAAGAATTAGGGGTTGTAGTGACAAAGGACTTTTTTGAGCTCAGACATTCTTGTGGCCACCAGACGCACAGCAAGTCATAGAACAGGTGCCAGGCCAGCACACTCTGTTACATATTTCCTCAAATCAAAAGAAAAAACAGAACAAAAAATCCACACATTTAAATGAAAAGCCTCTGTGCTAGAGAGCAACAAAATTTTAAGCATTTCTGCTTTGGGGCTCTAAATGCACGAACCAGCTGAATACTTACCTCCTTCTATAAACAGGAATGTGAACTTAACAAAAGCAAGGGGTTTTTTTCAGTTTTTGTGAATTTGAAAGAGATATTCAGAGATAACAGCCATGTGTGTCATTCACATGTGCAAGCAAGAAAAAGAGACTTTTAAAAAAGAGCCTCCACGTCAGGAGCACCTTCGGTAATTCTTTTCCTAATGCTTCATTCTCTCAATACCTTTTTTCCGATTCCAACAATGAATTTCTTCTCTCTTCCAAAATCAACTCTGCCTCTGCCTCACRCATGCTCTGCTTCCAATTCTGAGAACATTGCCTGAGCATGTGAGCTATGTAAGGGTGGGTGTTCTCTCAGGAGCGATTTCATGAAGTAGGGTTTTAAAGAAACTTGAGGATATCAGAGGTGGAGGGTACTGTGCATGAGAAAACATGCATTGAAATACTCCATCTTTTATTACAGTCCCTGGAAGAAACATTGTTTAATTTCTGGCTCTCTGTAAATTGTTGGTATAAAAGTGGGAGGAGGCCTATTAGTAGCCCACAAATTCCTAGGAAGGATTAAAAAACAAAAAAAATCTGATTTTCTTGGCTAAAAGTACAAGTACAGTGGCATTAAGCCRATCCAGGTTCTGAGACAATGGTTCTGAATCAGTTTTACATCTAGTATGTTTTATAACTTCACTTTGAGGAAGATGAATTTTCTTTCTTGGCTGTTGGCAAATAGAAAAAATGGCTGACATTTGATCTGTTTGAGCACCAGACCACATTTTACTAGTCTTGTAAAACAGACTGTCATAATTATGAGTGGAACTGTTAATTTCATTTCAGTCTGAGGTATGGAAGCCTTCAACTCCTTTGCAAATGCTGACAAACCCTGCTCTTTCCAGGAAAGGGTTCTTCCACACCACATCCTCTGGAACAGGAACGCTCATTGCCGCGTTGTTTATGGACCAAACTGTCTCCCCCTGATTTATTTCACAGGAAGACCACTTTATCCAAGCAATTACAGTATTGAAAATTATATGCCCTTCTGAGCTGTTTTGAACAGGCAGGGATTCAACAGATTTGCCTTCTTGGAGAATGGCAACTAAGTTACCAATCAAATTCTCCAAATATTCATAAATGTGCGCATGCTTTTATCTGTCTCTGCTGAAGGAAGAATAAACGATGGTGTTACCCTCAAGTCTCTGAGATTTCTTGAGCTCTTAAAAAATAATTGGAAAGTCCAAGGTCAACAACCTTATTTCCTTTTTTCTTGTCCTCCTCTTTTTCTTAAATGTAATAAGAAGAAATATTTTAACAAAGATAACCCACTCCTGTCCTAACGCTGAAGAGAAATAGAGGTCTTCCCCTAAGACTCTGATCTGTAACTCCACGAGTTTGCCTGGGAAGGGAGGTTGTCTGTTGTTCAAGTTAAATCATTCCTTTTGACCAGTCATTTATTTATTTTTCCTCATGACCATGCTATGTCAGTTTAATGTTCCAGATGGATGTGTTCTAAAAGCATCACACTCAATGCCTGTCTCTGAGAGATTTATGAGAGACCAAAAGAGGCCCACAAGTACAAACAGGTGTGAGTGAACTTAGATGAAATGCTGGATTTGTCCTGATTCAGTTTTATCTCCAACACTATATCATCAGTCTTTTAAGCCTGAGAACTTAATGTGCCCTGAAATCTTTCATATATTGGAATGTATCAGTTCCAGCTCTTTGTTGTAGCTAAAATATACTTTTCTTACTCCTATTGAAATAATGCAATGAGCTTATTGTTTCCAAAGATATCTTTTCTTCCTCTTCACATCTGGCAAAACAATCTATATACTTTATCTGAAACCATATTGTTCTAAAATGAGATAAAGCAGAAGAAAGAAGAATCCTCTGACCTGTGGTGGTCTTCAGATATTGAACAAAACTAACTATTTTCTCCAACTGAATAAAAGTGCATTTTTCTGGTTTGGATTTTTCTGGAGTTTTGGAGGTTTTTTTCCCTTCGTTTGGCAGTTTAGGTACTCAGACTGAAAAAGCTTTATATTCAACAGAAGTGTCAGTAAGAAGCTGCCAGAATTTGGGGGATATTGACATTTTTCAGTCAAGCTATGGATGAAAACAGAAAAGATAAAACTGACACTGTAAAACAAGGTGTAGAATCCTGTTCACGTTGCAGTCAATAACAGAGTTACTAAGATTTCACCTGAGGGATTTTTAAAAGCATGTGGATGACCTGGGAGCCCTTATAATGGGATTTTATGGTGCAAAGACGCACAAACGCTTTTTGAAGTTTCTGACTTTGACCCAAGTTGAAGTATTAGCTGGAATGGTACATCGTGATTTTCTGTTCTTGATGTCTACACTGGAACAAGGAAACAATTCAAACAACCCACAACACCGGGGTTTGAAATCCCTGACATTATTTAGATGAAGAAGGTGGGACAGCCAACAAGTGTGAAAGGTTTTGTGCTTCTTTATTAGCAGTTCTTGCTTGTGAGACGCTCTTCTAAAACTTTGGGAAATTCAGTCTCTTCACTGAATTAATGTAAATTGTCTAACATGTGCTTTGTTTTCAGTCCTTCCTTACGACCCAGGCTTCCCTGCTGTACACCACCCTTGAACTGCAGAGAAACTTGGGTTTAGGTGCAATGTGTTTACAGGATTTTCTTCCTTTTCGTTACAGTTACTGAGAAACTAAATGATAAATGGTCACTGTATTTTAACCACATACATTAGTTCATGCAGAATACTCAAAAAACAGTTAAAAAAAATATACATATTCATAGCAGGCTTCTATCACTGAAGTTTTTCTTTCTCTCTGAAATAGCCATTTCACTTTTTATGTGTATGGTCAAAATTCATCTATATTGCAGTAAGCAAGGCTGAATTGGTGATTCACCCAGTTCCCTTTGTGAAGCTCCAGTTCTTTACTATTTTATAGAGCCTGACTAAAGGATGGAGAGATTTAGTCGGTTAATTAACTTGAAGAAATGAAATAACAAACAGCATATATAATGTTCATGAAAAATAAAGATACCAGGAGTGTGCAATATATACGTCTTACAGATTTAAGCATACGATTTGATTTTGTTTTTGTTTTTAGTAATTCCTCAATAATAATGGTAATAACACTCAGTTTATTTAGGATGAGAGATTTTGGGGGAAGTTTTCTTTGAGCATAATGAGGACGTTTCCAATGACATCTTTTTTATCATTTATAAGAAACTATGTTTGTCTTATATGTTTGATTTTTTTATGGTTCAGATAGTTCATCCTATGGTTTCAGACTCTGGTTTCCAAAGCTGAGAATAATTTTAAGTGCTCTAAGTATTACTTGTGGCATTCTTTTGTTCTGTACTGAAAATAATAACCTTGAGATCACTGCTCTTCTTTCCTCATGCAATTTCGAGCTTGGCTACAAGATAGGCCATTGGATACAAAGGTGCCTTCTTATTGTCTTCTATCTTTTCTTTCAAACCCCATGTTTTCTGGCTTCATCCACTTCGTCATCTCTTTTTTTTTCCCTACTGATGAAATATTTTTCCCAGTGTTTTTCTCCTGATGTGCTCCTGATGCAGTGCAGGGAGTGCTAAACATTGTGTGTTGCTCAGCCCAGTGCAGGGCCTGTGCCGGTCTTTGTTGAGCAATTAGCTGCTGTAATAATGGCTTTCACCATCTTCAGCTAAAACAAATGCTCAACAGGAAGAAAAAGAGATAATCATTCTTTAGACGGACACACTGGGAACAATTAAAGGCAACGTTTTCCCCGTGCAGAAATTTGCAAATCCAAATTTCAGTGCGCTAATTGTGTCCATAGGCTCCAGAGCATCTTCGAATCCCTCGGTAGGAGCAGCTCCCTCAGGGGTGTGGGTTTCGTGTAGCAGAACCCAGAGGTGAGCCCACTGCAGCTGTGACAGAGGTGCTGAGCCCATGCTGGGCTGGGTTGGGCTGTACTTGGATGTTGGGTAGATMAGGATGTGGATCAGTGTACAAGCATCTCATTTGTGAGAGGCTGAACACRTTTAAAGAGACAYGAAGGACAACTTTAAGCTGTAAGAATGTAACACAAAGGAGATAGTGCTCCTTTAATCCCACAAGCAAAAATATTTTTTACAAAGAGGAAAGCTTAATAAAATCATCTGAAGCTTAAGGCTGACAGTAAGAGAGCCTTAAATGTGCMTACATGGTAAATGGCACCTCTTCCCTGCCTCTTAATCATGGGAGGYGGTGTCAACCCCTGCCCTGCCTGAGTGCTGTACACACCCAGCCCTGAGGCACACCATGCTTTCAGCGACCTAGGGCACAGATACTAATATTTGCTGCTTGTAAACAACAGCAGCAAACTGAAGCCCTTAAGCTTTGGCTACAGGACATGTAAGATGTGTCAGGTCATRTAATGGATCATAGGCATCAAAATGACCTGATCGTTCATTTTTAATTAACTCGAATCGTGCATATTTGTGCTGGGGCAAACTGTTKTTAAGGGCAGCTCTTTTTCTCTTTATCCTGTCTGTTTTGCAAACGAGTACTTTTATTGAAGTGTCAGTAGTTTGTATGTGCACTGTCAGCTTGCTACAGGTTCCACAGTGGTGTAAACATTCTCTTGAGCTGCTCTGTACCTGTAGACTGTGCAGGAATCAGTCAGAAAATCACTAAAAATAAAGGTCAAATTGATCTTTCAGTGTGATTGTGCCACACCAAATGCAAGGAAGCACAAATTAAATGAGCATGCTTTTCTTTTTCTTTTTTTCTTTTCCCTAGATCCAAGTATTATTTTCTTACAAGGGAAAGGAATATTTTAATAGAGTGTCTATAGTAAAAATCTAAAGCAGTGGCAGGACACAAGCAACCACAGGGTGCCAATAGTAGGTGTGGGAGGTTGCTCACCSACTTGGCATCCTTTGGACAACCCCTTAACTGAAAGAGTGAGATAAACACACAGTGCAAATTATGTCTACAGCCACCTCTGCTGTAGAGGAGCAGGTGCTATTCCCACATTGTTGTGCATTGCAGCATTTGGTGTGTTTTTGTGAAAAAAAAAAAGCAGTTTGTAACTGGGCCCTCCCAGGAAAAGACAGAGGAGTGTTGGGCAGAAGGATTATTCAGGATGGAAGAGATCTGTAGTGGTCACCTTGCCCAGCCTCTTTCTCAAAGCTTTTGATTTGCCTGCTGCTGCTCAGCCATGGTGATCTGGCTTCTGCTCAGCTATCACCCATTTCATTGACCTGAGAGTTTGAGGAGCAGAATTAAACTCTTTCTTCCTGTGTTTAGGTTTCCTGTTTTCTACAACGCGAGCCTGACTGGGCAACCCTCCTCTCCTTGCTCACATCTCCACCTTCCATCCCACTCCTGTGTGAGTGGCAGGCAGAATCTGGCTCTCAGTGAGTTGAATGAACAACTGGATTGGGAGCAGTAGCAAATCCCACCATCCCACTGCAGCTATGAGCTTTTAGTAAATACATGGGAAACATTCCACATAATTAAATACCATCTTAGAAAACTGGGAAAAAAATGCCCTAATTTAGAAAAGCATTCAGAATTGCATATAAAACATGCTGCGTAAATGTATTTTAAAGTGAATTTGCAGCAGAAGCACACATCTGAATACATTCATGAAAGATCACAATCAGCCTATGATCTTTCAATCTGTCGGGTTTTTTTGTGGGGCGTGCTGTTGCTAACATTGCTTTAATAGCTTTGCCATATCCAAACTTCACCTGCCTACCTCCCTGCCCCTAAAAACTCACATTTAACCAGGGTTCTCATTTTATAAATCACATTTTGTAATAGAAGTCAGTTTTGTGTGCCCCAAGTGGGTAAGCATTTCCATCCTTATATCAAGAATTAAGCATCTCCTGAGAAGGAAAAGAGGTCAAGTGCTGTAATAAACCAGATTCCATCAAGAATGTGAAAAAATGCTGCTCCGACCAAAGCTAAATGGAAGTATATCTGGATTGGGATGTGATATGAAAGAGTAATGAATAAGCAGAAGCTATTTCTAGAGTTTATGTCCACTGTGGCTGATTCCATCTCATTCTTTCTGACACTCTTATTTACTCTGAATTACAGTGAAAGCTCTTAATACATACATGATGTATTCAAAAGGCCAGGCCCACAGCCAGTTTCAAGTACCTTAATTTCACAACACATATCTTTGCCTTTTGACTACATATCTTGGAACATATTGAGCTCTTGGAAATGAAATCTGACTGGGGAATAAGCACAAACTAAGTGTATGCAGGCAGGTATTGAATAAGAAAACAGTTTCACTGGACTTGTGGTCCAGAAAGAAAAGTGATTCTGAGAAATCTGTCAGCGCCTCCCTGTAGCTGAGTAGGTTACTTTGCCACATTCATTACACTGGAAAATCTCTTCTTGATTTCAGTGGAAATGCTATTTTTCAYTGAAGTTTTCTACTGAATAACATACCAAAATATTATTTCCATTTAATCTATTAAATTACCAAAGGAATAAAATACAGGCTTTAGTATTTAGCAGAAACATGAGGCTGTATTTATTAGCTTGCTGTAGTATTTCTTTTGGGCAATAAATCTGGTAATTTTCTTTTTTAATGAAAAAACAAAACAAACCTGTCCATTTCCTGCTCCTTACACGTTCTGAATATCCAACTAAGTAACAGAGATGAAATACACTTCTGATATTTATTATGAACAGAACACATATTGCTGGAAGTAAAAAGTAGTTTTTAATCTGATGAAATATAATACATTATTTAAAATACATTTTATCCCTTTATTCTCATTTCTGATGGAATAATGCTGARTATCACCATGAAAGTCTAATCTTAAAAAAATATTTCTTCATATGCAAACCGCAACAGATGTGGCTGAGAAGAACAGAGGCTTATATCAATAATGTCCACATTCTTGGTAGTTGGTAAAAGATGACATATGGAATTCTCTGGGGCATATCAGTCGTAAATAATGATGAGAAATTCCTTCCGTTTCTGAAAAATTACTTAAAAAAACTTTAATTCTTACTGTTTATTTTTAAGGCTATGTCTGAARAAGAAATTTTTGGTCAATCAGTTATTGCTCCTAATTTACTTTTCTATAATACTRTTTCTTCTGTATTGGCTGAAAATTCACCTGTTTTTTACAGTTATGCACACTGATACTATAAGGGATATAATCTGTACCTACAAGCTTTGTCTTCACTATGTCATACAACTACAAAATAAAGACAATTCAGGACATTGCTATAATTGCCATCCACCTTGGATTTTCAAAAGCACTGGAGGTCATTGCTGGGTGTTACTGTACAGGGACATGTTGTCCTCTCAAAACAGTAGTGATCAGCAGACCAAGAGCTTTTGAAAGTACCCACTAGCCTTCTGCTCTGTGTAGTGCTCTGCCTGCCTGCATTATTAAGWGGAAATAATTATTCTGAAATTTCCATTTTTAGAAGAAGACATCCTTCCTTGCCTGTTACTCAGCYAAACCACCTTATATATCTGTGCAAAAGAGAAAAATGGGCAGCAGTCTGGATAATTCCCTGTGCTGTGTGTTGAGTTCCCTGAATTGGGTCAGCTGGAGCTTCAATGCTTATATTTTGTGGCTGATTATGGATATCAGTTTCTCAAAATGCTTCATCATTGCTGAAATTAACATTTTATAGTAAAAAATATTCTCATTTCTTTTCATATCTTTCAGCCAACATGGTTTCATCACTATTACTTCTTGCTTTTTATGCAAAAGATATTAAATCTTAGGTCTCAGTTTTTACTTTTTTCTTCCTGAACATACTAGATGAAACTTCTCAGGAATAATACTTTAGCCTTAAAGATGAGTCAGCTTACATTGTTATTAGAAAGAATGCCAGGACAGAAGSAACTTGATTTTCATAATATTTCCATTGATGTGGATAAGGAGATTTTTCAGCTCTTTTGGGTTTTGACAATTTGAAAAAAAGGAAACATGTAGTTGTAAAAGGTATATTTAGAGATTTCTGGACAGAGCAAAACCTRAAATGCAAAATCCCACAACATGACTGTTCAGCTGTTCTCTGCAGGCGTGTTTTTATTTCCATAACTTGAAGGTTATCGCCTACTTAAGAGTATATATTTGTTATCAATTTTTAGTGTGAATAACCATAATAAATCCAAATGAAATGGTTTGAGAAAATTAAAAACTCTTAATGTTTTTCCCCGAAGAAAAAAAAAAGTATCATGATATATTATCTTGAATTATTTTTCTCTGAAATAAGGTTTTGTTTTGTGTTCTCCCCCACTTCTGAGTCAAGACTGGCAYATGCCAGCAAATTTAGTCTTTCCTCCAGATGTGGGGGAACCCTCRCAGGTCATCCTGTCACTAGGCACAGGTGGAAAGCCAAGGTCAGTGCTCCATAGCCTGGCTTGCCCATGGCAGCTTCACTAGTATCCACAGGGACACCTTTTTTGGTTCTTTGAAATACTTCTGGGGCAAACATATGTAAAAATWAGGCTAAAGCTTTGTTTACACAATTAAAAAAGCAATTCATTAAGAAAGAAATGGAAACATTCTTCTGGAGGCTTGTGGCATTCAGTCTTCTAGAATGCTAAAGGAACTGCATCCATAAAAGGGGTTTCTTTTCCTGTTTACCTTATTCTTGGGCAAAGACAACCCTCTTGCCTTGCCTACATCCACTCTTGTACTGCTTCTAAGATTGATGAGTCAGTCTCATGTGCATAACATTAATTCATAGATCTCAAGTCAYCTCACAAAAAAGATCTGCGTCATTCCAGAAAGGGACAATGTCAGGAAGTGACCTATTAACGATCATCAACGTGAAGTCATCATGATGGGTTCATCAGTTTTTAAATCTATGTTTTTCGTGTGGTGTAAAGTGATATGGGACACAAGCATTTGATACGTGACGGAGACATCTGACACAGAGATCTCACTATGGGCTGGCCTTCTCAAAACTGCCATTGAGAGGGAAAATAATATTCAGGGTGGAGAGGGGTTTACATAGCCTTAGCTCCAAGCTGCTCGTGTGGATTATGCTCTCTAAAATAGTGGGAAAACTATTGAAATTAAGGGGCACAAAGTATAAGGCTATGTGTAGGTTTGGGAGCTATATGGGTGTCCTCAGTACAGCTTTATGAGGTGCATAAGGGCTCTGGGAGAAAGGCAGCAGATGTAGATCAGAATTACTCTCAATCTCTGCATCTGTGAAGAGCCAGCATTGTGAGTTCCCCTCCCCACTCACTGATCAGCCCTTAGGGATTCGTGGTCCCAGCCACACACCAGTGAGGAAGATTCTCCTCAGGGCTGACTCTCCTTTTGTATCTCCAAAGCTCAAGAAAATGGGAGGGAGAAAGAGCCACAGCAACCGTGAGGGCACGTGGGGTGGGACCAGCAGGGGCATGGCAGTGACTGCGTGTGAGCATCCATGGAGGGGCAGAAACGAGGAGAGAGAAGAGGGGAATGTGCCACAGCTCTCAGTGTGTGTGTGAGCATCCATGGAGGGGCAGAAAC